>VXAY01001453.1:304763-350300 GCA_013399855.1 Oxyruncus cristatus | reverse complement strand
GGCCCAGTGCGAGCCCTGGACCGGGTGTAATGGCAAGTGGGAGAGCAGTGGTGAAGTTGGAGTAACCAGCCGCAGCCAAGAGCCAAGATTGGGCGTCTGGCCAGAAGCAGAAAGTCAGAAGAATTCCAGAGGGCAAAAGAGAAGAAGCTACAAGCAGCAGAGCACAGCATCAGAGAGTGTTCTTGGGTGTGGACTGAACCAAAGAAACCCAGAACTCCTGTGATCCCGGCGAGGGATGGTGAGTCGAAGGAAACCCCCTGAAACTCCTCGTGGAAGAAACTTTACAGAGCCCTGGATCCCGTGGTGACGACATGGTTAAATCCTCAGCAACTATGGACAAGCGACTAGAAGTGGGAGGTAAACTCCTTTGCATTCCAATAGAGAGAAAGAGAGAGAGATCTTCAAACTGCAAGAGTTTGGAACTGTTACCTCAAAGACTTTTTTTTTCCTCCCTTCTCTTTCTTCCTCTGGACTGTTTTTGAGGAAGAGGAGGGGTGGCATTTGTACATATATAAGTTTGTTATTATAGGAAAACTAGTTGAAGTTATTGTATATATAAGTATTTTCCCTTAGTTCTGATTGTGTAGCAATCTTATTATTAATCCCCGTTTCAAAGAGATCTCTTTTGTCTGTGCGAACTCTTCCTACTTATTAGCAAAATTTATGGGTTGATAATACTGTGCAAAAAGCACAGGGGCTAAACCATGACAGTAGCAAACATAATCTGACTTGTGTATACTGCAAATGGAAATATTTTGCTTCCTTTGATACTTCTGGGAAGTTTCAGCAGGTACAATTATTTTAGTGTAAGAGATAAATCTCCTGATCTGCTTTGTTTTGCTGATACAAGGCCAGAACCTGTCTCTTACCTGAATGGTGCTGGGGGCTGCAGAGAGTGGAAAAGCTGTCAAGTTTAGCTAATAGATTCTTATTTTTGTCTTAACTGCTTTTTTCTGCCAGACTAATTCAATATATGGCAGCAGATAGTTTTGCCTGCATTTTTTCACACCCCAGTGTCCATAGTGGCTGCTTTGAGAAAGTGTTTTAAGGAAGTGTTTGATCATGAGAGGACTCTAAACTAGTAGTGAATGGTTACTGTCCCCCTTTTTCCTCTCTTTAGACATCAAGTACAAAGAATTCACCAAGTAGGTTCTAAACTTTATGCCCAAATCCTAGTTTTCCAGACTTGGTTTAGATATCATAGACAAAATTGAAGGTGTAGGACACACTGGGAATCCTGCCACATAATTTATGAGGAGTCTGCTCAGGTGTCTCGGTACTTACTGCTTCTTTAACGCTCCATGTTTCAAATTTTTGGAAGGATTATTGTGTTCCAGCCAGAGTAAACTGCAAGGACTTGGGATGAGTGTGGTTTTGCATCCTCACCCTATCCCTTGTACCCAGACCATCTCGGAACATGGAGCCATGCAGGATCCAGCCCAGAGGTGTTGCTTAGGTCAGTTCAAGCTTGTTAGGTTCCTTGCTGCCTTTAAGGGCTGGTTTGGCTGCTGAGCACTGGCACAATGCTCCTGGAAGCAGGACAGCTCCACATTTGGTGTGATAAATGCCATGGGCTGAGCATCCTTACCTTGGCAACCCCTCCACTAGTCATGAATCCAGGTGATAGGAGGGATGTCGTGTAACATAACTACCTACACTAAGCTGTAGTCTGAAAAATTGAATAATACAGCTCTTATTTATTTGGATGGTGTTGAAATAAGTTGAAATTTGCTGAAAGATGAAAAGCAAACAAATCGGGAAACATATTAAGGGAATCAGTCATGACCAACCAGTGGTAACACCACCAGGATCTCTCCAGTTTTCTGCAGTTGATTACTGTTTGTTTTCATTCTGGGGAAGAAGAGGGCTTTAAAATAAATAAATAAATGTGCTCTGTAGAAATTAATGCCTAAGATTAATTCTACTTGTAATCAACTGTTCAGCACAGATTATGAATTACAGTCAGATACAAAGCTGTTCAAACTGCCACTCCTACGTATGACCTTATTGCAAGAGTTTGAGCAACACAGAGAAGATCCTCTGTATTTGTATGTGTAATGTACTTGCTGGTTTTATGTGAGTGGATTAAAACCCTTCCTTCAGTGTTAATCACTTGTGTTACAGGTTCTCTGGCCTTACTGCACAGGACTTTGTCCCTGATTGTGGTTGTGAATGGGAGTACCAGGACTTTCCATGCAGCTTGAAACTACTGATGACTTTTTAAAAAAATCCAAGCCAAGCAACATAAAAATCTTCTTACAGGAAGTGAGGGCATTTGGTCATCCCATTGGGATATTGAGCTCATCATCTCTTTCAGGTTTAATCGGTACCTTAATTGCAGCTTAACTGGTATGAAAGGCTTTGCACTAAAGCAAATCACAAATTCAACGTGTACATTTTTCTGTGCTTCCTTTACCTGTCTTAAACCCTGTAAAAATCCTGAAGGGAGTAGCAGGACACTTGAGAAACACACCCTTGGCAACCTGCATGGCCAAAATGTGCAACCCCAGTGTCTCCTCAGCAGATGGAGCTGTGTTGTGCTGGAGTGTTCTGTGGGACTCTTACACTGTTATGGTTTGTTACCATGGCTGACCTTTAACTTTAGGGGGGCTGTAACCTGATGGAGTTGAAATGAGTTGTGCTGGTGGCGGGTGCTCCTTTCACAGGCTGGCAGCAACATGAGGGCTCTGCCTGCAGGGTAGCTGAGGTGAAGGAAAAGTCCTGGGCATCATGCAGCTTATCTGGGCTTCTAGGATAAGACAAACTGCTGCTGTAATATTTAGGAAAAAAATCTTGAGTTTTGTGTCTCGGTTTTTTTCATACCTTGTGACAGTGAGTCCAACTTTCAGGTTACTGAAAGTCAGAGTCTATTAACACTTCTATTCTAGTATTATATATTTTGTGAACAAGAATGTTTAAACCATTCAGTTTCATAGCAGTAGATTTTCATAGGAGATTATTAATGGTAGGTGATTTTCAGAAGGTACAGATTTGAGTTATTATTTTGTCAAACCTTATATGGCTTAAAATCCGTGATCTTACGATTGTGATCCCTGAAAACTCACTTTTTTCGCTTTTTTTTTCTCAGACCCTGACCCTCACATTAGGATGGATAAGGCCTCATTTGAAACAAATTGCTTTAAAAACCAAAGCTCTTTACAGCCCCAGGAGATGTACATGATTAGTGAGTTACTAAGCACTTTAACGCAATCACTCAGGCTGTAAGAAAGAAATATATTAATGGAAGGAGATCAGCAAGAATCAATAATTTGCTGGAAGGCCTCAGAGAAAGGGAAAAGAAGCCCCTCTGGCTTTTAATTTTGGAATCGGCATTAAGATGTGCTGAGTACTCATGATCCTTATGAGATTTGCCTTTCCCTATTAACAGCACATAGGATGATTTTTTTTTTTTTTTGTAAAAAGGTACATATGACAAGGATACAGGGGGAAACACAGAGATGTAATTCTGAAAGTGATTTGGAAAAGCCCCTGAATTGATGTTTTAAGTTCAGTTGCACAGATGAGAGTGGTTAAGGTAAGCAAAACGTGAGACCCGTAGCTGCCTATTCTATAGCCATAAATTCGAGTGAATAAAATAACTTGAAGTCTTCTACTCCTGACACAATAATGTGTATGATGTGATGTAATAATTACATGACTCATGTAGTATAATTTAGAGTTGCCTGAGAGTGTATTCCCAGTACTTCTTCTGCAGCTGTAGAGATGATCTGATAACAGAGAATTTGACCTGAATTTTCCCATCTGAGCCACAGTGCAAAGCTGGACTCTTGCATTTGTGCTCTGGTGCAGAGGATCTTTTCATGTACGTACACACCCATAAATGTGTACACACCTACATAAGAGATCACAAACACATACATATTTTTAAAGTGTCAGTGGGCTGTGTACTTGGCCCCAGAAAACCATTCTGGCACAAAGAGATTATAGGACCACTGCACTAAGTTCCCCACTCCTAGCTTTAATATTTTATGTTTACACATACCTAGTGGCTGCATATGTGATAAGCAATAACTTACCTTATCTCCACATTATGGTTGAAAAAAAGAATTACTCAAGCTTTACAGGTAAAGAAGTGAGAATCAGAGTCATTAAGGATTCTTGAAATTATCTGAAGTGTATCACAGAGTCAGCACTTAAAAAAAAATAAATCAGCATTTCAGTATTTTAACTATATAATCCTTTCTATATGTGAGAAGTTCTATATTCCCTCTTCCCGGAAATCCTCTACTAACGAAGTAGAAGGATGTTACAGATTCTTCATGCTGCCAGATGGAGTAACAGAAGAAGATAGGGACTTTGGTTTCATCTCCTCTTATTGTTAATTTGTTCAAATACACAGGCTAAGTTTTATCTCCTTTCTGTTCCTTCTGTTGGATCTGACTGTAGGTTGCTTATTGCAGTGGAGAGGTTTCCTTAATGGTATGTCTGTGTTGGAGCAAGGGCTTCCATGAACATACAGTGAGTTTTATTTTTATTTTTTTTATTATATTTCTGACCTTTTCCTTAGGTTTTACCCGACTTGGCGTGATCTCACTGTTCCTCTAGTAGACAAAGTGATTGCCAATAAAGTAGCAGTTAGTGTAACTAATGTATGCAGAATTGGTCTAAGAGTATTAAAAGGTACAGGAGATGATGCAAAATGACTGCAAAGCGTCCAGGGTGACCTGGCTCCGTGATACAATTCAGTCAGCCGTGGTGTGGAAGAAGGCTACCTCTAACCTGGTGGGATAATATGTGGGTTTTTACTGACAGGTCAAAACAGAGCCTTTTACATCTAAAAATCCAAGAAGGATTCAGGTAGATAGAACAGATAGTTAGCTGGACTTTGACTTGGAAAATGGTATAAAGCTCACAACTGACTGAAATGTATTGCACAGCCTCTGGCTAAATTACAGATTAGAATAATACATTAGAAAATTCCTAGTCTAAAGAGATGTTTTTGCAATACTCAAGCACTTCAACAGACTAGATTGGTAGCTGCAGGACTGCAGAAATCCAGATTCCTAAACAAACTGTAGCAAACTGTGTCCACAGTGTTGCCTATCTAAGGCATCAATAGTAAGTATCAGTAGAGATCTCACTGACCAATGGCTTCACTATCCTCTTTGGGCTAAGCCTTTTTCCTCTCAGTCATGATAAATAGGCTTCCTGTGCATTCAACCCCTATTGTCAGCTATAAACTCTAATTTATTCATTTATTGCCATATGGAGAGATTTATTTTTGGAGAGCAGAGCATAACTAGTGTTGCATTCTTTGTGTCCCGCTGTTATTTTCTATTTTAGAAGAATATTCAGTTCTATTTTTTACTTTCTCTGTGGTCCCCTATGCTCCAGCTGGGGGGGGGAGAGGGGGGTTTAACACCTAATATCACTTTGCATTACACTGGCTTACAAATCAGTGTATGTCTTGATGACCTACATTAAACCTAATGACTCTTCTTGTAGCCAGAGAAAATCAGATCACTACAAGGACATGAAGGAAGTACAAATTCCATTTTAGACTTGAATATAATAAATAGAAACAGAGGTTACTGAGTCAAAGTTAAACCTACTGAGCAAAAACCTGAAAGCTCCAAACTGAGTCTTACAACAATTTGATTCCTGAGGAAGTGGAAAGAAATCAATAGAAAGCTAGTCATCCATTTTCACAGAGGCCCTACTTCATTTCAGTTTCTATCTTCCTGGCCAAGTTCCTGTCACTATTAGGTGGATCAGATTGGCATTTGTCTCTAAATATAAATAAGAGTTATTCTTTGCCCTTGTATCTACGAAAACTTTGTCTTACGCTATATGTGATTTTCATTCTGGTGTTCAGACAAACAGTCCCCTTTCTAATTTAATGGATACTTTAGCAGAAATGTTTTTGATATAATACAGTTAACAGGCATTAATTTTCTCTGTTCTTTCTCACTGTGTGTATATGTGTTCCCTCTCTTCCTCTTCCTTTTACAATGTACACACAACAAACGTACAAACATAAAAACACAAAACAAACATAAAAATCTTTGTGTAATGCAATAAGGGATGAGAAACGGCGATGTCAAGACCTTAGAAGTTTAATCACTACATTTGTTTGGGCTGGCAAACGTATGATGGGGAATGAAAGTCCTCTCTGCAGAGTAAGAGAGACCTTTTAGCAGCAGAAAAGACTGATACCATGTGCAAGTCAGCTAAGCTGTGGTGATGAGGACATTAATGGACCACGCTGTGGTGCAAAATCAAGCTCTTCTCTAGCCTTTCATGTGCTGGGGTGTTGGTCCAAGAGAAGGTAAAGAGCAACTGGATGTGCTGTTCCACTATGTTTTCTCACCCAGCTCTCTCCTCTTCAAATCCACGGCTGGTTTCTGTTGCCTTGGAACATGAGTTCTTTATACAAAAAGAGGTGTAGTGGAGAGGTTACAGGATCTGTAACCAGCTGTATGCAGGCTCTTTTTTTTTCTTAAATTTTCTGGAGGTAATGAGGTTGTATTGAAAGCTGCTGGATCCCCCTGTCCTCTCTGGGGCTGGGAACCCTCTGATTCCTTGTGAGCTGCCAGCCGTGTGCGCCCTCAGCAGCTCTGCACGTGGAGTTGAACTTTCTTGAGTTAACACTCTCTTCTCTGTTAGTTTTATCATTTATACCATCAGACTTGGCATAATTTCTAAAAGCCCCTAAGATTTCAGTAGTTAAAATTGTTTTTCAGCATCCCTACTCTTCTTGAGATTTAATAACTCTCTGTGATGTTTTCAGTGTAAACATTGAAGCTTTTGTCTGTGTAAAGAAGGAGCTTTGAGCACAAACACTATAAACCAGCAAGACAAATAGCACCTCAAGCCAGAGTAAAGGATGAATTTCATGCTGCTGTTGCTATTATGTGCTTTCCAGGCTCCAGTACCTGAGGTAAATTTTCCATTGCAAATCCAGTTTTCAACTTCTCTGAAGAATAACGTAATCCATTCCAGGAGAAGGAAAGCACTCATAGCAGATTTAGGGATTGGGTAGATTTTTTTTGCTCTGTTGTTGGTTTGGTTTTGTTTTGATTAGTTTTTCTTCTTTTAATGAAAAGGTGGGGAGAATTAGTTTCTGATTTTTTTTACTGGCTTTTTCTTTTGTGGAACTTGTACATTTCAAGATTAAGCCCTGACCGTCTGAACTTTATGTCAAAATGCAGAATTTAAAAGCCATGCCTTTTCTTTCCTTTTGAAAAAAAAACCCCTTGTTTTTAGTCCAAAAGAGCACAGGCTGATGATTCCATGGTTATTTCATTTGTTATGAATATGATCTCGCTGTTGATTATTTAGTGTTTGGTCACAACCTTGTTTCATAATGGGAAGGTCTACGTTTTTCTGAAATGAGAAGCAGTCTCATTTTGAGTTCAAGCCTAAACAGCAAATATTTAATGCATGAAAAGTTAAATGATAGCAAGAGTTGGAAAATGTGGATATGGGACTTTGCTGTGCAGTGCAGCTGCACTGATCTGGAACTGTTGCTTTATGTTGTACTCTAACAGTATTTTGCACCATTCTTGCAAGTGCTTTGTTTTGTACATTGGTAAATCTTAATTAATACTAATGCAGATATTTCCCAGAGCTCTCTAATTTAACTTTAGTGCTCATTCAGGCCGTTTGGTGATCTATGCTTTGTGCTTCTTCCAGGCAGTTGGCACATCAGTTTCCAGTGAAAAGTAACTGTCAGCAATAGAGTAATTATCTTTTTTATTTATTGATCCAAACAAAACAAAGCAAACTCTGTGAGGCTGGAGGAGGCACTTGCTGTGTTTTGCAAAAGGGCACACAAATCGTGTAGTGACTCTTAAACGTTGCCTTGTGTATACTTTCTCTGGGCTCATCCTTAAGTTGTTTTGGTGAAGTATCAAAACGTCTTGACATTTGGGAGGTTACTGAGGAATGATGGATTTTTCGCATTGCCTTTCTTCGAAGTAACATTAAAAAGCTGTATCTCCATTTAAATATCAGGCAAACTGACCTTGACTTAAGCAGTTGAACTGCAGTGCTTTTAGAAAATGTGAGAATGTGACTCTCAAGATCTTCCACATGCAAAAGAAAGTTGTTGATAACTCGAGGTGTTTGAAATACACTTGTATTTCATAGAAGATAAAACTAGGTATCCACAGTAATTTGCCAGAGAAAATAGATATTTTTGGTGTAGAAGCATAAAAATGATGTTGATAGAATTTTAATCTCTGAATTTTAAGCTGCTCTCTATGCTCATGGTATGTCATTCTGAGGTAATTTCACTTGGAAGAGGACTGATTTTTGTGCTACAGACAAGTTACAAAACCTTTGAACTATAGAGAGGAATATGAAGAGCCTGATATAGCACAGTGTGATATCTTCTAATAACTTTCTTAGACCAGCAGGTCCCAGTATTAGAGATCCGAAAGCATTGGATTATTTCAGTTCTTTTTTTTTTTTTAATCAAACTAATGCTTTTGAACATTCACAAATACTGTAGGTTTGGGTGTGTTTCTGTAGAAATTATGTGCTGAAAAGGAACTGCGGGTGAAAAAATAGGCTTTATGCAAAAAAAACCCAAAGAAAACCCTCACCCTTTGTTTTGTTTTTTCTTACTGCTTTGAAAATCTTAACATGGTTAACCAGAAATATAACTTTTTATATGAAAATGAAGGTGAAAATCCTTTTTTTTTTGTCCAACAAGCAGGCTGGAATGGACACAGTTTTTCCTCCTAACGCATTTTCTGAGGAAAGCATCTTATACTGACATAATCAGAGAGATTTTTGACATACTTTTTTTGACAAATTGCTTAATTTAATGCATGGTGTTTCTCACAAACCCAGAGAAGTTTTGGAAGGTTTGGAAGGTAGCCAGCAGGGAACGGAGAACTGGCAGAGCCAGGACTCCAAGTCCTTGCTTGGAATGCTGGAGTAAGGGAATGGAGAGAGCCTGGGCTGAAGGGCCCAGGTTGTGCCTCTAGACAAAGAACTGGGGTTTTGGCTGGTGTTTTTATGTTTGCAGGGTGTCTGTCTTTGAAATTACAAAGGCTGAAAAAGACTTCTTCAAACTTGATGTGATTGCTAAGCAATCTCATTGTAGTCTGATGAAATATATGGACAAGCCTGGAGAGTCCATGGGAACAGATTTGAGGGGATGATGAGACCTACCACACACAAAATACACCAGTTTTGTCTGAAATGGGAGGAGAGGAGAAAACTGTAGGTGAAGCAGAATTTTAATGAAATAGCATTTTTACTAACAACATTATATTGTGTGTTTTCTCACTTTGCCAACAGACATTAAAAATTTTTAGCTTCAAGGTTCAAGCTTCTTCAGGTCCACAAACTTCTATACAGATTCTGATCTGAAAAGCCACTCATCGGGTGAAATCCTGCTTGACTTAATACTTAACAGAATTTTTTCCCATTGACTGCAATGGAGCAGTTTTTTGTTCCCTAGACATATTTGTTAGTGTGTACCAATGTAGGAGTGAGTAGTCGACCTAATTTGTAGAACGTTGTCCTTAGATTTTGACAGATACTAAAGTATGACCACTCTTTTGTAGTTAGTTGTTTTTCAACTGCTTCTTGCTAATTTTCTTTCTTCTTTTTCTTTTCCTCTTTCTTTTTGTTTTTTCCTTTATTCTTCTTTTTTTCTTTTTTCTTTTTTTTCTTTTTTTTTCTTTTTTCTTTTCCTGTTTCAAACTTTCCGACACATAGGTACTTAGTGGGCAGAATATCTTTCCATGGTTGTCTCTTCAAAAGCCTATTCCTCGAGCAAAAGCATGTTTTACATTTCAGTGTTTACTCCCAGACTCTGGGGCATGATGTAATGTAGTTGCGTAGCTGTAAGTGATGGACTTCATTTAAAACTTTGGAGCAAACTCTACACAGTTGTGTTACTCTATGAGTCTGATTCCCTCCTGTTAGATGGGAGACTGCACATGAAACTAAGCAGGATAGTTAAGATAGTCTTTCAGATGCTGCCCTGATGGAGGGTTCTCTAAATTTCCTCATTGGCCCCAATTCTGTTGCATTGATACCCAAAAGCCAACCAAGCTAAGCAGAGGCTACAGCCTCCAAATGAAGGTGGCTTTGTGTCCCAAGACTCCTTTCTCACCCTGTGTTTGCATAAACAGCTGCATTCCATCTGTTATTTGCTCTGTGGACACAACTATGTGCTTTTAACCTCAGCTCCCTTACCTAATTTTAGTGAACCACTTGTGAGGCCCAAAAAGGCTCAATGAAACTGTTTAGAGACAGAATTTAGCCTTTAAACAGCAAAGGTATTTATTGCATACAACGTTGGAGAGCTCCCCGGTTCGCACCAGACAAAGAAGCTCTAAAGTTTGAGTGAGAAGTCAGGGTTTTTATACAAATTTTGTGAGGTATTGCAACATTTCTACATACATATTAATCAGATTTCGACATCTAATTACAATATTCTACGTGTCAGGGGCTTGCAAAACTCTCCTTGACTCACTGCTCCTTTATCTCTCCAGGTGCCCATTCTATCTTTATTTATGACTACTAGGTCGACCTTCTTGCTATCTTTACTAGAACAGAACAGAACAAACTATCTCTGCTTTATTTCAACGTAAGCAGAAACCCTTTCTCGGTTTCACTTGCAGGTTCTTCACTCGCACACAGACGCTCATAAACCAGGAGTACAAACAGTTTAGGGCTCACCCTGTGTCTCCCTGCCCTGGAACAGTTTCTGGTGACACTTCTGGTTCCCACCATGGGCCTTTATTACCTTGGAAGTCTGTGGTTTCTGCAGCACCTCTTTTTCATCAGTTTGTAAGTTTAATGTCTTTTAAGAAGAGTAGTTAATCAGTGTTTTCAAACTGACTAACCCTTTAACTCATATTAGAGGCTAAAAAGATCTCCTGATGTGTCATCATTATTGGTACCCCTTAAAAAGGGCTAAAAACTTATGTGTTTTCAGTATCCTTGTCATACAGTACCAGCTAGAAATGATGTTGAAAATCGACATAGTTAAACCAGACTGGACGTTTTAAGATCTCTGGGTAACTTCTCTCTCCTCTGTGGATCTGAATGCATAATTGTCATTAATATTGATACAAGTTATGGGCTTTAGCTCAAGGACATAAGACCCAACAGAAAATTAAATATTCATAAAAGGAGTGTCATAATTAGCATTCCAGGCAGCATGTTATTGAAAATTTGTGACTGTTTAATCCCTCCTTCAGATGTAGTGAAAATCTTTTCATTATGTTATGGGCTGGATTCACTGGAAGAAATGTGGGAATTCTTAAAAAGTTACGTCTATCTTCAGTCTGTAATAATTAGATGTTTCCTCTGTCCATCTATCAGTTCCCCAGGACATGTATAAAGTGAGATTGGGGTAAAGATTTCTTTGCCCTTAATACACTTGCTTGGTTTTTACTAAGAGGGGAGAAGTTCAGTTGCCTGTGATTTTAAAACACGTTTTATGGGTTTTTGAGGATGACAAGTGTGTAGTAGAGTGTTAAGTGTTTTTAAGACAAGCATGGAGGTACTAGATTGTCCATGACTGATGGATAGCAGAGATCAAATCCATGGCATTCTCACCTTTTAGTCTGACTGGGTTTTTTAGTAGGCCCTATTGCAGCTAAAGCATATCTTGTATTTTTATGTAAGTTTTATCATTTTAAGTGCAGTTGTAATAGCTGGAGCTTGTACTAATTATTTTCGGTCAACTAATGTTTGTGAACAAGAAAATTTCCTACTTGATCTTTTCCATTTGATCAGTATCAACATGTCATCTTTAATCTGCTTCTTCCACGCTTGCTGGCAGGGTACTGCACAGGGCACTGTATGTGGTATCCATGGATTTTCCTCGCTGGGCTTTTTAAAATCAATCTGTGCCTGATTCGTATGAGATCACCTGTTTGGAAAATGTAGGCGAGTGCATTGAGAGACCCCACTAATCTTGCTTGCACGAGGTGGTGAAACAACTGCACGTAATCTCCTCAGGATCCCACTTGTTCTCTTTTGTCTATCTGACATTAATGTTAAGCATGTCATTTATATGGATTTAAACTTTGCCAACCTGTAAATTATTCACCAGATAAAATGGCAGTTTTACATGAACAGCCCTAAAGGTAATTATACCATCGCAGAAGAGGAGAATAACAGAAAGGTCCATTATAGCACAAATCACCCAAATGCTGGAACAAATTGAGTTCTCTTTTGTGTGGGAGTGAACTTGGTTACACCTGCAGGTTTTCTTTCACGGTTGTTCTGTTGTGTGAACTTTAAGAAAAACCCAACCAAGCACTCTGTAACTTGTGTAATTAAAAGTGTGCAGATGATTTTGTAGGCTGAAGTCCTGAGAGTGGGTAGAGTTCAGTTTTAATTTTATCTAGCTCTGCAAGTAGGACCTACTTAATCTAGAAGGAAACTATTTTCCAGAGTGTGAGTTTTGGACTCTTATCAAAATAATAGAAATTTGTAATAAAGATTTGTATGAATGAAATACAAACAGAGAGGAAAGGCTGTGGAAGCACCATAAAGAAAACGATAAATGAGGCAAGGTTTGATGGCACTGAGAGCAGCAGGATCACAGCACAGTTACAAAAAGGTTTTCAAGATGTTGAGATGGGAAAGCAAAGAACAGAGTGAAATGATGGACAGATAGAAGCTGTTAGGAAATGATGAAGGGAAGATAAAGGACAGAACTGAAAGCAAAAGACATCCAAATAAAGAGACAGGAGACAACAAATATATAAAAAGGTGCAACCATAACTTCTCCATTGTAAGAACAGCCCTGGAGAGAGAAAACATTTACAACTGCTCTCTCCTCTGCCCCATGACAGTATAGGTTCTCATGGACAGAGTACTTAAGTGCATCTGTTTCTCTCCTTGCAAACGTATGGGTGTGAAAAAAATGAGTGCAAAGGATTTCATTTAATCTTTTTATATAATTCATTATTAAGTATTATGTTCTTCCTCTCTTAAAGAGGCTTTTCTATGTTCATTTAACTTTGTTGTCAAAATATAGCTTTGATATTCTGAGCAAACATTATTATAGCCTCAAAAGTTGCTCTGATTGATTTATAAATAATTACAAATTCTGCTTTACTGCTCAGGAATCAGTATGGTGTAGACAGCCAAATGCATCTGGGGCAGGTTTAAGAATGATGGCTCTGTGATGTCTGCAACGCGTTTTATGTAGTTGTATCACAATTACAATTAAAAGGTGTGGAAACGTCAAAAGCTTGGTATTTCTCTGAAGGCCAGTAAAACGCTTATTTCCCCCTCTCCCCCCTCCCTTTCTGTTTTTATTCAGTTGTGTTATTTGTTGAGCATCACTAATTACAATGACTTTTAAAAGCACACTCGTACAGCTAATCCTCTGGCTTGTAGCATTTTCTCCTATTTAGATGTGTAACCACAGAGCTCTTCCTGAGAAACTCATCAAATATGGAATTGGGCTTTGCTCCTTGATTATAGTTCTCCAGCTACATGATAATTACAGGTTATGATTACAGGTATCAAAATTAATTACAACATTTCAGCTACACTGTGTTATGCAACGGTGCTGTTATTTGCATGACATCGTAAAAATGCTCAGAAATAGATTCATAGAAAATATAAGAAAGTCCCCTCTCTTACAGAGTCTTTGCCTGGGGTTCAGTCACCATTTGAAGGGTGAATGATGTTTGAGGAAACAAGCATAAGTGCACAGAAGACAAAATACGACTCAGTGCAGCTGTTGAGCAGAGCAATGACAGACTGCCTTGTGCTGTATGTGCAGAGCAGTGGTTTTGATAATGATGTTGATGAATGAAAAACTGGGCAAAATGAAAAACTTATTCCAGAACTGCCAGCTTTTCAGAGAGGCTGGGAAGTTTGGCTGGGCTTGCCTTGGTTACACCTTGAAGTTTGGCTGGGCTTGTTTCACTTACCTGGTGGTTTGGCTGGGTTTGCTATGGTACAGGGAAATTCGCCCCTTTCCCTTCTTCAGCCCCTCTAGGAGCTCTTTCGAGGCAACTGCAAACGCATTCATTACATGTAAACACAACAGACCAGCCTGTACATTATCTCTGTTTCTTTTCTATGGTTATTCACTATCAGTTCTTTAATGGTTAAGTGTGGTGAAGACTCCTGTCCCTGGAGATGTTCAAGGCCAGGTTGGACAGGGCTTGGAGCAACCTGATCTAGTGGGAGGTGCCCCTGTCCACAGCAGGGGAGTTGGAACCAGATGGTCTGCGAGGTCTCTTTCAAACCAAACTATTCTGGGATTTTAAGACCATGTCATCCCTATATTTAGATTTTATTTATGTTGCATTATTTGATTGACTTTTTTTCCTTTATGTCATATTGTCTTATTTGCATGTGGGGGTTTTTTTATGTCAGCTCTCATTAAAATAAATGAGGGTACTTCTGCTCATTTGAATGGCAGTTAGTGTCAAAACAAAATTTGTTAGAATGTATGCTACCTTGTAATGAAACTCGCAATGCTATATTTGCTGCATAACCAAGAACATTATGAAAATTAACTACTGCACCTGCTCAGTACTTAATAGTCATTCTTGCATAAAAATACTGGCTCATTTCAAATATTTTTCCCACAACACCCAAAGACCTATTCTGAGGATGCCTGGTAGACAAAGTCTAGTTATTTTAATTTAGGACCTTTCTTAGGGAGCAGGAACTGCCTCAACTCAGGTTACAGTCATGTTTTGTGAGGTTGCAGTATGCAAAGCCATTTAATGAATTTCAGTGTTTTTCTGTATCTTGTTGTACTAAATTTTAGGCTGCTGAGGTCTGAATTCGACCAGCCAATGACTCTGAAAATCTGTTTATAAAGCAAGCAGCAGCTCAACCTTGCATGTTATACTGCTCCTATAGAAAAACAATAGCATTTTGAGGTTAATGAATCTTTTATCTAAATGAGATGTCACTAAGCAGATATTAAGAACACCAGAATCTTGACAAGTTTTTATATATTTTAATCCCAAGCCATGGTTACTTGCAGAACATTGAAGATTACATAGCATTTCTAAATACATCTAATCCCCAGAGTCACTGAAGCTTGTGACACATAATCAACATTCTTATTAAATCTGCAGAACTTCTGTCTGATTTTGCTTTACCAGACTGTGCAAGCAGATAATATTCTGGAATGACAATGACATGTCTATAAATCTATAAAGAATAGTGGAGACATGAAGGAATAAGTGATGAAACAGAGATGTCTGTTGTCCTGAAGTCAGATTATGCACATGTGTATGTGTAATATAAAAACCCCCTGTACTGTATTACTGGGGCTGACTCGTGTGTTTGAAATTAACAGAGTGCACAGGGATTTGCAGCTCAGCAGCCTCCAGTGCAGTTTGGGGACAGACCAAGATGAGCAGTTTTACAAACCCGTTTAGCAGAGGTGCTGCCGGGCACAGGGTCTTGCCTCGTGACAGACACATCTCCTCAGGAGGACGTCTAGGTAGGTTCTGGAACAGACAGAGCTTTCTTTTAAAAGATGCCTTGGAACCTCCATGTGCACTGAGTTTGGGTTTACCGTGCAGTTTCTTTTCTGGCATTGCTGCTGACTCCTCTTTTGTTATGGATTTTTGTGCGCTGTGCTGTAGGAAGGATGGTTTCTTTTCATTCTGCCACATGAAAAAATAGCTGTTAAACTACCCCATTACCCTCAAGAATGCAATTTACCCCTTCTATTTTTCAAAGTGCTCTTTAGTTTCTTCTGGTTGGTATTTTTTTCCTTTTTAAAGTCTGGTAGCTCTGGAGCATCTTGCATTTTTTGCCACCTCCCTGCAGTTTGGTGATTATTCCACGTTTTTGCTGTCACTTGGCATAGTTTCTTTGCACAATTTTGATCAATGGCTACATGCATTTACTATCAGTTTTACCTTTCAGTCAAGTTGTGTAGAGAGCTGAGTTCTCTTTCCACCAAAGTTTGGGTTTGCTGCTCTACAGCAGCCTTGGACTTTTCCTGTGTTAGCCAGACAAATCCCTGGGTTTATTAGTGTTAATTCACATCCCCCAACACTACAACTGAAGTTTGTAGTAGTAGTAGCAGTAATATAAATTAAAAGAAAGAAAATACCAAGGAACCCATCTCTTCACATCATCATTTAAATTGTGCTTAGAGCAACTTCACTGATTTTGCTCAGAATATATTGAGGTTTCATCCCATCTTTTCTCTCCATTTAAAACATTAAGCATTTTTTCCTCTGAGTTCTAATATTAGTAAGAGCTTGGTAGTCTGTAGCATAGATATTAACTTTTAATTAGGCTGTACTGTGTTTTCTTGCAAAGCCATATTTGTCTGCTTTTTATCTACATTGATAACAAGCAAATGTGGAATCTGCAGGGGGGCTGTTCTAACACCATACACTTAAAAAAAATGAACCCCATTGGAACAGAACAGACAGGTGCATTTTCTTATAAACTCAGATTAGGAATGAGAAGCAAGGTTGGATTTGGGAGGTTGATATGTTATGGTGCTTAAGGACTTTTTAATGACTGGCAGAGGGTTAGGGTTCATAATTAAAAGACCACGATTATACTTATGAGAACACAAACAGAATGTTGAACTTAGGTACCACCTGCATTGTATTGCATTTTAGGAAGCTAGAAAATAAATATATGCTAGAGAATGGCTTGACTTCCAGCTGTGGAATTTCTTCATTAAATAACTGGACTAAATAACTTTGGGAAAGAAAAGGAACCAACTTCCTGAATGTTTTCTTAGTCCTGTGTGAAGATTTGAATTAGTTTTAGAGGATGAAAAATGTACTTTTCTCCGTAACTGGAAAATATTATAGGGTGAGTAGAAGTTCTGTAGAGTTTGTCCTGTTTGTCCACATCTAAATCTTCATTCTTGCATGAATCTTGTAAAGCAAAATAAAACTTTAGGATATTTTGGTATCTATTTCTTAAACTTCGGAAAACTTAAGAATAAAACATACGTTGCTTTATATGGAAACACAGACACAAGTGTTTATGCATAAAAATACCAGATAATGTGTTTCATGTTAGAGTTGCTATTTGATTCAATAACAAAGTATATATTTTTTTTTTAAAAAATCCCACAATAACCCCTGGAAAAGAAAATAGCTAAGAAGTACAGTAAGGAATCTAGTAAACTAATTACAGCAAAATAATTATCATGATAACTTTTAGATATCATAAGGTTTTCTGTAAAATTCTCCTCAGGTCTGTTTCATCTGTTTAGTGTTCCAAGGGAATAGTGTTTTGATTGTCCCAATAATAGCTCCCCCCCCCATTTTTTATCAGTAAAGAATGCATGGAACAAAGCTAAGTATTGCTCAGGACTGGACTCTGTGCCATCTGCTGAGCCATAACTAGATTAGGAAAAATAGTCCTCAGAATTGGGTTGTTGTAAGACATGTCCTTTGCACAGAATTAGTTTTTGCCCAAATTACATTATGCACATGAAGAATGATTATAGGCAAGCCCCAAGACTAAAAAAGATTAATTGTGGACCTATTATCAGAAGCTTGTTTTGCATAATCCTATTAGTTTGATCATATGTTCATTTTCCCCATATGTGTGGGAGTGTATTTACTAATTTTATGTACTGAATTACACTGCTGTTTACGTGGGGTTTTTTATGTTAGTTTATTTTGGCTTTATTTGCCAACATAATTTCAGTGTCTTCTCCCTCTCCCAAGATGAATTTACTTTAGGGATCACACAGAACAGTTACTTATGAGGAGCAGTTGGCTACACAGAGCGTTCGGCCTCTTCCCCTGGTAGTGACTCTCTCTGTTGGTACATAAGGGTTATTAAAAACCAAACAAGTGTAAAAAACTGACTTTGGTACTGTTAGAGTTATCACTTACTGTAAATGAACAGTTGTCACAATGTCATAAATGTGATCAACTCCAAGTTCCGCCTTCAAGTGGAAAACAATTCATTTGGCTGACACAGTCCATTCCTTAGGAAGTATGCAGAGAGTTCCTCTTTTAAGAAATTAACTGTACTGAACACCAAAGTTTAAGCATGTGACTTTCTCGAGGCAGGGCTCTAAATCTGTTCTTCCCTACTTGGTTGTCATCATCTGGCTGTCAGATTGCAGGAATGTTTCATGCCAACCTCTCTTTCAAGATGCCACAGCTCGTGGCACGTTAATGGACCAGAGACAGATCCTTGTTTGTAGGAATACTAGTGGCAGCACTGGGGAAAAAAAATTAGGAAGTAATTGTTTAATTTATCCATTTGTCCAGTGCATGTGGACATAAGGAACTGGACTAGTCATTAGCTTTTAGTGTATGGAAATCATCTCTTGTGGGTGCTTAGAACCGAGGTTTTGGAGTTCAGGGGGAATGATCCAATATTTTAGTAATTGTATCACAATTGTACAAGTGAGGAGTAGAATTCGAGTTGCACAGATCAAAGTTTTTTTCTTCGCTTTTGATTGACACTTGGAACTTTAATCTGGAATTATTTTTTGGAAGCAAATACAAAATTATGTGAATTTTGGTCAAGGGGTCGAACTCCTGAGTGTCACTCTTGAGTGACTCGCACAGTTTGAGAACAATCCCTGTCAGAGCTGAGGTCAGTCAGAGGGGATATGCACAGGTTGTGCTTGAGCTATAATCAAGGGAAGCCTTTCTGCCTTTTTTGTGCTTCCCATCAAAAGCGTGTGGAGCATCAGCTCTGAAGACCTGCCTGTGCAACAGCTGTTCTACACTTAATATCTTTCCAAATCTTAATAGCTTTCCAAATCCCAATCTGCATAATAATTCTTTTTACTTGAAAGTGTCATTCCTGCTTTGGTGCAAAATTCTCCCCTTGAGAATAGTCACAGTTTCTGGCCTGTAGAAAAACTCCTTTGTTCTGGTGCCTTTTTTTTTTTTTAATTTTCTTGGGGTGGAAGTAGATAATATGATGCAGAAAATAACTCTGTGAAACACCTTTTCCCCCCCCATATCCTTTCTTTTCCCCCCTACAGCTTCCTGTTCTGACTCAGTAGATGTGCCTACTTGCAGATGGAAATAATGAAAGACATAGCAGGATTAACCACAATGTAATTTCTCCATTTCTGAATGATTATATGGTAGCCAAATTTTTATGTCAGACAGAATAAAGTGATTTCAGTGATTTTTTTTTTTTTTTTTTAGGTAGTAAAGTAGTAACTGGATGTGTTAGTCTTGGGGTAATTTGTGTCCCATGTGCACTCTAGGATTAAAAAAGAATAAGCAAACCCCACCTTGCTTATCGTAATCTAGAACACGTTTACAGAACTCACCTGGCTATCCATCAAACCAAGAAGCTTTTCTGTTGTGCTGCTGGTGAATAGAAAGTGTTGGCTCATAAACAGAAGAACAATATCTGATCCTAGTTCCCAGCAGTGAAATTGGGCAATTCCCATTGTAACCTCTCTCTTGCCCTCTTATCAGTCTTCTCAGAACAATTCTCAGTCACTTTTAAAAGAATTCACAGCTTCTCGCCTTTTTTTCAGGCTCTAATTACAGAATGTAGTATAATGCTTAGCTATATCCTCTTGGTATAGGTTAGTACTGTCATATGAGACTTTATTCTTAAGGCAAAATGTACATTTGTTAGTGCACCAATAGGAAAAGGAGATATAAAATGAAAAGTAAAAGGAATAGTACTTTGCCTTCCATAAGTTATTTTTCTTCTCTAGAAAGGGCTTTGTGGGCTTTTTGTTGTTATTGGTTTGGTTTTGTTTTCACTTTTTGTTTGGTTTCGTGGTTGTGTTATTTTTCCTTGCTTGTGTTTGTTTGTTTGTTTTCTTTTTAGAAATCTTTTCTGGTTTTGTGTTTGATCTGATACAATGCAGTGCCAACTCCACACAGTTTGTGCTGATAATGGCATGTGCAGTTCCATACAAAAGTACATGCTTATCTGTAGGTCAGAAAACCAAACATGTTTTGCTCCTCCCCCAAATTGTGGTCACCTGTTTAGTGCATTTTCTCCTCTAAAACACCATCTTTTTAAAAATAATACCACGTAAAACAGAGCACTGTAGAGATGGAGAGACCGTATCATGCTTGATTTTGGTGATGCAGTGGGAGCTGTCACACAGCCCGTGAATACAAAGTTGTTTGGCAGATACCTGGTTTTCAAATACCATCTTCAGCACAAATCCTATTGAGATGTCGAATTTCCTCAGGCAGTTGGAGTTTGTGGGAAGTAATATTTTGCCATTTCCACCTTGATGTTTGTGGCCAGGGTTCCTGATGGTGTAAAACACCATCCTGGCCTGTCAGCTTTTTTTGTCCTCTGTTTCTGTCTTGTCTGAAGTCTTTTTTTTTTTTTTCTGGTTGAGTCTGAGGTGTGTGAGGAATCATGTGATGATTCGTGTTAATTATTTAAAAGACACCCTCAGTAAGAGCCTGTGCTGAGATCGCAACTGGGGAACAAGGACGGCAAAACTTGTGACAGTCTTATAAAGTTGGTATTTATGAAAACAATGTAAAATTGTAGCCTGAGTTGTTTGCTAAAACTAACTTTTGGATAGAATAGCCTTGCTTGCTTTTACTAACACACAGACAAGATTTAGATAAGTCCTTAGCAAGAACAGGAAACCTGGAGTTTTGATAAGGAGCTCTGAAGGGACCTTGAAAGTTGATAAGAAGAAGCTCACAGAGACAATACCAGTTTTGAGCTAATCGGACTACACCAGCTCAGCAGTGAGTCCCAAAGTCGAAAAGTTCAAGCCTGAGGAAGACTCCTTACTTTATCCAAAGACCCCCAAAGATCCCCAAAAGAAGACCCCAAAGGGGCGTTCTGAGGAGGAGCTAAAGGAGTGGTGTATGTTAGTGATTCCCCACCTACTTTCTGGACTTTTCTGACATAGCTAATGCATATGTAACACAACTAATGTCTATGTAATACAATTAATGCATATGTAATGTTATCCTGCATAAAAGGAGCTGAACAAAGGCAACAAGTGTGTGATTTTGGTGGCTTAGGCTCCCTCGCACCAGCGCTGTTTGCTCATTGTTTATTAAATAAATAACATTGCTACTAAGAATTCTTGATTATGAACCTCATTTATACAGGTGGATTTTTCATTTCCTCTTTTTGTCCTGGAAACAAATAACTAGCCTGGACTCTGCTTTGGGCTCTTGAGGAGGACAGAAGCCAGTTGTCCCCAGAACTCCTTGAGGACCAGCTGAGGATGTTCAGAGCTGGAGATCAGTGCAAGAGATTTCTCTTGGAGTTCAAGCAAAAGTTTTAACTGGGTGTCGTTCCTGGGCATGCAGTGCTGTTTCTCTTCTTTTCTATATGCTGTTTGGTTTGTTTTTCTGTTTTGGAGCTGTGTGTATGAAAGCCAAGACTATTGTTTCAGGCAGTCTTTAACATTTGGATTCTCACCCCAACGGATAAAACAAGATATTGATGAGACAAAGTATTGAACACATCCACAGGAGAAGGAACTGATTCCTTTCAATTTCCCTGTGTTCACTGTTCTGAAAAAAACATTATTGCTTATCCTGAAGTGTCTCTGTCTGAAGCTTCTTGAGTTAAGGCTTCAAAAAGCTTTTTCTTTTCTCCAAGTCCTGCTATTTTATTTGATCGTAGTGGATGCCTTGATTTCTTTCCTGTCTACCTGGTCAAATTGCTGCATTGAGAATGATCTGTCTTCAGTTTGCCATTCTTTCTCCTTAAAGCAAAGAAATTGTCTACTGGCTTTTAAATGTATGCACATACCTGAATGTATTATCTTCTGTATCTGGAAATGTCATTTTAATACATGGAGCTTCACAAAATTACTATTAACCTCAGATGAGTGAGGATCTGGAGCAGTAGCACAAACTTCAGAAATCTGGAAATGCATACTCATTTATGCTGGCTCTCTACACCATCCCAAAAGGCCATGGATAAGTGTTCTATAACATGGCTTGCCTGGATGTGGATCAGTGTTGGGCCCAGTTCTGTTTAATATCTTTATTGATGATTTAGATGAAGGGATAGAGTGCACCATTAGTAAATTTGCAGATGACCCCAAGCTGGGGGCAGTGTCGATCAGCTGGAAGGCAGGAGGGCTCTGCAGAGGGACCTGGACAGACTGGAGAGCTGGGCTGATTCCAATGGGATGAGGTTCAACAAGGCCAAGGGCCGGGTCCTGCACTTTGACCACAACAACCCCCTGCAGCGCTACAGGCTGGGACAGAGTAGCTGGAGAGCAGCCAGGCAGGAAGGGACCTGGGAGTTGGGATGGACAGGAAGCTGAACATGAGCCAGCAGTGTGCCCAGGTGACCAAGAGGGCCAATGGATCCTGGCCTGGCTCAGGAACAGTGTGGCAGCAGGAGCAGGGAGGTGATTCTGCCCCTGTACTCAGCACTGGTGAGGCCACCCCTGGAGTGCTGTGTCCAGTTCTGGGCCCCTCAGGTCAGGAAGGACATGGAGGGGCTGGAGAAGGTGCAGAGAAGAGCAACCAGGCTGGGGAAGGGACTGGAGCACAAGTCCTGTGAGGAGAGGCTAAGGGAGCTGGGGTTGTTTAGCCTGGAGAAGAGAAGGCTCAGGGGAGACCTCATCGCTCTCTACAACTCCCTGACAGGAGGGTGTAGCCAGGTGGGGGTTGGTCTCTTCTCCCAGGAACCAGCAGGAAGACAAGAGGGCTCAGCCTTAAGCTGTACCAGGGGAGGTTTAGGTTGGATATTAGGAAGAAATTCTTTATAGAGAGAGTAATCAGGCATTGGAATGGGCTGCCCAGGGAAGTGGTGGATTCTCCGTCCCTGGAGGTTTTCAAGATGAGGCTGGACGTGGCACTTAGTGCCATAGTCTGGTGACCGCGGTAGTGTTGGATCAAGGGTTGGACTTGATGATCTCAGAGGTCCTTTCCAACCCAGCTGATTCTGTGATTCTGTGATTCTATGATGTCAGTCCAGAGCTCAGTGATTTTGTCCATAGACCATAAATGATCTTGATGTGGACTTGTAAAATAAGACAAAAACTGGAGGGGAGCAAAGAAGCCCAAGACAGAAATGGTCACTGCTGTGCTTGCCAGATCCCAGCTTTGGCCCAGGGAAGGGAGTTGTGTGCAGGGTGGGAATCCTGGGTTTCTGCATATCTGATAAATAAGTGTGGCATTATTGAACAATGTATTGTATAGTTTACCTCTTATTTTTGCAAACAAAGCATGTACTCAAAATCAGTATTGCTGGAGGTGCTGTGCTGTACTTTCAACAGGCAGGGTGGAATAGAGATATCTGTAAAACAGGTTTGTGCTTGCCTAACCCTGGTGGGACTGGAGAGCTCCCGGGCTTCATTTAAGGATTTCTGGGAATCTGTTTTAATTCCATTTAATTATGACTGTCTTGTTAACTTCTGCAGCAGAATATGAATCTTTGCAGGATTGCATGGCACATGTGCCCAACTCTAATACACCCTTGGAGGCTGTGATTCTACTTGGAAGTTATTTTCTTACTTTGATAAAAATGCTTAACAATATAAATTTTTCAAACTGGACATTTTAAATACCAAAATTTGGTGGGCTGTACTTTACCTTTCTCTTCTCACATGTGACTGTAGAATTCAAGCTGAAATGAGCAGGTGATTGAGTTTTTTCTTTTTTAATTTGCCAGTTGTATTTGTTCAGTAACTGAAGTGTTGAATAATGATAATTCAGTTTCCCCGAGAGGTGAATTAACTCTGTCAGTCCGGGGACAAAGCTCATCGCCAAAGAGAAGCTGAGTCTTCAAACTGAGGATGTCAGGAAGCAAACGTGTGAGCGTGCAGAGCATTTATAGAAAACAGAAGCCCACCACTACTGTAAATAGGACTTCTGGAACTGTTTTACAAAGCCATGTCAAAGATGCACAGCACAGTGAACTTTGAATGACAAAAAATATTGGGGTATTGCAAGAGGTTCAATCGCCATCGGTACAAAAATTCCTGGAATCTGTAGGGATCCAAGAGCACTGTTTATTCGTTCTGTTCCAAAGTTTAGTAACAATGGTAGAGAAAACCTTAAGCAAAGGTATCCTCAGCTCAATTACCTCGTTGTTACTATTATTTTAATAATTTGAGGTAATTTTAGATATGCTGTTAAAAATACCAGAGAGACCTTACTTCTCCTAATGCTACTTTATTGTAGCCTACCTTCCTTCCTTCCTTCCTTCCTTCCTTCCTTCCTTCCTTCCTTCCGTCCGTCCATCCCTGCCTTCTGTCCCTCCCTACCTTCCTTCCCTCCCTTCCTGCAGTGTTTGCTGTATACTTTGGAATTTCACATTTCAGTAAGAGTAGCAATAGGTTGACATAAAAAGCTTCTAAAAATCACATTTTCTGTCTGCTGTGAAGTTTCCTGGGTCCTGTACTGGAGTCAGTGGAGTCCAGGAGGTTCTTTCTCACACCCATGCCATAGAGATTCCTTTATATCCAGGCTTGGTCATTTTGCTGTGCTTGTATGGATCCCTTCCACAGCAAGGGGAAAGAAAATGAGAGGAAGGGGGATTTTTTTTGTGAAAATGACTTAATGTGGAAGTGTATTTGAGAAACTTCACAGCCAAACAGCGTAATTTGTAGTTACTTGTGTATTATGGAATTAGATTTTAAGTAGATATATCTAAAGGAAGTAATTTTTTTTTCTTATTGCTGGCACAATAAGATATAATTGGCATTAATTTTTTTTTTCCTATTGCTGGCACAATAAGATATAATTGGCATTAAGGCATGAGTGTGGTGGAGGTAGCAAATTTTCCTGATTTTTTTTTTTCCCCTCTAGAAACCTTTGTGCTCTAAAAGGTTGTGTTGACAGTATTTGTGAAGACTCAACTTGCTTTGAAAGTCCAACTGCAGAAATGTATCTGCTTAGAGGGCCCTTGGAGATCTTCCAACTTACCCATCAAATAAACTTTTTGTTCCTCTTAAACCAGCTGTTAGGAAGTAGAGAGAAACAAGACGTTTTATGATGCTGATTAAAGCAGTAATCTGGTGACTGCTTTATTCATCATATAAAGATGTGCTGATGAAACAGTGATAAGCAGTCAAATTACTGCCTCAGGTTAACAAACCTGCAATCAGTTCTGGGGTTTTTCCACCCCTTTAGTGGCAGCTTTTTTCTTAAACTCCTTGAACAACAGCATTTTAGTCTAACCAGATGTTTAATCATTTTGGTTTAATCATTGCTAGATATTCAGTGACAAGAGATTTCAGTGTTTAATGGCCTGACCTTGAATTCTGAAAATCACTGATTTTGATACAAACTTGGTGTGTAAGGCGTGATAACTCCAATGTTAATTATGATTGCTTTAGCATCTGTGAACTGCTGTGAAGTCTTTAAAAGTAAGTTGATTGCATTTCACACAAGTACAGTAATCTGTCCAAGTGTATAAAATTGCGGGCCTGTGGCCACAGCTGTTTTGATTTAGTGCAGTATGGTGGAACTGTTTGAGGTCTTCCTTTATATAAATTGCACTTTGGCTTTGGTTTTTTGAAAATTTCTCAGCAAAAACTGTCCTTTAATTGATTTTTCTCAATCAGTATTTGTACTTTGATGTAGCTGCTATTTTTAACGTACATCAATATAATATTCTGTTATATTTTGAAAGTCACATAGAAAAAAATTAATTTCTCTTTTCATTCTAGTCACTTTTCATGTGCTTGCTGTTTTGTTTATATATGTGATTAAGGTACAAAAAATAGTTTGGAGAATTCTGTATTTTCAGGTCAGCAGAGGTGCTTCTGGATGCTTTCAGCTCGTCTTTTGAAAAATGAATGAATGGCAGGGCATTGCTGAGAAGTACAGCTGAAATGGGTTGTTATTTCCAGCCAGTTTAAGACTTTGGGTGGCCTAGCTGGTTCAGCTAAAGAGCTTTCTCCCAACCTCATTGAAAACACATTTTCCATAAGTTTCCAAAGAAATACCATCAATCCAAATCCATAAAAACTGCCTTTCAATAGAAAAAATTGGTGCATCAGCTGCAAACCTTCTAATTAAAGCCTTTTAAAAATCTGTTTTAATAAAATGGGGAAAAAAAGGTCATGTTTGTAGGCATCTGGACAGCAGAATGCACAGCACCTGTTGAGCTAGGCATAGACTTCCTGGTGGAGTTATCTCTGGGATGGGAACAAAAATTAATTACTCGTAGCTTGCCAAAAAGCCAATAATTCTGCTAACTTCTAAGTGACTGTCTGAACACACGGCAGGTACTTTGGTCATTGATTAAGTCTTTTGCTGTGGGTATTTGATTGTTGGAGTCTTCTGTGCCCCAACAACATAAAGATCTAGTCTAAGAAACGGATCAGGTCAAGGATTAGTTCAGCTGCCAGAATTCAGACATGAAGGCAACTTTCTACATCCCCTCCTATCCTGAGAATTATATATGTGGTGTTATGCACTGCAGTTCACAGGTGGGTGTGTTTGTGCATGTGTGTATAGGCAGCTTTGGGGCACGGATGCTGCTTCTGTCAGTGGTCATTTAAGATCTTATTATCCACACAGGCTTAAACAGGACACTTGTGAGGATAATTGATTTCCAGGAGAGAAGATCAATAAAGCTGTGTCAGTTCTTTAATAATATCCTGTTGATGCCTCACAGAATGATTTATTTTTTAGCAGGAATGAAAGAATACATGTGTTTTGGACCCTAAAGTGATATAGCACAGGCAAATGCTCTGGTGTTTGGTTCTATTTTTGCTGGAGGTCAAAAGTTGGGAAATACAGAAGTGAGGTTGTTTAAGGTAATAGAAATTAATGTGCAGGTTTCCTAAGACCTGAAGAATTGTTTGCAGCCAAGCAAGCAGTGCAGTTCTTGTTTTCAAGGATGCAGGCAGCAAAAGCAGTGCAGCCTGAGAATTCAGACAAGTACTTTATTAGCACTCAATCCAGGCTGTGCTGGATCTTCACAGATAGATGGAACATGTTTTCCCTGCAGGGATGTATTTTTATATGAAATGTTGGTCATACTTGAGGCAAACAATTCAAATTGCTGTCTGTTTTAATGTAGACTATCTGAAAAATTTTAAAAGGAGAGAAAGTTGACTAAGGCTGGCTGAAACTTTTTTTAGCATAGGCATTTGTGCTGTGGTTTGTTTTTTTTTTTCTTTAAAAATGTTACATTTATTGGGAGAATTAATTTAGCTTAATTACTTTCAGAAATATAACCAACACTTATTCAATTATGTAATATTAATGAAGTTTCTGTTGAGGCTCAGATCTTCACATCGTGGTAAATAATTTGAAGCTGCAAAGATAACAACTACATATAGCAATTCCAAATGAAAGAAATGGTCAGTAAGGGTTAAAACAATGTCAGTTCAAATTTACTGTTCTAATTTCATACAGGGATGGAAAATAGCAGGGCCTGGGGATTAAAATACTATCTACCTGAAATCAACAGGGTTTTTGTTTTCATTATAATCTTCAGAAAGAGTCCCTTGAACCAAGGTGTAGGGATGCCAGTAGGGCACTTCCCCTGCTCCCCTCCAGCCTTGGCGAAGTGAAGTGGCCTGATGAAAATCTCTGCTGATTGTGGGTGTAAACAGTCCATGTGGATGGATTGTCCCCAGGTGCTGGAGAGGTGGGTGTTGGACTCCCAGAAGAGGGAGCGGTGTGGGCTTGTAGCTCATGCTTTCTGTTGGGGGGTTCGGGGGAGCTCTGTGTGTGATTAGTACCCCAAAGAGTATTTAGAAACTCTGGGGCTTCAACATCTCGCAAATGTTGAATACTGTGGTTTAGGTGTTTTAGTGCAGACACTGATCCTGAAGGTATAGTTCACCAATTCCACTTAATTAGGTCATTAACAAATCAATAGACTGCTCCAATCCTGATTGGCCTTTAAACCCTGAGAACTGAGCAGCTTTTCCCTGTGGCACTGAGGAATCTTTCATTAAGTTTGGTTAATGTGGACATAATAAAGTTTCTGCTTTTAGAAAAGTGAAAAAACTACTGACACAAATGTTTATTCTTTGGGTTTTAGAGTTTGGCAATTGGTTTGAAAAGAAACCAACAAGTTCTAAGCATCATCTACTTTAATGCTGCGTCCTGTAAGCTTCGGGAGTCCAAGGGCTGTCTTCAGTCTGGCTTTGCACATGTGCTACCCTGTGCAACTAAGGAAAAATAGGAAAAGTCAGTCACTTGAACAGACCATTTGTTCAGAGGGATCCTAGAGCCCATTGCTTCAACTATATTAAAGTGTGCAGTGTGTGTTAAATTGCTGTGAGCAGTGATGGTCACACTAGGAATTAATGGTAACAAAAATAAATGAATTTAAATTCCAAGTTTTACGGGTCACTAAAATTTCTCTTCCTATCAGGGCAAAGTTACCTAGCATTCATAAAGTTTAGACATATTGAAAAGAGGTGAGAATAAGCACACAACAAAACACACACATACAAAAAGAGCAGCTGCTTTCTTTTTCTGGCGCCTGCTACTAAAGTGGAAAGAACCAAATCCTAATACAACTTGCATAAAAACTAAGCTGAAAAACTTCTTTATAAGCAAAATGTTGAAAAAAACCCCCATAAAAATTAAATTCTGTGCTGTACCTGCCCCTGTGTGATTACTTTCCAGCCTCCTACCAAAACTTAAATGCCTGGTGGAAAGCCAGTGGTCAGAACAGGTTTTTGGGAAGGATGAAAAATCAACAAATCAAATGATCTGTCACAGACATTAATGGCTCTGGGTGGTAGAGGGTCTCATCTGGCCTGGATCCTGCACCCGTCCAGTGGAAGCCCCTGGTGATTTGAATTAAAGTAATATACATATGGTGCAAAGAAAAGGCAAAATATTTTCTTCTTGAAAGACTTTGGAGAAGAGAAGATTACTGATAAATTGATGATCACACACTTCATTGTTCTTTGTAGGAATTCATGTGCACACTCAGAGTCCCTTTTGTAATTTTAATTTTGGCTTGAAAAACTGTCTCAGAAATTCACTTCTCATATGACTAGAAACTTAATTATTAGTATGAAGTTCGTATTGATTTGTGCCAGTAGTTTTAAAAGTTCTGATTATTTTTATTGTGGAATATAACATATAGCTTTTCACAGATGCAGTCTGAAGTGTTCATACAAGCCTAGGAATAATCTTCACCACAAACCATTCTGGTGCCAGTATTTGATCTGAAAAGATTTCTCCCACAGCAGAACTACATTTAATTTGGTTTAGTGGGTTGACTTAAAAAAGAAAAAAAAAGAATTAATGTTACATCACATTTTTGAACAAAAAAAAAAAAAAAAAACACAAACTTTTTCCACCAATATAGTATGTTCTTTTGAACATTTCAATTAAAACTGAACTGAAATGACATATGAAACGGAAATGCACCTCACCATTAAAAATATTGTGAAAATGGAATCTAATTTTTGAACCCCTTTGTAAGACTAAGATATACAGTTTTCTTTGACAGTTTAGTAGTACTCTTTCCTGTGAAATGAATGATCAGGATATTTTAAATCATGAATAGATGGCTTATCTCATAGTGATAAACAGCTCATGCCAAAGGGCTTGGGATCGTGCCCTTCCCTTAAAATACAGCAGCAGAATTTGCTGTGCTCATGTGCCATAAGGGCATGGGTTTGCTTTTACTTCTGCACACACCATTTAGAGTGTAAAGGGAGGTTTAGATTCCTGCATTCCTCCTGAACCCCTTTGAACTTTAAAGACATGAGAAAATAAAAATAGATGAAATAATGGGAGAATCCATTGGAAATGTATTGGTGAACGTTTAACATTTTATATTTACATACCTAGAGTGGAATTACTCTTTTGAAAAGTGGTTAATGGTTTTTCTCCAGTGGCTGTCTGCTTAGTATTCCTTAAAGAAAAAGACTGCTCTCTTCCCATGAAATAGTTTATTTGTTGGTTCCTAAAGCTGACATTTTAGATTATACCTCAAATTTCATTAAGCATAAAAAGTATCTGGATATGGAAAACAGAGTTCAAGAATAGGCAATTTTAACTATCATTATCTTGTGAATTAATGAATAACTGTAACATTCAGCAGCATATATCAATGTTGTTTTTTCCATTTAAAACAACAACTTCAAAGTAAGTAAACTTTTGTTGTAGTTTTCACTTAATCTTAGAAAAAAAATCGGCTGGGTTTAGAATCCCTTCTGTAATTACAGGTTGCTATATATTGCCTGTTGTTCAAATGTATAAAATCCTTTCAGCTTCTTCAGGTTAAATTTTCATTAGATTTTGTTGGCTTTGCTGTTGCAGTACCTTAAAAAAAAATAAAGCTCTCTCTCTCTAAATGACTTTACTCTTTTTGATAATCCAGTTGATGAGGCAAATGTATAAAAATCCCACTAATGTAGGCTGAGACATGTCTCGAAGTAGCTCAGTTCTCCAGTCAGGAAATCATAGAGCACTTAATAATCCTTCAGCCTTCTTGAGAAATGTATAACGATATTATGTTTGCTCAGATAGATTTTATTTAATCCTTTCAGAATATTGCATTAGGCTTGGAGGCAGTATTTACTCTTGTGTGTTCCCAGTTAGCAAAGGATAAAGTTGGAAAAAAGGAATTTAGGTCAAATTGACTTCTAATAGGAAACTGTTCTGCTGAAACTCAGAAACACATCTGGGGGTGATAAAGGACTACTCACTTTGACTTCCAGTCATGTAAGTGACTAAATCCTTCTTGAAGATATAATTAGGGATGTGCTGCTTTCACACTTACAGCCACCAGTTTAGTTTTCCCCTCCCACATGTAAACTGTCCCCCAGGAAGGAGCATTAGTTCTTCAGACTGTGTATGTGACTTCATCCACTGCTGCAGTGCCAGAGGGGAGCCCACCCCATGGAAGCCAGATCCAGCAAACTCTCACAAGGAGCAGGTAAACATGAAGCAGTCCTGAGCAATCTTGTCAGTTTAGGAACCAAAACTAGAATCAAACTTCTGAAGTCTTTTGGTGCTGCAAAACTGAGCCACACATCCCAGCAAAGTGGTGTATGAACTAGTTTCGGAGTGAGTCATTATTTTTCTATTGATCCTAACACCATGTACAAATGGTGGTTTTTCAAGGTCAAACTTGGATGGATTCTCTGCTAATCTCAAAAATGTAGAAAGCAGCCTTGAGCAAGCAGTGGGAAGCTGTGTAAGACTCTGTTCTGATATACATCAAAAGCAGGTACTAAAGCTAAGTTGAATCCAATATGTTTTACTGTGAAAATCTGAAAACAGTTGATTCCTGGAGAATTGTAGTTCTTGGGAAGTTCAAACTGCCCTGCCTCTGCCCCAAAGAGTCAAAGCTGGTGTTAAGTGCTTTAAAGTGTGTTTTTAGTTGTAATGATTTAATTTTTCCTTTTATATTTAGTTGGGTGGGGTTTTTTGCTCCTCTAGTGGATGAGTGAATGATAGGTTTATACAGTTTCTCCCCTAAAATAACTGGTATTTGGCTTTGGATTTGGGGAGGTATCATAAATACTTGTCATACACTTGTAACTTGACTAGGCATCATCCTCTGGCTAAAAATAGGACCAGGGCACAGGTTCCTTGTTCTGGTCCAGGACAGGTGTTTTTTTCTGAAGTTGTCAGGAGACTGGAAACCTTGCCCAGAGACAGGTGAATCTCATTTACAGCATTTCTGACAACTGTCAGAGTTGGTTTCTTTTATTATGACTTTGGTGATGAACTTTGCCTGGATATGCTTAGGGGAGAGCATTTGTGTTCTGTTCTTGACTTTACATTTTTAGTCCTTCAAGTAGGGAATCACAGGCAGTGATATGCCAGCAACATGCCTTTTGCTTGTCTAGGTATTAAGGCATTCTGAAATGTTTAAATTCTTTATTCATCTCTGTTTTGTGACCTGGAGTGAAAAATGAATGAATAAACAGAGAAATAAATTAATTCTGCATAGAATAAACTTGAAGAAAAATCTGCTGGGCGAAATTCAGCACTGGGGTGAGACACTGTGAAAAACATCAAACATCTCTTTTTAACAATATTGTTAACATGAAATCTTGTCTTGAATAGTAATTAGTACTTATGGAAAAAAAAAATCTCTTTTAAAGGACTCTTTTAAAGCAGCATATAGTGTGTTAACCTTTGTGGGTTAAATAGCTATTGGAGGTGCTGGCAGGAAAATAATTGCTCTGCAGAGAGCCCTCAGTTCATGCAGCTTTATTGACTGCACTCGGATCAGGGATTTCTTTGAGGAGTCAGTGCCAGTGTTTGCTTCCTGGAGCTTCTGCTTCTCCTGGCTCATTCCACCATATTTTAGGTGAACAAACAGCAATACACACAGGGACAGTGATTTTGTGGTTCTTCTACTGGCTTCCTGTGAAAATGACTTGTTCATGAATTAAAAATGGCTCTTTTTTGTGTGTTTTTCCAGTACTGCAGTTTCTTTTTATGACAACAGAGCACTGAATATATATGGAAGCTCCAAAAGCTGATAAATGAACAGTGGAAAGGAAAGACTGGATGAGATTGGATGCATCCTCCTGATCTTAGACTTTTTTATAAAAAGGAAAATTCTTTAGAAAACTTAATTTATTGTAAAGATTTGAAAAGTCTTCACATATCATAATTTTTTCTTGGGTTCTTTGCAGAAAGAATATGTATTTTAATGAAAACGTGAAACAGTGATCTTTGAATGCAATACTTATTACTCAGGTTACCCGTCTTTAAGAATGTATTGACTCAGTAGGCTTTTGCCTGCTTTGCTTTTGTAATCAGTGTGCTGTATTCACTTAAATCTGTTTGGGAAACCTCCTGGGATAGCATTACTCGGAATCCAACTGATAATGGAAATTGATGAGGGGAGAACAGTACAGTGCTGATGTGAGTAATAGTCTTTAAAACAATCAAAGGAAATTTCCAGCACAAATGGGTTTTCTAATCATGTTTTCTTTAGGATTGCATCATATACAAAGGGAAATGGCACATTACTGAAGTGTATTGCATGTCTAACTCGAACCAACAGCACAATTTACCTTATGTCATTAAGTCTTGCACAAATAGACAGTATTTTCCCACAAGGGGAATATTTACTTCTGCTTGAAATATGAAGTAGTAAGTCTAATAGAAGTAGGAAGGTGTAATGTATTGTAAAGTTATTTTGTGTACCAAAAGAATTTCCAATAAGCCTAGATTTTGCATTCAGCAGCTCTGCAGTAAATAATTTACAGTGATAATGGATATTGCAAAGTTTATGTTGGACACAAGGGAAAAAAGTTATGCTATGGGTCATAATTAGCAGTAGACATGATACATGATATTCTTTTCTTTAAGGTATGTGCATTTTAAAATAAATGGTAAGAATTCTTAAAGTTTAATTGGAGTATTAGCAGAGTACATGCTTTTGATGTAGAAATGAATAAACGGGAGTTTTGGAGCGTTTACCCTGGGGAGAATAAAGGGCAGGGGTTTGTTAACACTTTTTATGAGAAGGTCTGACTTTGAACTTAAGAAAATGGTTGTAGTAGATTATTTTTCTGCAGTGAGCAGTGTGAGTTGGTGGTGTGTGCTGCCTACTTGGGAGGAAGGAAGTTTTAGATGAGAATTTCATGCTTAACAAAAACAAATTTTTACTGTTTAGTGTCTGATTTAATTTTATGTCCATTAAAACATTTTTAAGAATGGACGTATTGTGTATTAAATTAATCAGAAATTATTTGGTTTATCTATAATCTGATTCTTGATTATCATAGTGAACCATCTCAGTACAAACTTTTATTTCAAATCCCTTTTTTCCTCTGGAAGTTAAATGTCAAGAATTGCATAGAGAATTCTGGCTAAGGTTTTAGCAATAAATGAAAATATTAAAATAAATGAAAATGTTTTCTGCTTCCCAGTGTTTATTTGAGATGGAGCAGCATCTATAACTATTACATATGACACCACTGAGTCCTGTTTTATGACGCCTCTGGGTCTTGGATTGTCGTTGATTAATCTGTGTAGCTGAGATTTTGTGCTTTTCAAGGGCATCCAGGTGACTGCCAAAAGACAAAAGGCAGTGTTATCAACCAGCAGGTAATAACTGCCTTCTAGTCTTTAACTGGGGAAATGTTTCTGTTTCTTAGTTAGTCCAAACTGATGTATATTTGGTTGACTGGTGTGACTTTTTATAAAAAATTCCTTTCGTATCAATATCTCTACTCATTTTATAATCAAAAAATCGCATTTCCATACATTTGAGTTAAAATAATTGCCCAAACCTTTTCCAGATGTTTTTAAATTGGTACTTATATTTGGAAAAAAAAAATCCTTTAAAAAAAGTTCTTCCAGGTTTATTGACTTGGATTATCTGACCTTGTAGAGTTACATATGACCTCTTTGCAGTGATTCTTCCTCTCCCACTCCTGTCTACATTTGCACTTGTATTCTATTTTATTGTTGCTTTTAAAAGTTAATATTTTAATTTAACTTGAGCGCTGTTTAGATTATTTTTAATCTCCATTTCTAGTTGAGTACATTTTTCTTCTTTTACTGCTAATAGCAGCCAAACTTCTTCCTAGTTCCCTGAATTTCATTCACACATTTAAGCTATGGCAGTTTTGATTTCTCTTTTCATTCTTATAGCAGTAGTGGTGTGTCAGACCTGTTCTGCTAATCAGAATATTAATCACATCTCTGTTTATGTCAGTTTATATTTTTACAATACTGTGATAGCATCATGATCATAAAAACAGGGTTTAGTGCATTTTTTTTCTGCCTTTTAACAAATATGTCAGAACATGTGTCAAAAACCACTTCATATATTTTGTAGGCAGGGTGAGAACAGCACTATTTCACCTCTTTAGGCAACAGCCTAAGTTTACTGTTCATTTTAGTAAGTAATGGTTCACCCAACTAGATGTTGTGAAGGAATGAATAAAATTAGATCAGGAAAGCTCTTGCCTTCCGTATCGTTCATTATTCACATAAGCAAAATTTCCAGCATTAAAGGACATTTCTCTTTCGTCTGAGTTCCTATGATTGCTTGATGCAGTAAAGCAATTTGTAGGGTCTCAGTGGTTTGGGGTATTGCTGTTGAGGTCATTCTTTTGTTGTTTGTTTTGTTTGTTTGTTTAACCCCTTTAGATATGGCAAAGACTTTTCTACTGAGTTGTAATCTCAGCAAAGAAATCTTGCAGAAAATTCTGCTCTGCATGTTTGGGAAGGAGCCATCAGGATTCCAAATTTCAAGACTAATAAACAAGATTTTCAGCTCTTCAGAGTAACAGAAAAACAAGCCACATGTGAACCAAATGAATTCAGTCATTGTTACACTGTATACTCACCACTTCCAACTGGAACACGTGGAACAAGTGTGCATTTTAGGTACATGTAAAGAATTTAAAACCATCTGGAGTTTCACAAAGCTCTGAAATGAGATTCATATCTTTTGAGGAGAGGAGGAGTTCAACTGTGAATTTAATTATAAACTATAAATCTATATGTTGTTTTCCATGTAGATTCCTCTCTCTTTCTGGTTGGGGTAAGGGAAAAGGCGATTTGCTGCTTCTGTTACCTTGTCCCTGTGAACCTTTCATTTACTTGAGACCTGGGTGAGGGGAGCTGGGGAAGTGAGGAGATGAAATGTGCTGGCACATGGGTGTTCCTCATCTCCCAGTCCCTGTGCTACTGCTGTTATAGGGACCTTAGTTCTGGACAGATCGTGGATCATCATGGAAATAGGCTAAAATAGGGATTTTGTTGGTGTTTCTCTGATAGCCTGCCAAAGTTAGGCACGGATGTATTAAAAGTTGATAATAATTCCTTCCATGAGGAGCTAACAAGTAGAAAAACTGTAGAGGCTTCCAGAATAATGGCTCTTGATTGATTCTTGAAAGATCTCACTATAAAAAGTAGCAAAATTTTTATATGCTCTTTCACAGATATTTGTACACATTTGTTTGAGGGGAAAGTTAGAATGAGGGCTTTAAGTGCATGAAGCACTGCTATTTCCCTTAAAGTTTGGTGTCATTCATTCGAAGTGAAATCTCAAGGACAAGGTGGTGAATTTGTCAGAAACAGTGGAATAACGATGACTGAGAAGTTTCAGTTTTAATTTACTGTGGCTTCACTGGCAATCTTTCCTTCTTTAGCTTTATTAGCTGGAAAGAGAGGAAACCGCTATCCAAGAGACAGCAGAGAGAAACTGATGGTACTTTAACTCCCCGCTAATACCTCTGTGAATGAAAGAGCTCTTCTGAAGACTGAGAGCAGCAATCAGGATGGCAGATCCTGTGATAGTCAGGCACTTTTTAATGGCTTGGAGCCTGAGAGGTCACGGCTCCACGGCTGGAGAAAAGGCAGCATTTCTGGAGGGACGTGAGTTCTCCTGCCTCAGAAGTCATCCTCTATTCCTGGATGACTGTGCTGTAATTGAGCTGAAAGAGCAGCTATGTTGGTTCAATAGAGATGTTTTTACAGAGTGTGGTATCATTAATTCCTTAGGGGAACAAATACTCTGCTACCAGCATGCTGTTACATGGTACCATCTTCCCGAGTTGAGGACAGGGAACCAATTATAGAGGAAAAAGATGAGAAATGTAAGGAGATGGCCAACAGCTCAGTGAGCTGCAGTCTCGGTGCAGCAGATATGGAAATATTAACTTTGCCAGCTCCAGATAAGAAGAGGTCTGGAGTTAGCAGCCTGTGCCTGTACTCTGAGGTGCCTCTCTCCATCTATCAGAGGTGGTCATGATGCGCTTATTTAAAGTGAAATTTTCTTCGATTGTGCTTTAGCAGACTGTTACTTCATGCCACTTCTGAGGATGTTTGAGCTTTATCTTTTAATCCTGCTTTTTTAGCTTTGCTGTTCTCTGTCTCACAAGCTTTGCAGGTAATAATACTGCCAACAGTAACAGTAGAGAATTCACTGCAGGTAAGCTCACCAGAAAGTTCCCCTGGATAACTGAGTAACAATTACCAGGAGGTTTGTCCAGATTTTCTGAATTAAAGGTAATGCCTCATGATGGTATATGAGGGACCCAGACTCCTAAGATTGCTAGCAAGTTGCTGTAAAACTGTGCTTGTAATTCTCCTTTCCAGTACTTCGTATTTTCTCCCCTTTTCTGGGTTTCTGTTCAGTATTCCTATGCTAGACTCCTTTCCAAACAGCATTAAAAGGTACTTTAGTTGTGTTGAGTCTCCACAAACAACACAAGAACTCCCTGCTGAAGGGTGCAAACTTTGGTGTACCCAGGTATCCAGCAAGGAAAGACTTCCACTGCGATGTGCAGTTGCTGTAGTACTGGCGACCACTGCCCTGTTCCTTGGGAAGTGTCTGGCTTTTGGACAGGACTCAGTGTCTTGGATGTCTCAGCAGATTATGAAGCACATGAGGCTACAGCTGTTCTCTGCAGCCCTTGCAAAGGAGAGTTGCATAAACTACAGGAAAACTGAGCCAACCCATTCATATAAAGTTTCTCCCTGCATATATAATTTTAAAGAAAATATTTTTTTAATAGATTGAAGTCTCTCTCCTGTTCATGATAAAACTCAATTCAGGTCAAGGGGAGGTATCGCTGCAGAAAGGTAAAGTAATGGCAGGAAAAACTGGTCTTAAATGTTGTTGAAAACACTGTTGGTATTGCAGAGGTAGATGTAATATACTCCAGTTTCCCTTTATGAAACATGCATGACTCGTATTAGCTGCTGTTTATTGCGCCTGTGGTTAGTACTCAAGTGGTAACTGAATAATTTAAAATTGCAGATGTGAGCCATTAACTCTCCTGTCTTCTGTGGTTTTATCAGAAACTGACCTCTCCAAGTGTGTCTGCAAAACAGATGTGGGAAAACAATAGTGAAGCTTTGGGTGGTGCTTCTGGCTATTCTGTAACCAACTTCACTTCCTTGATAAATCCAAGTGGCTTTGGAAAATGAAATACAACTGTTATAGAATTTTGAGATCCTTTTATAAAGCACTTAGTCACAGTACAACATGAATAAGGAGATTGATAAATCTTTTTAAAAATATTTTAAAATCATTAAAAAAAAAATTAGCCTTAGTTTTGGGGAAAATTAGGCATGAGCTCTCTCGCGTCCTTCAGTAGGCACTGGTACTCACCCTAGTAACAGGGAGCATCAGAAATTTGAGACAGAATATGCTTTCCACTTGCTAAATAATTTGGGTTTGTATACTTGTTCTTTTGCTGTCAGCTGCATTATGATGGTTGGCCTTAAAGCTATTGTGCACTTTGTGCCTCGCTTGCCTCTTCAGACACCCAGTATTTGTCTTGGAGGCAGGCAGGAGTTGGGGAAAGTCCTGGGACATGCAGCATATCTCAGCTGTTCAAGGGTGGCTGCCCTAGAAGAGGATGTTCACCTGTTGTGAGCTGCCAAGTGGTGGCACCGAGGTAGGGCCCTACTGAAACTCTTCCTGAACAGCAAGTGCAGGCTGCTAGATGTGCCTTTGGATCTCACCAAGGCAGGCCCACCCTGCACACACAGCACTAGTCTGTTCTGACAGGCACTGAATAACAGGTGGAAGCACATGCCTCAGGATGAACTTTTCCCCTTTACTTGAGGAAAAAACACCTTTGCTCTTGATGCCATTGTAATTGTGACGTGCTGTGGTACTGCAGCCGTGCCCACTGCGGTGTGTGCTACAGTCACACTGTGCTGGGCTCTCCTGGCTGATACCCTTAGAAGCTGGAGAGGCTCCAAACTGCAAATTACGAGTTCATGGCACATGCCATGAAAGAAGTACTCCAGGGGTGACAGCTGCTCTGGATTTCGTGCTAATTCATGGTCACATTTCTTCTTCTAAAAGTCTGTGAAAGTCAAACGTAACTATAATATTCAAACTTCCTAAGATCATTATTCTATGATCTTATGGGGAGTACTTAACTCTGTTATTCAGTGTTATGACAGTGATTTTACAAAAGCAGGAGGCAAAAGACAGATTACATTTTTCTCTACGACTTTTTCAAAATAGGATTCCTGAGTAGGTTTAAGCTCGACAGCTCAGTGCTTTATTCCTGCCCACAATCAGAGCAGTGACTGGGTGTGAAATAACAGAACAGGCTGCTAAAAATAATACTCCGTGGTTTATCTTCTGAGGAGGGATTAATGCACAAAAAGATTTGCCATCCTCTTGTTTTTCTTTTCAAAACCAGGTCTATAGTGGGAAATTGTTATAAGATTAGGTGGACTGTAAAATGATGGCTTTGATAATTTTTCTTCCTGTACTTAGTGTACTGTATGAATATGTATATATGAAATACAATCTAAACATAGTGCTATGTCTGTATATGTGTGTACTTATCTATAACTAATCTGCATTTAACCAGCATATTTTTTCGGATGTTGTTTTACAATTCTCTTAGAAGGTTGGGATCTGTTAACCTTTACAGGATTTATCCATAAAAAAATTATGGTAAAGATGTTTAGTTGCAGAACAGAAATAAGGTTGTATTAACATTTGTGTTGCTCATTTTCTTGATGTTACAACTGTTTGCTGACTGTCAGTGCCTTCTGACCTGGCCACAGAGCCCACCCTCATCAACCTCACACATCCAGTGTGAGACTAACCATGGAATGTGATTTTCTGTGTTTGGTTCTTAGTTCTTCAGTTCTCAACTTGTTTTGTGTGCTGGGTGACAAGTCCTACTTTGTTTGCTGTGTATTCATGATTCTTGGAATATGAGTAATTATGTAGTGAAAACTGAACTGGAAGGAAAAATGAGTGTGCTATTTCCAGAGCAGAGCTCCCGTGGGATGTGCACAGTGTGCAAAGTCATCCTGATGCACATGGCCCAGACTTTCAGGTAGGTCACAGAAAGGCCCTCAGGCAAGAGCAGCTGAAGGGTACCACAACATCTGCAGCTATTAATAGCTGAAGTTCTGGACCAAAATTGATTTCTTGTCTTATTTTAAGCTCATACCCCCTTCTTGGAAAGCAAATTCTTCACTAAGGCACCGTATGTGCAGCTGCTCTTGTGACAACTCACACAGTGGGTTTATGCCACGCTTTGTAGGTCTGGAAAACTGGGAAGTGGACAGTTACAGCAAATTGTTTGTCTGAACTTCCACGATTAATCAGGGAGTACATGAATTACTGTCTGCTTGTTTGGATAGATGTAAGCTCCAATGGAACCCAAAACTAGGAAGGAGAAAAATAGCTAATAGACTCCCATGTTACCCCTTTTTGCACACAGTTTGCAGATGTACAAATCTGCATTTTGAAGTCACGTTCCAAGAAGTCTGGCTGTGTCACTAAAAGCAACAGAGCATCTAAAGTTTCGTAACTCAGATCCATTCTCACAATTTTTTGTTATGGCTATAAAATATTTTTTTAGAGAATAATTTTTATCTTCCTTTTTCTTTCCTTTCCTTTGGGACTATCAGGAGATCTTGTGACAGGGCAAGAGGAATTCAATTTCCTTAAGTCCAAACCATTCAGGGAGCAATAACCTGAAAAAAATGTAGAAGTGGAGAAATTGCGTTGGCTCAGATGTTTTACAGCTTCTTCCCATAAGGGAATGCCTAAAAAATGAGTGCATTTTGGTGACAGGGAGGGAGTCTGGATGATTTGAAATAAGTAGCGGGGTGTATCTGTCTGAAACAAAGAATGATTGCAGCAGTAAATTGAAGGGGGTTGACTCTGATCAGAGGCTGCTGTGTTTAATTCCATCTCACCGAGTGTGTTTGGAGTGAGAAAACTGAACTAAGAGATGCAAAAGTGAAAACAGCTATTGCTGAGCAAGAAGGGAAAATAAAGCAAATGATCACAGGCAGGAAGGCTTTTGGAACCTTCTGCTAGTTGTGACCTTCCCTACATGACAGATAACTTTTACTTTGACAACTGAGGGAATTTCCTGGTGCTTTTAAATTGCCAAATGAAATCCCCACTACTGTAAATGCTGATTCCCGAATCTTGCAGAATTGTTTTTTGTTTGGTGAAACATGCAGATACCCCAAAAAAACAAACAGAAATTTTCTTCCCTGCTTCCTAGCAGTTTAAATGACATAAAGATAGCAAGTAATTCTACAAAAGCATAGCAAGTGATGCATTTTTGGCTGAAACCCCGGGAACTGAGGAAGAAAGTCACCCCAGTAACTTACCTGCAGCTTGATGTGAATAAAAAATTTGATTTTGGTGGGATGGGTGTAACAGACAATGCTTGGTGAAAATGATCATGCAATGAAAAGATATCTGTACATTCCCAGAAGTGGAAAACAAGCAAATTACATGTAAAAATCACAGTAATTCAAGCAGAGTAGCCTATGTTGTCTAGGAGAAATTTTTAGTTTACATACTACATGAAAAGCTTCACTTGAAGTAGAATTTTGTACATGAGTGGACAGAACCCTCTAAATACTCAGGAGAAAATGTACTCTCCCCACTCGAGCATTTCAGCATCACAGAGTGTGTGTAATGTTAACTTAATGGTGATGACACCTGATATGTTGTAGTATTCCATTTTATTTCCTCTCCATTGCTTTTGAATAAATGAGTAGGCTTTTATCATCATGTAGAATGTATGGATTCTAGTACACCTCCTTGGCTTTCCCAACAGTTTCCTATTAGTTGCAACAGTAACTTAAAAAAACAGTGGGTTCTTCTAAGAGTTTATTGATAAATATCAACAATTATGTAAAATTACCTAGGAGCAGGAGGTTTCAAAATAGAAGAATCTATATCTCTTTAATGTATGGAAATATGAACTGGAAAACAGAAAGAGAAACAATCAACTGAGATAAGTTAGTACTTCCCTTTGAATGCAGCTCCAGACAGTGACATTGTATGGGTTTGCCTCTAATTCCTTTATTTTAAAGCCCAGTTTCTTTACCCAAGATGTCACCAGAGCAAACCCAAGGTAGCAATATGAGTGATGCTTCAGAAATTCCTTCCAGGAATGTGGAAGCTCCGCCTTCCAAATGACCTTAAAAATGTCATTGCTAAAAATCATTAGAATCTTAATTTCTAAGCAAAATGTTGCAGAGAGGCTCAGGCAGACTTAGCTGCCTCACTGCTGCTTTCTGAGTCTAGTTAGGGAAGGGTCTGGATCATGTGTCTTTGTGTTTCTAGCCAAAAGTACTATAACTCAATGAAAATATTTAGCATTTTCCAGAGGTGAAGACCAACAATTCAATAGGTTGGTAGTTTTACATAACATGCCATGCTGGGTTTAGAACCTGCAAAAGAGAATTGTTCTCCTTATTCTCCAAGACATTCCAATAAAACATCATTTTAGTGAGTGGCTTGTGTTTTGTACACTGCTGTACGTAGAATGGGGTGTAAATTTGCAGAAAGTGTGCAGCAGTGGTTTATTTTGTGTTATGGCAGATGCCAGCAGGGCCACATATGAGTTTAGCTTAAGAACGTTCATCATCCCAACCATTGCCATAATGCCAACCCAGTCAATGGAATCTAGGAAAGATTTTGTCCCCTGATTTCGTTCCTCTGATTCCTTAGAAATAATACTGGCTTCCTGTTCTTCACAGTGCAGAGTAGGCTTGGATTCTCATTTTTTCAGGGCAATGGTGATTTGGTACAACGTAACACTGCTCTGAGTTGGCAGATTTTACAAAATCAGTTTGAAAGAAAAAATACATACCTTACTAAGCCATAAAGTGTGTGGTAAAAACATAATGAAAGTAATATTTATCGCTTTCTTAGAGGCACTTAGAAGGGTGTAGTTCCAGGAAGATGGGAACAACTGATTGCCCATAAACAATCAAATGAACTTACTGGTTTAAAAAAGAACGGGGTGTGAATTAGCTGGTTTAGAGATTAGCTGTAGTTCTCTAAAAGACCTTATCCACCAGGTACTATGTAAGAGAAGCGTGCAATTTTAGTTTTAAGGTAAAAGTGTCAAAGAGTGAGAATAAACATGTCAGAGAAAAAATTCCCTTCCATTTTGATTTTCAGGTAATATCTTTAAAGGTTTCCAGTCTGATTTGTCCCATCCCTTTCATAACAAAGTGATGGGAGATGGAGGTTTATCAGCACTTTAGGTGTCAGTAAAACTCTAAATGGATTGTTGTTGTTTGGCCGATGACACACAGATGAAGGAGCCAGTAAGTTGTTTGTATTGTAGTGGTTTTAGATGAGAGTGGAATTGAAGAATGTGATTTCCTTGTCTGTCTCTGTGTCTTTTTGGGTCAATAATAATCAACTTCCTTTGAACATCTTTGCTCAGTAGGTTTGTCATCATCTTCAGCAGAGCCAGGATTTTTCTGTGTGTGTAACATGTACTCTTGCTCATCAAAGGCTGGGAAATAAGCCACTTCTGTGAAATGCTTAAAAATGTGGGTTTGGAGTTTCATTTATGCCTGAAATTCTGTACATTAGTTTCAGCGCAGTAAATAGTTACCTTTTTTTATTGGCTGGACTCCCTACCCAATAGGAAGTGTTCTGGTGCAGTGTGACAGTGTCAGTGATGTGAAACGTGGCTGTTTTCTTTATGACTTTGAAAACATACTCACGTAATACAAACCCCATACCTTCTTACTCCATTACTCAGCTGAGAAAACCTAATGTTTTGCAGAGACTGAAAATATATTAGCTTTCTTGCAGCTGTCATCGTGGATACTTCTGGGCTTTGCCTTTAATCTATGGAATAATCTGTTCTTCCTTGCAGTCTGTGGAACTATCTTTCCCTGAAATAAGACTGAAATCATAATGATGCTTGGTTGTAAAATTCATGTCACAGCAGCAACTCAAAAAAATTCTTCTATGCTGGTTTTTGAAATTCAGAAATTGACTTCTGAGGCAAGCAAAAATTAACTATTACTAATAAACATACTGAAGGCTAGAAGAGAATTCAGTGAGGGAAGGTGGAAAATTGAAATACTGCCTTAATTGCTCGTTCTTGAATTTAGATTTACTTAATCCAGAAAGGTGAAATAACTGGTTTTGAAACTGCTTCTGTCAGTAAATTACTTAGAAAATCATAACCTGGGATATTCATTGGATAATGTCATAATAGCAGATGAACCAAAGATGGGGTTGGATGCTATGAGCCAACATGCAGGATAAAATCATGCCTTTCAGGGCTCATTTTGGGCCAGGATACTTCTGCCATGTCTTCCCAAATTTATTGTGTGCTGATAAAGAAATAACAGCAGCAGCAATAAATACACATTTTTTTTCAGGCTGTGCCCAAAACAGCGAAAGAACCATTTTACTTGAAATGTTTTCTAGTTTAGCTGGCTCCCTGTGCTAGAATTTTGGTTTCTTCTTGTTCACATTAGAGTAGATACATTTTACTAGGTCGAGTTGACATGTTCCATGCAGTGAGGACATAAGATGGAAATTATTATGATTTTATGAGAACAATGGGATTATTTTAAATAGTCATAAGTTTTCTAAAGAAGCTGTACAAAACTGCAAATTCTCTTTGATACTCTAGTATGTTTTAAAGTGTACTTACACAAAAAAACAGAAAACAAACCAGACTTTTCTGAGAGGGAATCTCATAACTTTCAGAGGTAAAGAGATAAGGCACAAAACACCATAGGATTGCAGTCTTTCCTACCTAAAGAAAGAACTTCAAGATTAAAAGTAGCGATTAAGGTCCTATTATCTACTTTTAAATATACACAGGCAATAACCACTTTGTGATTTAGCAGATCAATTAATATGAAGTCGAGCTCTCTCTAGGATTATTCAAAGCTATTAGTCTGTACTCTAGAGATTTTAGACTTTATATTTTAGAAGGTAAACTATACAAAGTATGCATTACTCAAATAATTAAAATAACAACCCAAACCGTATTTTTTCCACATAATTTAATTACTTCACCCAAACCTCCATAATTAACAGAGACAACAACTCATGTCAGTAAAATATTAATGCTCCAAAAGACTGAGGAGACGCTTCTTACTCCCAGAGTATAATTTTACCATCTCTCTCCAGAAATCCCATGAGATGACTAGAGGAGAAATAGGTACCGTTCACTCGAGCTTAATATTTCTTTTGGGTTTTTTAGACCTTTCTTATTGTTTCAAACTTACTTTCATCCAGAAGTGGAAAATTAAGAAGTAATTGAATTTTTCTTTTTATTTAGAAAAGTTTGAAAGTAATACTGGGAAAAGTATTTAGATACTACAGAGATTCTCTCTGTACAATCATTTCTACAGTGTGGGAAGAAACAAGGATATGATAAGCTCAGTAATTACATGATTGCTTCTTGAGTGGATACAATTATAATTTCTGGTAAAACCAGCACACTTGTCCCATAAAGAGTTGATGTGACAATCTCCTCGTGCAAGACGACACCTCCTGCAATATCAGGAAGGGCTTCAGTGCAAGCGTGAGTTGCCTGTAAATCTTTCTGGGGTGTCTGTCATGGGTTTAGCCCTTGTGCTTTTTGCACAGTATTTATCAACCCATAAATTTTGCTAATAAGTAGGAAGAGTTTGCACAGACAAAACAGATCTCCTTAAAATGGGGATTAATATTAAGATTTATTGCTATACTACTAGAACTAAGGGAAAATACTTATATACACAACTCTAACTAGTTTTCGTATAATAACAAACTTATATATGTACAAATGCCACCCCTCCTTCTCTTCCTCAAAAACAGTCCAGAGGAAGAAAGAGAAGGGAGGAAAAAAAAAAAAGTCTTTAAGGTAACAGTTCCAAACTCTTGCAGTTTGAAGATATCTCTCTCTTTCTCTCTATTGGAATGCAAGGGAGTTTACCTCCCACTTCTAGCCACTTGTCTATAGTCGCTGAGGATTTAACCATGTCGTCACCA
>VXAY01001453.1:265245-296993 GCA_013399855.1 Oxyruncus cristatus | reverse complement strand
CAGAGTGGCTGGAGAGCAGCCAGGCAGAAAGGGATCTGGGAGTTGGGATGGACAGGAAGCTGAACATGAGCCAGAGTGTGCCCAGGTGACCAAGAAGGCCAATGGATCCTGGCCTGGCTCAGGAACAGTGTGGCAGCAGGAGCAGGGAGGTGATTCTGCCCCTGTACTCAGCGCTGGTGAGGCCACCCCTGAGTGCTGTGTCCAGTTCTGGGCCCCTCAGTTCAGGAAGGACATGGAGGGGCTGGAGAAGGTGCAGAGAAGAGCAACCAGGCTAGGGAAGGGACTGGAGCACAAGTCCTATGAGGAGAGGCTGAGGGAGCTGGGGTTGTTGAACCTGGAGACGAGGAGGCTCAGGGGAGACCTCATTGCTCTCTACAACTCCCTGACAGGAGGTTGTAGCCAGGTGGGGGTTGGTCTCTTCTCCCAGGCAACCAGCAGTAAGACAAGAGGGCTCAGCCTTAAGCTCTGCCATGGGAGGTTTAGGTTGGATATTAGGAAGAAATTCTTTACAGAGAGAGTAATCAGCCATTGGAATGGGCTGCCCAGGGAGGTGGTGGATTCTCCATCCCTGGAGGTTTTTAAGATGAGACTGGATGTGGCACTCAGTGCCATAGTCTGGTGACCGCGGTGGTGTTGGATCAAGGGTTGGACTTGATCTCCAAGGTCCTTTCCAACCCGTCTGATTCTGTGATTCTATGTGATTGGAGGTTTTGGCCTGTGGACTTTAATAGAGAATCTGCAAGAGAACCTTCTAACGTGTTATACCACCTGTAACAGGGAAAATAAGATTAAAAGCATTTTACACTCAGCATCATATTAATATTTTGATCATAATTGGGAAGAACTCACCAAGAGATACCATAAGAATAAAAGTGATGGCAGCACCTAAGCCCGTCTATTTTGTTTTGCATGGTAGTAGCTTTCTAGAATATAGTGAAAAGCCCAAACAAGTGGAGCTAAAGCTTGTGATAATTTTTCCCTCTCAGATTTTACTCTATGGTTTAAAAAAAAATTAAAAAACCATTTGCTTAAAAGCAAAAGCAGGTTATTAATTGCAGTGCCATATATAGTGGGAGAATTTAAAGATTTTTCTTTCTTAATTTTGAGAATGTCGATTTTTTATTAAATATGAATAATGCACAGGATTGCCATATGTATTGACATTGTTTCCATTATAAATTGCTACTTATTTTAAGGTAAAGTTTTGGGATTGGTTTCATTGTCTCAAGTAGCAGATGATGGCAATATTATAGGAGTGCCTCTATATAATGACATTAAATTGCAAGTGTTTCACTTCAGCTTTTTCTGACTTCATCAAATAGTGCAGTATCTGTTTGTAAAGCTTTTATGTGACATATAAACTTGGCCAAAGAAATAGTCTCAAACCATTGTTTTTCTCATACACATGCTAATTTTTTTTTACAACTGAAAACTTTTAAAAATGTTATTTTACCAAAAATATGGTACAAAGAGGTTTGAATTATCTACACTTCTGGAGGTGATTTTTTTCATATAACTGCAGCATGAGTCCTGTCACTCAGTTTTGTTTCAAAAACCCAGAGAGCAGCAGGAATTGAATCCTGTTATATGAAAAATAATTTTCCCTACATCTGTTGTCATTGTTGACAGCTCCATTTGGTATTTAAATCTTGGGAATTATGTTTCAGTTCTTAAAAACTTGAAAAATACAGAGGCAGACAACCTGTATAATTCTATTTCTTTAGCTTTTAGAGATTTTTTTCTTTGGCCTTCCAGTCTGTTTCCAGCTTAGTGAAATTTTTGGGTTGCAGTGTCTAATGTCACATAGTAAGGTAGCAACATAAAGTCACCAAATTTTTTGCAGTCCTTGTGCTGCAGTCTACAAACAGTCAGGTGGCCACTCAGGACAGCATTCTTTTGAAGTTGCTGATTATTTTTTTCCAGCATTCTTACATGTTTCATATTTGAGGCCTCCTGAACTCCTCTCACAGCAATTTCCTCTGGCAAATCAAATGGTAATTAAAGTAACCTCTGTCTTTTTCAGCACTTTAAGCTGTGAATTCCATGCTGGTCTTCTAATACAGATGGGATTGTTTCATGAGTCAGGTTGAAGAAATGGATCTCCTACAGAGCTGCTGGAGCACCTTCTGGACTTTAGACAGTTCATAGTCCATTCTGACAGGTGCGTTGCTCTTTAGATATGCTCCAGATTGTAGCAGTTCTCTACCATGCAATCTGCAGAGATTTGATGAGCCAGAATTGGAGTTTTCGCTATGCTTGTCACCCACGATATATATGGATAGATGGACTGGATGGATGGATGGAGCTGGATCCTGTTATATGAAAAATAGTTTTCCCTACATCTGTTGTCATTGTTGACAGCTCCATTTGGTATTTAAATCTTGGGAATTATGTTTCAGTTCTTAAAAACTTGAAAAATACAGAGGCAGACAACCTGTATAATTCTATTTCTTTAGCTTTTAGAGATGGTTTTCTTTGGCCTTCCAGTTTGTTTCCAGCTCACTGAATCTTGTGGGTGGCAGTGTCTAATGTCATATAGTAAGGTAGCAAAATAAAGTCACCAATTTTTTGCAGTCTTTGTGCGGCAGTCTACAAACTGTCAGGTGGCCACTCAGGACAGCATTCTTTTGAAGTTATTGATTTGTCCTTAAAAATGGCAAGAAAGATCACATTTGAAAGGTGTAGTAGATACATATTGAGTAAGAAGCTTAAATGTCCATGCAAGAAGTTTGGACAGTTTGCCTAGAGCTGGATCCATGGTTATTCAGTGTGGAGGAATGAATTTGTGTGATGCCAAAGACTCTCCAAATACTTAACGGGTAATTTGTGTTAATTAGGTGTGGCTTTCACATCCAGTCAAGGTCATTGCCTTCTTGGGGCTCAAAACTGTGAAAGCATGGAGCAAAGGGATAGCCCTCGACCCAAAGAGCTCACAGGTTAAATTTCGCAGCAGAAATGGAGTCCATGGGCAGTTTACAAACACAGCATGACACGAAGGCGATGCAGTGGCTCACAGAACCATGCATTTTAACAGCTCTCCTCAGCATGTGTGCACTGAAATCACAGAGCTTTCCTCTCAAGGTAAGTCTTGGCTTGAAGTCTCTCAACTCTGACTTTGTCCCCTTGGAAGTTTTGTATGCCACTCAAAGGCAGAAGTAAAGTAGGGGTAGGGGATATAAAAGGAGATTTGGAGTATAATAGTAATTAAAATATCCCTTAATGTTTGGGGCAAAAGCCTCTGTGTGTTTGTTTGACATTTCAACGGATCCTATAAAACAGAAGTCAGGGCTGTGTCTGTTTAAACAGGGAACTAAATGCCTTTCAATTAGTACAACAAAAATAAGATGAACTTAATTACGCAAGGAAATGTACTTTGGATCCTAATATCACAAGATGTACTGCATAAATTCATGTCCTGAGGGACAAGAACTTCTGCAGTTCATCATTTGGAAGTTACAGAAGAGGAAAAAAAAAAAAAAAAAACCTGGGTGTATTTTTAGCTTGCTGTGGCTGTGACCTACATACATGTCACTGCCAAGAGAAAACCAGTGCAACTGGCATGTTACCAGGCGTGGTGTTTTCTGGAATAATCAAAGAAACCCTGTAAAAGGCATTGGTATGCTTTCATTTAGAGTACTGTAAGCAGTCACCTTAAACAAATATATATACACATACATATCTTTAGTAATAGATAGATCTCTATATATCACTTTTTTGGACTAGATAAAGAAAAAAACCTCTAGTCTGATTACAGGAAGGACAGTGTCTCTGTCATCTTCAAATAGCTCTTCTAGGCTTGTTTAGGTTAACAAAATTAAAGTTGAGGGAGCATAAGAATATCTTTCAATTACATCAGTGGAGAAAATACCAAGATGAGGCAATAAGTATTTGGTGTAAAATACTTGTACAGAAATACATGGATATAGACTGGTCATGAATAAATTTAAACTTGATATTAGTAAAAAGTTTCACACTGCCCAAAATGTCTTAAACCAAAAAAAAAAAAAAGTAATAAAAAAAGAGTAGTCACAAGTCCTACACAGACATCACAGCTGATGTTTTTAATGGCTTTATATTTGAACTGCATGGGTTTTTTTTGTTGGATGCTGCGATTTCACTTGCTGTGGCTTCATTTGCAATGCTTTGCTGGTGCATCACAGACCTGACTTTGGAGAGTGGAGGGTTTTCCCATGGATCCTTGGAACACCACACATGGTTGTGAGTACCCTGTGTGTTGCTTTGTAGCATCTTTGGGCCTGAAGCATAACCTGTACACATCTGTGGTGTGTAACCCTTCCCAGGCAGTGGTCTAAGGTGAAGATGAGGTGGAACAGGCAGGGGCAACATGACAAATCCTTCTGCTGGCTGGAATGTTCATTTTTCTCCCACCCTTTGCCTTGAACAGAGCTAATGGCCCAAGGACACACAGTTTCACAGCAGAATTTAGTTGCATTTGAAAATTGTGTGCCAAGTTCCATTCAGGAGAAATTGAAAGAATTAAAGATTACCTGTAATTACTTGTGTTTTATTCATCTCAGGAGATTCTGTATGAAGAAGCAATGTACAAACAGCCCGTTTGAACAAAGCCAGCTGTTTTTCCCAAATATACCGATTTATTTAATCGGTAGCATCTACATGTTTTTTTCTTAGCATGCTTGATGTTGTCCCTATCTTTGACTGGCATTTATACCCCTCTGACTGTAATTACATGTATTTAGCAGGTGGTTTGTGTTGTAGTTAAATGGGAAGACATAAAAGAGCACTGAGACTCACCCGCTTATTGTTTTTTTTCAGGACAGTCCAACTAGCGTGCTCGTCATGGATTTACCTCCCTTTGACAGCAACAGCAAAGCTGTTTGAAGCTTCAAAGGAGCTGGGTACAAGGAGAAATCAGAATCATCTGCCTGGCCTGTGGAAACACCTCAGGGATCTCGTGAGTAATGTACTTCTTGCAAAGAAAACCGAACTGGCCATAGGATGTGCAGTTCCACTTGTCAGTGAACAGCCACATCAGACACCATTTACCTGCTCCAGGGCCCAGCTCTGAGCCCCCCAGTGACACCACTGAGCAGAACTGGGGACATTTTCAGGCAATTTTATTTTCACAGGACCTTTAGAAGTAAGACTGTGATTCATTCACAGGGAGTAGAAATACCACAATTACAATTTATCTAGTGATTTAAAAATTAAGCTTTTAAAATGTGAAGGCATTATACGAATGAGATGCATTTAATCCCACATGGAAACAGGCCTCCCCAGAGGCTTTAAGCCACATTAGCACCACACACTGTAGCATGTGCTTTGCATTATGACATGACCACATTTCTCTTGCCCTTCCATTCAGGAGGGGACTGTGGTTGCCCATGAGTTGTTGTAATCAGCACAATTTAGAAATGAAATTATGTGCTTAAATGGTGTAGAGACTGATCATCCAGCAAAGTGAACTTTAGACTTATTTTCCCCAAACATCTTAGAATAATCAATCAGTGACCAAGCAGAGCACAGCGTGATGATGAACTCTTGAACGCTGCACAGACTTGGCTCTTCTTCATTCTACAGTCATAGTTGTGTCATTATTCACACACAGAGATGGATGTAATTTAAATGCTGAACCTGAAAAAAAAGGCACTTGGTGAAAATAGTAATAAGTATTCTACTTCTTATAAATACAACAGATCTGGCAGTAGACTACCATCATAGTATTATCCTATCATAATTATGTTTATGAAGATCAATATTATTATCACTGTTGCAATACTATAATTACTTTATTATTGTTATAGATAAGTAATCATTGTTATATTGTTATTGTTATGAGTGTTAATGTTATTTTTACTTTTTCCCAGCATTCTTACATGTTTCATATTTGAGGCCTTCTGAACTCCCCTCACAGCAGTTTCCTCTGGCAAATCAAACGGTAATAAAAGTAACCTCTGTCTTTTTCAGAACTTAAAGTTGTGAATTCCATGCTGGTCTTCTAATACAGATGGGATTGTTTCATGAGTCAGGTTGAAGAAATGGATCTCCTACAGAGCTGCTGGAGCACCTTCTGGACGTTGGACGTTCATGGTCCATCCTGACAGGTGTGTTGGTCTTTAGATACACTCCAGATTGTAGCAGTTCCATACCATGCAATCTGCAGAGATACAGTCACACAGATTTGGACCTTTTCCATGCTTGTCAGCCATTTGGTTCAGGAGCAAGGATGGATTGGATGGATTGGACAGATGGACGGCGCCCCAGCAGCCAAACACAGCCCCCGGCCCCCTCCACCTGCAGCCACGGGGGCAACAGGGACACAATCACTACACAGATATCCAAAAGGAAGTAGGCATCCAGCCATCCACACCCACGTCCAGCAGAAACAGCTGGTCTTCACACCTCCCCAGGTATACCTGCCAAGCCTGTCTCAGATTAATGAGACATAAGTGTTTCGCTAAGGAGGATGACTTATGAGGAGGACCAAAACTCCTCCCTCTGATCAATTGTAAATCCGAAATTAAGAGGCTCCAACTGAGAAAGTGTGGAGAAAGGAAAAAAAAAAAAAAATAGCAGCCCTTTATTAAAGGATATATGTGTATTGGCAGAACAACAAAAGAACACAAAAACCCCCAGACAAACAAAAAAAACCACAACAAACAAACAAACAAAAAACCCAACCAAACAATAACCCTATACCCCAAAATCCCTTTCAATGAAAAGTAAACAGTTCAGGTTGAGCTTTTGGTGCAATTCTAAGCACAGTCAGCAGGGGGTGCTGTTGGATCACTGGAGGTGCAGAGCCTGCAGTGCTCAGGGGTGGCCGACAGGAGGCGCTGTTGGGCTCTGGCGGTCGCCACATGGAGGCCCCGGGTGTGCTGAAGGAGCCAAAATGGAGCCCTTCCCTCCCCCTCACAGGGAAGGGGAAAAAGGAGAAAGAAGGGTTCTTCCCAAAGGGGACTCACGGTGTCTGCTGCTGGCCCTGTGACTTCCCCTTTCTTCGTTGGTGTGCACAAAATCCGCTGCCGAAAACACGGGAGTGGAGGAGGGAAAGAAATAATTTTCTTCCCAAATAGTTCCTCTCTGATGAAGTCCAACAGGTCTGCACTGGGGCAGAAACAGGGTGCAGGCCAAACAAGGGTCAGGAAAAAAAAACAAAAACAACAAACCAGCCAGGCAGCCAGGCTGAGAACAAAGCAGCCCCCAAGCTTTTCCAACCCACACCTTGTCTCAGTTCAGGCAACTGTGTGTCCTTCCCCAGGAGAGGGAAAAGAAGAGAAAAGATAAAAAAAAAACCCTCCTTGCCCCTTCCCACAGACTTTCCAGGGCCATCACACTGGAATGTCAAATCTGCTGGCCAGTTCTTTTGTGTCAGTCAAATACCTAAGGCCAAAACCAGCCTGCCCATTCAAACATCCCTCCCACACAGTGGGGCAGAGGGAAGGGAAAAATTCCCTACTTTGTTTTTTAGAACAAGTGAACCATTGACAAAGTCCCAAATGACCTGGAGGAATAGCACCAGGGTCAGTATGATCACCACCACATGTGGGGCATTAGGATCTGCAAGAGAGAAAAGGAGAGAGAGGAGAGGAGAAGGAGAGGAAAGGAGAAGAGAAAGAGAGGAGAAGGAGAAAGAGAGGACAGGAGGGACAGGAGAAGAGAGAGAGAAGGGAGGAGAAAGAGAGGACAGGATAGGAAAGAGGACAGGATAGGAAAGAGGACAGGATAGGAAAGAGGACAGGATAGGAAAGAGGACAGGATAGGAAAGAGAGGAGAAGGAGAGGACAGAAGAAAGAGGAGAGGAGAAAGAGAGGTACACTATACCACTGCACTATAAGCCAGCATCTCCTACCTCTCCATCTTCTGCTCCTGACATACTGGAAAGCTGCCTTACCCTGGCAATTTTTGCACCGTGATCTATTCTGATCCATTTTGCTCCCTTCTGCTATGAAAACCGCTCTCAGAACAGCCACACAGCTAAAGCTTTTACAGCTTACTACTCCCCAAAATTTTCCTGTAGTTCTCTTATATCTTCTCTCACACTGATTGGTTTTAATCATTAAATAGAAGCGATATTTTCTCTGGAGCAGGGGATATTTTTCTTCTCTCTGTGAGACAAGTCTGTGAAGGGAGTTAATATCTTTTATTAAAGAAACTGATAAAGTTAGAACAAAAAAAAAAAAAGAGTTGACCTTTCAGGCATACAAGCTGGCAGCAGCAACACTTTTATTGCATGTGCTTTCATAGAGAAGGCCTAAAGCTGAAGAAGAGCCTCTGGAAAATACTATAAAAATGGGCAGGAATATAAACTGTGCATAATTCAAATAACATTTCTCATATCTAGGCTGCCACTCAAGAGTCTTTAGACTGGATCCTTTTCTGGCAAAGAAACCCACTCAGCACTGATTATCACCTCAGAATAGCCAGAAATTCACTGCAAAACATAATCTTATAATGGCATTTAGTATAAAAATAACATTTCCCCCTTACTATTTCAGCAGAAATGCTCAGAGACTTTAGAATTTCATTTATATATGTGTGAGTGCACATTTCATTTATTTATGTGTCGTTTAGAAGTATCACTTTTCTTTGTGATATTCTGGTGTGCCGTGGTAAGCTAAGCAATAACCTTAGCAAATAGTGGATAAAAGACTCCCAGGTCTGAGTTAAGTTGGGATTTTTCTTATTGTTGTGTAGGAATTTAGCACATTAAGATATGGTATGTAAAAGGTCAAGTTCTCTCCTCTAAGAAAAGCCAAAACATTCTCAAAATAAGTAAGAAAAAAAAAAAAAGGAACTTAAAAAATCCCAATAAATTGCAACATTCTGTACTCCAATAGCACTAAAGCAACACTACACCTTCCTGCAGCCTCAGTGACTGCTGCAGTGCTGAAAGAGGCTGTAACAGAGATGGCAGAGCGGAAGAACAGGTGGAAATAGGAGAGATTCCAGTGGGCCATTTTTTGCAGCATGGTCCTAAAAGTGCCATTGCTACTTTCCCTAATGCTTTTATGCTTGCAAATGTCAACTCCAAAACCAGACCAATCAGCAAACAGACAAAGGCCCCTCTATTTTATCTGACTGTAATCTTCCTCTTTCAGCGCTCCTCCTGTTTCAAAGCTCTGTGGATTTCGGCCTGAGTGATGCTCGCTCTGTGACCGGATGAAAGATCTTTTTCTTGCTCTTGCCTGCTCAGACAAGCAAAGAAGAATGGCTGAGCCATAACAGCTACTGAAAAAGAGAGAGAGAAAGCGTGATAAAGCTGTATATGATTTGAAGACTTTAAAGCTGCCCTGGGTGTAAAAATACTTAGAGATCATCACTTGCAGTTGGTAACAGCATCATCTTAATAACGCATTGGTGGGAGCTGTCATATTGCCCTCGTTATTGGTCAAACAGGGAGCAACTGCTGTGGATTTGTACCTACCTTGGCATGGAGAGTGTGCTGGGCAAAGGACTTGACTGCTTTTGCAAGGGAGCGTTGGCTCTTTGTTGACGTGGAATGAAAGACGAAAAGCTGTTGAAGAGAAATGGGTTTTATAAAGTTAAGTGTACAAATGGCAAGAAGAAAATGGAAAAAAAAAAGATCCAGACAATGTATTTCTTTACAGAGCATTACAGATAAACTGCGGAAGCAGGAGGGACACTTGGTTTATAAAACAGCACTTCCCATTCCTCTTATGCTGTGTTTCTTTCAATCTCAGCCCCCTTCTCTTCCAAGCCTCCTCTTTCCTTTGGATTTGTATTGTGTGCTACACTCAGCCTTCTTTTGCCTGAAAATAATTTCAAATCAAACATTATAGCAAGAAGGTTTTTTCCTGCCCCTTACACCCAACACAGTTGTTTCAGCCCACATTAGCACAAACCATGAAAGCCAAAAATGGCTGAATAGGCCCAGAGCAGACCCAACAGGGTTGTGTCTTTAGATTCTGTTCAGGGGAGAAGACCTGCGCTAGCTCTCAACTATTTTTTATTAGTAGCTTTTTTGTTTTCACCAGGTAATCCCAGGCAGAGCTTTCATCATTGGGCTTTGCTTTCTTTCAGTTTACATAGGACACTGGCTTGACTGCATGACATAGTGGGGCTAGAGGACAAATCACTGCTTCTGTGCACCTTTGCCTTGAGCTAAAAGTAACAAAAGCAATTAAAAATTATGAACCCAGAGAATTCCTAGAATAAATCCAATGCTTGTACAACTACTGCACACAGCTTCCCAAGAGACAAGGGTTTTATGATACGGCACCATCAAATATGCTTGGCTTTATGAAACAGAAAAACACTCATTTTTTACTTACGTGGAGTTGGCAATACAAGGAGCCCTTAAGATGGGAGTAGACATCAAGACTTACTCATTTTTTTCCTCTCTGTTTTAAAGTCTTCATGGAGCTGATATTTTTGTTTATTACAAGTTATGCAATGTCAAGTACTGGCACTAAAACTTTCAAAATGAGGTCCACATGCTTACCATTTATAATCACTTACTTGAAGAGCAATCCAGCTTTCCACTGAGCTGAAAAAAGGAGCTGTGGTCCCTCCCTCTGTAAGCACTGATGTTTTCACTGCTCTTTCTGGTGTCCCTACCTTTATTCAGGCACGAGCCTTCTTCCAGCCTGCTAGTCCCATTACCAGTACTATACACCAAGATCTGCTTCCAGGGAATCAACGCCACTGGGAATTTCAGTAAGAGATATTCTAATGCGTGCTTTCTGTGGTGATTTATTCTCCCAAGATGGATCAGGTTTCAGATCAATTCCCGGGGCCTGACAAATGCTTTCCAGATTTCAGAGGCTTGGTAACTCGACCTTTGAAAGGTTGTTCTCTTCCATCATTACTAGCATCACTTGTGTGCTGCCAGAGCCATGTGTTTTGTTTTTCCTGGATGCCTAAATGAACATTAGGCATTGCCTGTTTTGGAAGGAGGAAAAACAAGAAAGCCATGGCCACACTTAGTGTATGAGGATGCTAAAGTTCACCAAAAGCAAAAGAAACACCTTCATTAACCTTGGCAGGATACAGGTCACGCCCAGACTGATTAATGGATGAAGTAAGGTCACATTAGAAATATTTGGTCAGAATCATAACTGAAATCAGATTTCTCAATTCCCAATCTGTTACTTAGTACAAGCCCTCTTCCAACACTCTCTTGAACTCTGATCACCCCAGTTTGGCTTCCCAATTTGTACAAGGTAGGAAATTGCTGTCTCAACAAGAGGGGCACCTGCCCAGAGGCTTTCAGAGTCCCAAGAAATGTGTGGCATGAAAAGCAGCCAGTGCAACAAGACCTGAATAAGCTGTAGAATTTGGGAGCACAGTTATAAAATTAATTGGATTTTTTTTTTTTTATCATTAGGATAAAAGATTTTGTCACTCCAATTCATGGTAACCAGAACAGAAATTTTTAAGCTCATTTAGATCTTGATTGCCTCTGCTAAATAGCATATGAGTGGTACAACGCAGAACTTCTGCTGTGCTATGACCAGGGATCAGGAGGAAAAAAAGAATAAAAAAAAAAAAAATCAGTCAACACTGAAACGATTCAATGACACTGAAAAGGTAAGTGGCACATGCTTATTTTTGTCTTAGAAAGACACTATAGATGAAAATGATAACCATTTTAGCTGCAATAACACCAAGAACAGGAGTGAGTAACACCCACAGAGATAAGTATCTGCAGCAATCTCCCCCAATTATAGGCCAGCTGCTCTGTTCGGCACATCTCCACAGAAGATTAAACCATAGGCTGGAAGGTAGAAGCAAGAAACAAGACTTTAAATCTCCAGAGTGCATTGCTAACCAGTCACACCAGCCTGACTTTTGAAACAGCCTTTGAGGACTTGAAAAATCAGAGTCTCCTGCAGCACAGATGGTTTAGGGGTTTAATGCTTTGTTTCAAAGTGCTACGTATGAGCCATAGGTTTGGGGTCTGATGGTTTATGTGTGTTTAGAAACATCAGTAAATCACAAAAATAGCAACAGAAGTTCAAACTGAACACAGCCACAGAGCAACTTCAGAACAACAGAGAGACTCTTCTCTTAACACCATGTGTGCTCACCAAGGAAAGCACCATCCACAGGAGTTAGTTAGCACTGCTTTCTAAAATTGACATCAGGACAGTCATACTTACAGTGCCAGTTGGTTAATCTGAAGGACACTGTGCAACTCCTTTCAAGATATTGTTCCATTTATGGCATTTTACACTTGGTTGTGGCCACTGAATAGTTTAAAACTATAAGGAAGAGATAGAGGCCATTCAGTCAGACAGAGATTTTGCATTTCCTAAATGACTGGAGATAGTGGCATCCTCCTAGACCTGAGTTTAATGATTACAATAATGATTAACAAACACAGGTGGCACGTACAGAATTCCCTTGGCTGAGCTAAAGTCCTTGGCACTGTTTGAACACCTTCCTCCAGCTCCCCACCTCTTGTCTCAATGTGTGCTTCCCCTAAAGGGAACCCACTGGCAAGACGGGGTACAAGATAATTGCAGGTATCATTGTCACTGTAAGACAATCCCAATTTCACAGACTCTCATGGGAACAGCAGTGAAAATTACTTCAGAAAAACAGTGTGTCTCATGATGCTTGTCTATTAATTTCGGCTTAAACAGTTGTGTTACACTTAGAAATAACTCCAGGTCCTGGTAATATCATTCACTAGCACTTGACTGCTACGTGTTTTTACACTTCAAGAATTGCATTTAACTTCAGTCCTTGCATTTTAGCTACACTTTATTTAATCACTGCATTTATAAAATATACTATTCTTCTGCAGAAAATAATTTTTTTTTTTTTTTTTTGGTGACTATACAATCTGTCTTCATTCCCACCCTCAAAGTCCCACTCAGTCTCTCAGGGAAAAATTTGTATGGGATTACGGATTTCACTCTCGTTGCCTTCACAGCATTTTGGGCAGTTTTCTACCATCAGATATCCTTCCTGACCAGCTTGCACTGTGTTTCTGGCACAAGGCAACTACTGTGCCCTTCCCCTGTCAGGTAGGGACAGTTCAGCACAGCGTGTATCTCCAAAGTGCAAGCTACATTTTCTACCTGAGAATCCCAAAAGCCACTGTGACAATTTGGAACAGCCCCGTGAGTTTTAACCCTGGGTTTTTTTTCCTTACCGTGTGGATGGACATAAGTATTCCAGCCACAGCACATGCACTAGGTTTGATTTCAGCTCTGTTTTCAAAGTGATGAATAACATTGTATAAACAAATCCTCAAAATGTTGGACGGGAGAGTGCAATGAACACAATACCCCACAAAGTGGAGATATTTCAAGACAGTGTTCACTGCTCACGATTCCCCTGTAGTGAATCAGCAAAGGTAAAGCACAGTAAGGAATTCAAGTGAAAGCAAAGTGCTCTTCCAGCTCCCTTTCGAGACAATTTTGCCCGGCTGAACCTCTCTCACCATGCTGGATTTCCACCACTGATCAGTGTTTTGTCATTTTGTCACTGTTTGAAACATTGTCATTTTATATTATACAATAGTCACAAAGTACCTGATGTGTCCAAATGATGAACCACCACCTCCTGCCAGAAAACAAAGTGACAACACTTATTTTCTGCTGGATAGACCTCTTCATTTCTGTATTACAGAAGATACTTCTTTCATAGCTGAAAAATGGCATGTTAGAAGCCCCAAGAACATTTGCAGTCTTTAAATGCTCCCCTTTTCTGTGCTCTCCCATGCCCAGCCAGGTTTAAAAATCTGATGGAAGTAGAAACTGCAGCAAGTTTTAATGTCTGTATTTTTTCCAGCATTGCTTCCAAGTCATTCATGGCTATTTAGCACTTACCTCAAAGAACTGTGCAGGGCACCATCTGCAAAAACGGTACAGATTATACAGACTGTGCAAACAAACAGGTGTTTGTCTCATCATCCCACTGAACATTTGAGAGACGTCTGGAACAACAGCAGCCCATCATCTGCGGGAAAAAACACACCACATTGCAAGCAGGCTCTGTCCCAGGGCCACTTTAAAGTGAGGAAAGGTGATTGTGTGCTCCAAGAACAACATTTTACCCCAGAGCATAAGACCTTAAAAGCCTACTAGTGGGTGAGACTGAAATAAATAAGTAAAAACCCTGAAGTATTTAAATGTTCATTACCATCAGTGCAAACTAAAGTGAAACACTTCAAAAAGTTGGCAGTTACCAAGGGATTTTACAGGCTCTACTACGGGATTTTATTTCATCCAAACTTTTTTTTTTTTAAAATCATTATTAGCTGAACATGCAACGGGCTTTTTAAAATTGCGGTAAAATGCTTTTGTTTGCTTGCCCTGCACTTATAAATCCCCTTACACCAGACAACTAGGGTTTTGTTACACCTATTGCAGGTTGGTTTTGCCAAATTTCTTTGCAGCCTGTATTGCTGGACGTGAATCCAGTGGAACCAGCCATGGATCCCATGCCGGGATCATTACTAAAACTGGAGGTCCTAGAAAAAAAACCAACTGCCTTTCTGATTAGTTACTCCTATGCCATTTTCTTGCACCTGGAACCTAGTTACAGGTCAGAGATGTGACTTCCTTGAGGACTATTGCCACGAACTCCCTTCTGTCCTAGAGGTTTCAAGTTCAGATTTTTGGGTCATTTTGTGAATGGCCCCTTCCAGCTAGAACTGTTGCATATAAGGAACACTTAGTTATCTTTACTTTCTCTATAAAATTAAGTGCAGGTAACTTAGATCAGCTACAAGAAAATCACTTCAGCCAAAAATTTAAATTTAAAAAAAAAAAGTGAAGCACACAGCAAAATCGTGAGGTTTATCATAATACACATTTTGGTTCAAAAAATAAAAAAATCCAAGGTCTTTTTTTTTTTTTCCTTCTCCTCTGCAAAGGGGAACATCCTGCTAGTTTCAAATAGGGGAATGTAGCATTTCACCACTTACCAGACCAACAAGGTGACAGGTTCCACTTGCAGTCCCAGACGTTTCCATGTAGCTTCCCCTAGCGATGGTTGGTGTTCTGCCACTTTAGCTCACCAACTGCGAGACTTTCCTCTTTTAAAGGTCCTCAGCATCTAATTTGCGAGGGACTGCAAAAATAAATGAAAGCAGTTAGAAAGTTACAGCAGCATAAAGAAGTTCAATAAATTGGGCTGTGCTGAGGTCCGTGCAGTCATGTTACAAACAATGCTGGTTTACAAACAACACAGGTCCCGTACACCTGGTTACAGTGTGTCCTTAGAGGAAAGAAAACCAGGTTTCAGGGCATCATCTCTGTATCACAGTCCATTCCTCAGCAAAAAGGAAAAGCAGTGCCAAAGACAGATTCAGGGCTGTGATGCTCTGCAAGCAGCTTTTGAGACAGGACAATTTTCTGTGCTAATTTTAGAGAGACGTATTGCCACAATGGGCATTTAACACTAGCAAGTGTTCTTTGTTCTGCTTTTATGTCCTCATCAATCGTAGTGATGCAGCATCGCCCCTTTTAATGGGAAACTACTAAGGGGTTTGTACCCATCAGGGTAGTTTTATTTGATTTAGCAGCCCCAGATCTGAAGCTGTTTGATAAAGACCTCGGCTTTATCATGCACTTTGGACTGTGCTGCATCCAGCCAGCATAGACAGGTTGTGAGGAAACATGAAAGCAAGCTACTGAGCAAAGCTATGCTTTGATTTCAACCTGACATGAAGCCACCAAAGAGATCGTTGTGAAAAACAATTTGTATTTCTGAACAGAACTCAATGGTTTCAAGCATGTATTTTGGTTTTTGACAACCACTGCTAGGTAGCAATAGTAGAATTTCTAATTTCCCATGCTGCCAAGCAAACAGGTTTTTTTGTAACCTCTGATATTTCCTTACTTCAACTTCCAAAAGTAATTCCTTTAAGATGTATTAAATTGAGGTCCTTATTTTTTTACCTAGCATTATTACCACCATGGCTTTCACTACAGTTAACAAAAGGCCTTCTGCAGCTTTGTGGGGTCTTTCAGCTTTAGCAATTAAGGGACATACATTTAAAAACAAATAAAATAAAATGGTTTAATATGTACAGCATTGGTGAAACAGGCAATATTTTTCCCATTTCCAGTTTATTCAGCTGAAGAATCAAAAAAAACTAAAAAAAAAACCCAAACAAAACCACTTACTGGACTTCAGTAGGGAAACAAAATCATTTCTCCCTTCAATCCCAGCCCCAAATTCATTTACTGCTTTCTGTGTTAAACAGAAATTTTATGCTGCTTTAGAGGAAAAAAAAATACAAAAAAAAATTCAAGTAACAACTGGCAACTTGCATTCCCTTTAAAGTGAGGGAGATTTTTATGCCTATTCAGGAAAGCAGAAAGATGAGGTCTGTTTTGGAACTCCATTAGAACATCTTCAAGTATTAACTTTACAATTGACAATTATTTTGGGGGATTATTTATTAAATTAAATCTTAATCCAACTAAAAAAATGCTTTCCTGATATGCATAAACTACTTTGCTAAGGAAACACACACTAAGGTAATCCAAATAAAGCCTGGCAGAACACCAGATATAAATATTTCCAAACAAAACAATAAACCCCCCAAATAAATAACCCTCAAACAACCACAAACCCTTTAAAATCAGACTCTGCACTGTATCACTCACTGGACGTTTCTGAAGGAGGTCAAAAGTTCCCAAATTATTATGGAATCAACCACCCTCGGTGTAGGCTCCAATACACTTTCTGCAGTTCATAAACAACACAAAAGAATAATTTTAGGTGTATTTGAGGCTTATCCTTAAAGAACAGGCAGTCTTATCATTTTGGGAAGCCTGCACACTGTGAGCACTGCTCAGAACAGTCAGCTGAAAGGTTATGGATATATTGCCACGAGTTTTGTTTGTGTAACCAGGGGATAAGAGAGGTAAAAAGAAGTGGCTGCATAACTCCGCTGGGGTGGAGAGTTCTAGTGAAACCTTAGCTTCTCCACAGGAAAAAACTGTTGAAATTAATACACTTGTTTACGTGACAATAGTCCAAACAGAGTCAAAGGGCACACACAGAGAAATTGGAGTTGCAAATATATTTCTGCATAATCTTTTTCTGCAGCAGCACACCAGTGAGAGAAATTAGAATCTCCTCCTAGGGAGGTACCCAGGAAAGCCATAGTAAGAATAGTTGTGAGGGTTTTTTTAATGGAACTGTAACAAGTTATCAGCAATGTACTTTTCCCTCGAGCAGAAAGTATAAATAAGGTTTTCCCTCTAAAAGGTTTCCATATATGTAAAACAGTGACCTAAATGTAAGCATATTCATGACTTTCTAAAGGTTGAATGAATTACCAAGCTTTATCTTTGCATTTTTCATTTTGAAAATTAAAAAGATATTTTGTAGTTAACATTATCCATATGCCTGTGAAGACTTCTGCACAGAGCAACTCGCTGTGCAGAGGCCAAGTTTGAGAGATCTGCAATGAATTTTAGACAGTTCTCCCATAATTGAGACTCTTTTGCATTCACATTACAAATATTGTGTCACTTCAGACACCACCAGAGAGAACTGATTGCACTGGAGCAGGAATAAACAAGAAATTCAGTTGCAGTATCTTTTGGGATTTTTCTTTGTACTTAAACATCATACCAAGCTTAGGGTGCTGGGCTACAAGTGGTTTTATTATCTCAAATGCATACTAAGTTTATGTGTTCATTTACACTTTTAAAAAGATAAACGATTTCCAGTCAAATATATCAAAGAGTAATACAAATAAGGAATTTAACCCTCTATCGCATTTAGTTTCACTTTCAATATCCTCAAGTATAGTTTCCAGAAGTGAGGTATGATAAGATAAAGAAACATTAAACTTGCCTTTTGCCTCTTCAGACTGCTCTGCTTGTTTCATCACTTTTGAAAGATTAAACATTTGGGCCTAGTACCTAATTAGAATTTGTCCATAAATCTGAATATATCATGCTCTTCCCTGAAAAATTAGAGGCCCTTTCACCATCCAATCTTTTTTTCAACCACTCACAGAACATCAATTAAATTCCATCCCAGTTGTTATCCTGATAGTTGAAACAACTGGACTTACTTCAGTTTATTGGTAGCTTTGAAAATGCTCATGTTGATCTTTTTAGTTCTTGGATTTTTTATTTTCAAATTGTAGATATCAAAGCAAGACTGATCTGATACTCTTCAGCATGAGAGTATTAAGACATGCATTGATTTTAGATTTTTGCCTTTCCTCTTAGATAGCGGAGAGGATAAATAGTGCAACAGGTCTGGAAGGAAAACTCCCAGGCTGATCAATATTAAGTAGCACTAAAGCATGTACAGTATCACAAATTCAAGGCCCACCTGAATTTACTGTATTTTTAGTGTCATTTACCTACCTTGCTCACTAATCACCTTCACCTTTGTTTATGTATTGTAGATCTGCAGTTTGAGACACCTGGTTTGCCAGGGAATTTATGCGCAATACTGGTGAGAGAAAATAACAAAACCCAAAAGTGATAAGTACAGTGAAATTTAGGTTTGAAATTGTAATTCAAATCATGCTCGCCAGCTAGGCCATTAACATTTTCTAAGCTGACAAAGTACTCCTGCTTTTGCAGAACTAGGATTGATTTAAAACTCTGCTGACTGAGCTGGTATTCTCCACTCATTCAAACCCACTCCAGAGACATAACTGGCATGTTACATTTAGTATCTTCAGATAAAAACAGCGAGCAAATGGTTTTATTGTTGGTATAACCATCAGACCACTGACATTTTTCATTACACCATTGCATACTTAGCTGAGGAGAATAATTAAATTTTTCCTTATGACTGAGCACACTTACCTTTAAAGTGTTAATCCATCTCTATTAAAAAAAAATAAAATTAACATGGAAGGGTCTGCAATTTTCGTATTTAGAATGCCTTTGGACGCAAATGCCATGGATATTAAAAGCTTGGGTTGGACAGTCACTGCTGAAGGGTCAGCACAGCACTATAAAATGTCCTTCCCACCCCTCTTTTTTAACTGCAGGGCAAGTCCTTTCTCACTGTAAGTTATCTCTGAGTGTTTACCAGCCATTAACTTGAAAGTGGCTATAATTTCTCAGCCTGTAATTAGCAATGGTGACTAAACCTGATCAGACATCATCCTGTCAGCTGTCTCAGATTACAGATGCAAGGCACCTCTCCCTCTCTCCCAGTCATGACAATTCATTAGTTCTGCAGTTTGAGAGCAGCTGTACCATTTGTGAGGTAATTTATTCAGATTCCCTCAAAATTATTGCCGAAACGTGGGAAGATAAGTGATTTGATGAGGCTATGTATTCACTGTCAGGTATCATTATAGGTTGGATCCGTGGTCAGAAGTGATGGGAGATTATGTTTTGAGAGAAATATCGCCCTTTTTAAGGCAAAAAAAATTTAATAAGTTCAATGAGGCAAAGGACAAAACACTTTAACATGTCAGTCATGTCTCACACTATTATCCATAAAACACCCCTCAAATAATACATTATTAACATTTTACCTTTTTGTCATAGCATATTTCTGTATTTTTCTAACAAGCTTCTGATTTAGTCAAAGCTGATCAAAGTAGGAGAACATATAAAATGCTCTGCTTGATTACTAAAGTAGGGTGGGACAAGTAAAATTCAACAGGCTTAATTGCCAAGCTAAAACTGATGAATAAAGAATTTAGGGATTTAAGTCATGCTATGAAACATACCATCAATGTGTGTTTTCCGAAGGGACACGGAACAAATCTGCAATACTTGGAAAACTCCACAATGTAACCTGTGTTTGTTTTCTAATCCCAGGACAACACTCACCCCTGTACTTGGCATCACAAAGCCAGGTTGGGGTGAAAGACCCACAGCAGGATTCAAATCAGATCACTCCCTGGAATTCTCATTTTCTTATTTCCCATTAATACTACATCAGCCACACTGAGTTGGACCCAAAGCCAGTTTTTAATCTCAATAAAACATCTCAGTTCTGCTTCACTGGAATAAAATTGCTTATGTTTCTTTCACAGTATATACATTTAGCCTCACTTCTGGCCCCCAGGACCGTAACTGAGGATGCTCAACTGCTTATGATGACAAGTTTTCCTATGGATTTCACTTAGCCTTTCACCCAGCTTTAGCATTCAAATATATACACACATTGAGTACACTGATATTTTTGCAGCAATGAAATGTCATAAACACTGACAACCTCTTCATGGTCTTAAATCCAATATCCTGTGGCCTCACTGACTTCTGGATTTTAATTTGCTATCCCAGTGCACAGTAATTTCTGGTTATCTCTGTCACAGTCTTAAGCACATCTCAAGATGAAATTCTGGCAGGTTGTCACATTTGTTAAGAGCAGGTGCTCCGACTTTTTTTTGCAGTTTTTTTCTATTTGCTCTTTGAAATCGGGCACTCTGTGTGTGGATGTTTCATCTCTGACCATCTAAATATGTAGATCTTTTAATCCCCATTTTTATACATATATGCACAGACATTAATTTTAATCAGGGAAAGCTAAGATGTAATACCAATAAAAGAGGAGTTGTTAGGCATGACATTTCATTTATGGATATCGCTGAGAAGATTAATGTCTGAGCCAGCAGCCTGTCCATACTACCTTCAGCTACTGGGGAATGAAACAACATGTCTAACAACTCATTCCTCACTGCTCATGAGAAATTCTTACTGCCAGTTCATTCTAGCACCCTCAATTTGTCTATACAATAGTATTAATTAAACCATGAAGCCCAGATAATTTTAAAGAAGGAGTTCTGCATGATTCTTTTCCAGGGCATGTGTGTACATTTTCACATTTTCTTTCAATTGATATTTTGAATGTTTTTAATGTGTGACTTACCTGAAGGAAGGTCAGCTCCTCAGGACTCCGCTCACTGAAAAAAACTTCAAAGCAAATGAATGTACCTGTATGGATTCAGCTGGAAGACTGAACTAATTCCCTTTGAGCCCTTTAAATGGCAAGGGCTGGGTTTATGGTTTTTGGTTTGGTTTTTTACAAGCAGTTGGTCACATTTACTAATGGAGTTTTCCCTTCAAAATACCTTTGGCTGGATACATCAACAGAAACAATAAGCTGGTACTTACCATTAGTTCACCTGGCCCAGTAACAAGAACAGATTACTTATTTTACATAAGATAACTTATTTTACAAATAAGGCACAGAATTTACCCATCATCCAGACAGAGTATAGAATAACGTCATGAGACTTTAACTGGAATCAATCATGGTTGAAACACCTTCCTGCATAGCAGCTCTTCTCTTTCCAAACCATTCAGTAAATTCCATAAGGACAGGGGAAGCTAAGAGCCCACCAGTTCTGACTAAAAACAAGCACAGCAATGCTGTCATTCCTTCTCCCTCTGGGCAGCCACCTCAAACTCAGCACAACATCCACTCCATAATGAGGTTGTTTTATCCCACTCTACCCAGCTGAACTTGGCAATGGCTGAATGCTGAAATGCCCTATGTTTAATCAAAGTGGATCTTCAAGAGTTTTTTTCAAGCTCTGGGACAGGCATGAATGTAGTGCCATGCTGGATGCTCTGGAATGCAGAGGGGGTTTGTTCAGTTACCTGGGTATTGCTGCGTCGGGCACGACCAGGAGAAAACATCTTAACAGGAGACTCCTTTGTCCTGGTTATCAGGATTGACCCAGTACAACTCACAAAGCCCACCCCAGGCTCAGGTTCTGAACACTGAGCAACAGTGGTTTGTCTGCATTTTCAGACAAGATTATCTATGTGCCAAAGAAATCTTTTATGATTCCACTGGGGAAAAAACCCACCAAACTAACAAAAAAACCCAACCAGTAAACCAAACCAGTAGATTGGGTAGAGAACAACTCTGTTGCTCCCCCCACCTCAAGGCACTTGAAAAGAAATATATTTAGGAAGTGGGAGGAGAGAAGGAGAAGAATTAGAGGAATACAGAAGCATAGAATACTTTGGGTTGGAAGGGATCTTAAAGGTCATCCAGTTCCAATACCCTGCTGTGAGCAAGGACACCTTCCACCAGACCATGTTGCACAAAGTTTCATTCAGTGTGGCCTTAAACACTTCCAGGCATCCACAGCTTCTCTGGGCAACCTGTTCCTCATCACCCTCTGAGTAAAGAATTTCTTCCTAATATCTAATCTGAACCATCCTTCTTTCAGTTTAAAGCCATTACCTCTTGTAGTAGAAGGGAGAATATGGGCAAAAGTATAAGCAGATTTGTTTCCACACACCAATTTCAGAGTGATTCCTCTACAACTGAATTAGGAAGTGATCCTAATTGTCTCAGGTCCCTTTTATTCTCAAACCTCTCTATTCACACTCTTAAATTAATTTCTTGCCACTAATATGAAATGAGAAAATACACTTTTTAGAGGAAAAAAACCAATTATGCTTCAAATACAACACCTAGAAATGAAGAAAAATCCACTTTATTTTAATACCTGTTTAAACAGGAGGATATCTTTGCATTTTACCTCAGGTGATCATTTAACTGATTTAGGAAAAAAAAAAAAAAAAGAAAAATAGAAGCAATGTCTAACTTACCCAGCACACACAGATATCCCAAAGAAGAGTATTTGTTTGCACAACAGATAAAAAGGAAAACAAAGGATTTGTTTGGTCCAAAAATAAAATAAAATTCTCATGTGACACCTCTCTGTGTGAGAAGGGGAAATAAGAAAGGAAGATTCTATCTTTCCCCATGAATGCAAAAAGATTCACACCAATAGTTCTGATGCTGTCTTCTGTGTTTAAAACAAAATCTTTCTCCAAGTGCAGAGATCATAGGCATTTCTTTAACACACTGCAGAGAAGGAATATCATGCATGTCCTACATGACACCCAGGAACAGTAACTGTGTATGAACACAGAAAATGTAATCCCAGTAGTTTGAGCTTCTCCACAATTTCACATGTGCACCATGTATACAGTAAGATTAGCAGGAAAACCCCAACCCTTACCAGCTCAAATACATGACTTGCATCATTTAAGAGACCTCTGAAATTCAAAGGTGTGGGGTGTTTTTAGTCCTTGTCCAGGACTGCATCCCTTAACTGTAACTATTGTTCAAAAGATATTGAGAAAATCCACTTTTTTCAAAACACACAGACTTTTTTGCACTACACAGCAAGTAGTAAAAGGCCCTACCCGCCTTTATCAAATGTTATTTCTAGCAATGTTTTGTATATTTTAACCAAACACTTTACTAAGCATTTTTCTCTTGTCTAGCATGCATTAGTATCACAAAATTACCTGACATCCCTTACATGTTTCAGAAGGGGGACTAGGATTAGCTTGGCTTGGGAAAGTCTTATAGAAAATGGAGAATGATTTATTGACAGTGACAATTGGTTTCTTGAGCTTCCCCCTCTTGGAGGAGATGCATTGGCTACTACCAGCAGGTATTTCAGCACACAGCTTTTTTCCCCACTCAGACACATTCTTTCTGCTGCACCAAAATGTCACACACTTGGCAGACATTAACATTTGCTTCACTCCTTGTTACTGGAATTGTCTTTGGTAACAAAAGAGAAACTCAAAGCCATTCTTTCCACTGGGACTATTTTTTTCTTTGGCTTTCATGTTCAATGATTTTGGAAAATTCAGGGTGAAGTGTCTGACATACAGGCTGCTTCACCATAAACATCTCATAATTCCTTTGCCATGCCTATGATGCTGAAGAGAAAATGAGGTGATTGTGCTCAAATAGCATGTGCTTGTTTGTGTATAGGAGTCAACGTAATTAACACCTCCCTGGAGAATTAAAGAGAGAAGGAAAATGATAATTCCAGGGAAGAAGCATTAACACGGGGAAATCACAAAACACCACCTTGAAGAAACTTACCCTTTCATATATTTTATAAATTCATGCACTACTTGGATTAAAGAGACCAAGGAATCTCTGCTTCCCACCTCGCACCAGCACATAAGGATGAGCACTTCAGATGTGGGGTGACCATGCTGGGACTGCACTGGCAGCCTTCTCATCACAAACAAAAACTATGTCCATCATTAACTTTTCTACCGCTCAACTAATGTGGCAGAAGCATAAGACACAGCGACTCCCTCTAATATCCAGTTTTACTACATGGGGAACATTCATTAACAGAACTCGGTACAGACAGATCAACACAATTACAACAATAAGTCAGGCTGCCAACAACACCTGACATTAGCTATCAGAATTTTCCTTCAAAAGAAATACCTGAACACTAAATGCACAAATTCAGCTAAGTAGGGTCGATAAAAATGTCTAGTTTTGTTAATAACCTAACTCTGTTAACATCCCAAGTGTCAGTGTCCAAGCCTCCTAGCAGAAGGTCAGCCAAGAGGATAGAAAGGGGGGCAAAGCCAAGCTACTACGATTAGAAGCTACTTCTTTCTACAAGAGAGATGGGTGAGTGCAGTAAGATAAACCACCCCACCCCCATCAAACAACTGCTGTGTGTCTGATTCCATGGCATTTTTGGTCCCACTGTTTCAATGGCACTAATGTTTGCATTGATGGTGCTCTGCAGTCCTTTTTCACAGAGGTATCACCCACCTCATCAGCCTGACAGCTGGTGCCGAGCCCATGTAACAGCTTAAGTGTGCTTAAGTAATGGATAATCTCAAAAGCATTTGAAATTTACACCCTGCCAGAGTCCTTAGGAATTTGTACTGTTGATGAAGAACTATAATCAAAAATCAAAGTGCGTGTCACTGATCCCCCTGCAAAGCACTTCTACCTACGCCCATCCACAAGAGGGTTAACTTGGGGTCTTGAGAGGAGTCACTATGTTAACATTTTAAAGAAACCTGAAAGTTATAAAACTGGATCTTATTCTTATTAGGAAACATTGCATTAAGACATCCTCACCAAAAACAAAGCCACAACTTTTTACAATTTACTTCCATACCTGCTTCCCGCTGGCACAGGACAACAACGTTTGCAGCTCCGAGACACTGTTTCTTTCACCCTGCAGTCACCATTTGCCTCTAATATTCCTTCAGAGGAAGGTTCACCTTCAAGTTTTATCCCTGAGCCAAGCTAAGATGCTTTTAAAGTTACCTAGTTATGACCAGTATTATTTCTACCGCTTCTTTCATGTAAGAATTACAAAGAACTTCAATAAACAATTCCATTAAACAAAATGAAAGGGGAAACATAATTTTGATGACTTTTTTTAGGTCTCATAAGATGCAGGTGTCATTCTCAGTCCTTCTACAGGCTTTCTGAGTGATTGTGAGGAAATTATTTGTGTTCTTTGTGCTGTAGTTCACTACTCATTAAACTGGGATAACAGCAGTTCTTCTCTCTGACCTTTTGTACGTTTTCTCTGAAGCCTATTGTAAATTTTACTGTCTCTTAGTATGTGTAAATTCAGTATCTATCAAAATAAAACCTTCATTTCAGTCGGGACCTCAAACAACTAAAGAAATAATAACATACAGACATTTCAGCTGGAATAAATATGTAACATTAATTTCTTTTAAAATACACTGTGCTTCAGATGTGAAGTTTTAAGATGAGCAACAATATAAAACTGGTATTTTAATTCTGTGCTTTGTAATGCCACATCAGCTTGCAGGCATCCAATAGAAATGTGGAAATCTCTCCCAGAATATAAGGTACTACTTCTAGCAAACAAAGGATCATTGATTAACTCATGCATCCTTTTTAAACCCTTAATTTTATAGACTATGCAAGTTATTTTTAAGATACAATCTTGAAGAAAGGAACCTTTGATATACGAATAGCAGCAATGCTCTAAAACAAGGCCTGTAGACAATGAATACTAAATGTGTGTTTAAATGTCTTGAGTACCTCAGGATTGATTTGCTAAAAAACAAAAAAACAACAAACCCACCACATAAAAAAACCAAAACAAAACACAAACACTCCCCCTAAAAAAAACCCACATAAATCAAAGGGTATAACAGACATGAAAGCAAGAGTCCTGACTGCATTTAGAGATGCACAGCACCATTTCAGAGACAGAGGATTCTCAAGGAAAGGCTGCTAGAGGTGGCTTCCTGATGCCTTTCCTCCCTAAGTGTCTGAATTCTTATGTTAAGTACTACCATTGCCTAGGTTCAGTTGGAATATTCTCTTAACTGACAGATTTTGGCCATGGAACAATGTTTAACATACACTCCAAAATGAGCAAGGCTGATGGGAAATCCCAAACTGACCTGCTGTCTTTAGCTCTTAGTTTTACTGTATTTCAGACCTAGTGCTACGCTGGAAAGATGGATTAAATATTCTTTGGCATTGACTTGTACTACTGAAGAAATAAAGATACTCTCAGTAAAAGTCAGTGATCAGGATGAGAAGTCACTGTTTCTGAAAATAGTCTTTTCCTGCCCTACCCTGCTAAGCTCAATAAGGAAAATCATCTTCCCCTCCCCCTCCCCTCATAAAACAGACTCATCATTTCCTTTCTCTTTGTTGCTCATTTTCACCTTAGCCTGGAGTCAATCTTTAGATATGAAAGGCTTTTCAGATGCATCCACAGCAGTCAGCAGTGTGCCACTATATGGTACAAAAACAGCTGCAGTAAATTGATTTCAGTATTATCCCATTTTTCCATTGTTTAATAAAAAGAAATATTTTCTGTGACCAGTTTTCTTAAGGATAAAACTCAGATGAAGATCAAGGGGGTGGATAGGCTGCAGTGTCTGCTGTGTCAGTGCTCGCTTGTGCCATGTAGTCTTCAAAGTGCAGGGTTTCAGATTAGTGGTTATTTAAAACTGAACTTTAAAGTTATTTTTCCTAAAAGGTGAAGTCTCACTGAAAAAAGTTGCCATTTTTTGTTGCCAGCAGGCAGAGCTTTGAAAACAAATAAAAGGGATGTGAATTTCAGAATTTTACTTCTTTGTGAGGTAATATTTTTGTCTCTCTATTAACTCTGTTTGGAAAATTATCCGATTTTTGTTAGAGGTCTGTTTTCAAATTACAACATTTTAGTGTAATAAATCATAGGACCATAGAATGGTTTGGGTTGGAAGGGACCTGAAAGATCATTAAGCTCCAACCCACTTGCTGTGGGCAGGGATGCTAATAAAGTTCATTAATGTAACAGCAGCAAGTCTGATGTAGCTTTATACAGAACTGTTGGAGCCTGCAAACTGTACCCTACTGAAATTCATAAACTGGAAAGAGTTGCAAAGAATTAAATAGAAAAATAATTACTACAGGTTCTGTCGACTTGAAAATAGAGGAATAACATAAAGTTTTCTGGGAAAAAAAACCCAAAACAACAACATACAGATGAAAAAGCATCATTCAAATACAAGACACTTGGAAAATAACATATCTGTTAGCTATACATTCCTCTTACTTTAGTTACAAAATAATTGCAGTCTATATTATCTTTAAGTCCCTTATGTGGTCAGGAAAATATAAAAATCATACAAAAATTAGAAACCACTGTCTTTGCCACCAAAGGTAAAGTCATGAAACAAGCTCCACATATCCCACCCTGCCTGGCCCTCCTCTCCTCTACCTGAGAAAACACTTCATGTCTAATGAGCTTTTAGAAGGTAAAAAATAAAAAATACACCAGGTGGCTTGGACATCACTCATGGATATTTTAACTAAGGGAAATGTCCTTCTACCCAAATCAAGAAGGAGCCAGCAAGTATCTGGAGTAAAGAGCTCATTTTGTTTTTAAGTGGCAGCCATCTTAAATAGAAGATCAGAATTGCATGACTGGAGATAGAAAAGGTCTCACTCAAAAGATGTGGAAGAACTTTAGCTTTTAGGTACAAACCCCTTGAAGTATTAAGAAAAGTGGGAAAAAACCCAACTAAACAAGTAAATTAGTATATTACTAAGAAAATTAGGGATAAAACCCCAGCACACTGGGAATGCTACAACCAGAGAGAGGAGGTCTACTGGAAACAGTATTTTGGGAGAACGAAGATGCTGTGGAAGTGTACAAGAAAAGACCTAAGTCTGTGAACTGACAGCTAATTAGTCATCAACGTGTAAATTGATATGACAGCAAAGAACATTATTGTGATTTTACATCCTGTTAATAAAGACTTCATTCTGTGGACAACACAGCTAATTAAATGTCTTCATTGACAACTTCCACTGAGCCCAAATTTACCATATTGCACAAATCTGATGCAACCCAGACAGATACAGAGAAACTGGACAGAGTTCTGGGCAGAGAAAAAAACAGCATTGCCAACTCTAATGTGAAGAAACATTTCAAAAACATTAAATACAGGGGGTTGGACAAGGTGACCCTTCAGCCCCAACCATTCTGGTATTCTGCAATTCTTGATTGTTCAGATGGTTGAAGAAACACAAGTAAGAGACAGAACACTTACAGCAAAGGCAGACAAAACCTTTCACACACTAAAGAAATCATATTTTCTAACAGTGAAACAGACTGAAGACAGAGACAGCATTTGTGTGAGTGAATGTGTGTGAGGATGCTGTGTCAGTCAGGGTAGTCCTGCACCAACCTGAGACTTCTGTGAGGTTTGTTTGACTGAAAAGTGTCAGACTTCAATTTAAAGATCTGCTCTTCTTGCTGGAACGTACTGGGGGAAATTTAGAAAGTTTTCCTTGACTCAGCCTCAATTAGCAGATGGTCAATATTGTTTTGCCAGGATCAAGGGGCAGGAAAGACATGTTTTCTTCATGTCTAAACTCAGTTCATAACCAACTCCTATAATCACAGTGGTCTGCTTTCAATGCAAACCACTGTAATCAGAAATATCTATTTAAAGAAGTGACAGGAGAACACAACTGGGAATGGCAGAAGATTGTCATGGCAAGCTTAATAATCACTTCGCCCTGTTTCCATACCCTGCCCTTGCTTCTCTACATCAGGTGGGGAAAGGCAATAATCTTTTCAGGCACCGTTGTACGCACTAAAGGAAATAAAAATCATTCCCACACAGAATCCCAGCTTGTTCCTACTTCACCTAGGGAGAGAATATTACATTTCTTTTGCACTATGAGGAAAAGACAGACAAAGCAGAAGATAACTTACTAGCCATTTAGGTATCTGACATAGTTTTAAAATATTTATCCTCCAGAGGATATTGCTGAATGGGTTGTCCTTCCAATAGTCTTGAACATGAGGGGACTAGCTGCTCCTCAGTTTTCAGACATTTCTTTCCAAGTTTTGCGTTTGATTTTTGCCCTAATTTCTTCCCTGTAAAATCACTATAACAAATCAAAGAAATATTTACTGTAACAATATACTGTGTATAGTTATACACATATATAAAAGTATATATAAAGGAAATGTATATATATATATATACACACACATATACACAAACCCCAAATAATTCACTTGGCAGTCAAACAAGTCCTCAACATCTTTCTATTGGCTAAAAGTTTTGAACCAGAGCCCTCAGAAATTATAAAAGCCAATGACAATTCCAACTTCAAATGCAGTGTTTGCTGTTGGAATATCACGGGGAAAGTATTGGAAGTTTTCATGAGTTCCCATGGAGGGCACACAGCCAATTTAGCTGGTTGAAAACAGAGTTGTCTGCAGAAAGGTTTTCAGGCAACATGGGTAGCAGTGGTGCAAACATCTTCAAGAAGTCCCTGTTTAATGAATATGAAAGCATTTCAAACAGATATGCCCAGATTTCACTGGCATGTGAGGAAATTTTCAGGGTCCACACTGAGACATAAGAAACCCATATGTAAAACTAAAATGATATCAGCTGATAATCTTATTTGTAATGAAGGTTTTGCAGTATCTTGTCAATATTAAGAAACTAATTTCTCACTCTATTTCCCCCCTGCAATTTTTTGAGATTTAACCGATCATTCCTGAGCTGTAATTTTGAGCTCCGCTGAACTGTTGTGGAAGCTCCATTTAAAAAAGGGAAAAAAAAAGAAAGAAGAACGTGTGTGAACTGAAGTTTTTCTCTGCAGCTGAATGGTGCAACTGATTGCCTTCCAAGCTCACAAGCAGCCCTCTAACAGTGACTTCCTAATTTTGTTGGATAAGGCAAAGATATCAACACTAACCCTGATTTCTCCCTGATTAAAGAGCCATCATCATGAATAGAAAGAGGGAATCTGTGTATGCACATACAAGTTTACGTTTGTATTTATATTTTATATATATATTTATATAGTGTGTGTGCAAGATAGGTATTTTAGCTATTCATCCTTCAAATCACATTCTAGGGAGAATCTGATTAAGAAGTTAGAACTTGGAGGAGAAATAATGTCTCGTTTATCTGCTATAACTGCTTTGCAATCTCACAGAGATGCTTATTTTTCTATCCACTTTTCTTAAAAGGTGGACAAACATGTCCTTAAGGGGTTTTTTTGAGAGCCTTCAAAGTAAGTAGCTACAAAAATCCAAGCCACATTACAAATCACTGTTCATTACTTCCCATATCTCTGTAAAACTGAGGTTTAAATGTAAACTGTAAAATGAGTTTAGTTGTTTGTGAGCAGGATTTCATTAGAATCGACTCACACCAAATCACTCATTTAAAAATATAATGACAAAGGGATAAATTATGGTTATAAGAAACAAAACTGTTCTCCAGTGGCAATCAACCTGGTTTTGTATTAAACCCCAAATTTTGATATACCTATATTAACACTCTTTGGTTTTATTGTAAGACAGTTTGAATCTTGCCTTACAAAGATACTTATGAAGCATTTCTATGATTAGCAGAATAACTTTAAAAGCTGTATTTTTATGTACGTGTAGCAGAGCCTTACTAATTCCATTAACTGTATCCCGTTTCTGCAGTGCCAGCTATTTGTGCCTCTGTTAAGGAAATGAGTCAGCTGTTCAGTTCTGAGGCCCTTTTCATTACACAAGATCAAGAGAAGCTTTCTAAAAGAATTAAACAGCTGAAGAAGGAAGGCAATTCTACATTCCCCTGCTTATGATGTACAGTTTTATATATCACGAAGCCTATCCAAAGCTCCAGACAATGTTTGTTCTCAAGCAGGAAGGTCCCCCAAGTACAAATACGTCAAATCCATCTAGTATTGCTCAAAACAATGTGGATTTTTAGCCCAAAACCCCAGAACTAAACAAAAGCAGTGTGATAATACAGGACACATCAGAATAATAGTAATAGAATGAGAGGTTTGCAGAAGTGTAAGGAATATTTAACTAAGCTATAGAAAATATTAAGTTGGAGCAGCACATACATTAATTCCCTTCTGAAGCCGTAATAAATTCCAACATATAGTTTTGTTTTTTTCCCCACAAAGTTATATACTGTTTTTCAAGGTCAGGTATTTTTATTCCTTAAAACGCAATAAAAATGCCTACATTGTTTATAGTTAATTGGTTCTGGAAGATTGGCAATATTTTAAGCATATATGACATGTTCACCTTGCTCTCAGCAGAAGGCCTATCACCTTTTCCATTCCTTCAACATTATAATTTAATTACTGTGGAAACTACATATGCAAGCTGCATTTATTAATAAATACAAATCAAAATGTCTAATGTAAATTATTGATATGCTATATTATCTCAGCTTGTCTGTACAGGTCCTCATAAAAATAACTTTACTTTTGCCAGTCTGACTTCCAGGTTTTTGTATTTTATAGCTCTCAGAAGGACACAAACATTCATAGATATGTTAATCTTTAAATAAATTCTGTTTAAGCAAATGTAAGGACTCTGACAGCAATCTGTGCCTTCCCAGATTTTAAAGATTATATTTTATATTTTTCTATTTTTAATTGCCATGGTTTTGTCCATTTACTTGAAGTGAAAAGGTTTAGAGATTTCAAGATATGTGAAAAGAAAATGATAGATACATAGCTATAATTTGAAATTATATAATTTATATATCTAAATAATATATAAA
>VXAY01001453.1:203247-265203 GCA_013399855.1 Oxyruncus cristatus | reverse complement strand
TATATCTAAATAATATATAAAATATAATTTTATCTCATTATTTTTCTAATTTCTATTTTTTATTTTATCTAATTATTTTCTATATTTTACTTGTCACATTTTTATTGGAACATCTCCATTTAAAAAAGTTATTCTTTAAGTAAATCGACTAAAATAAACCTTTTAGGATTAACCTACTTTGTTGCACACCCTCAACCCCCAGCCACACACTTCCTTGGAAACCCCACATGTGTAAACCTCTCCCACCTCTGGGCATGACCCCAGCAGTTGCCATGCACACCATAGCTGGAAATATCCCAGTATTCACATGCACACCCATAGTGATGCTGTGTGCATATGAGCTTCCAGATACCACTCACATTCCTGCCACTTCCCTGTAGAGCTTCACACTCCTAAAGACACCAGATCCAGCATCCTGAAAATTATAGTTCTAGATGCCCAACATAAACATTCCAGTGATTTTTACTTTTTTAAACAACCTTTTCAAGTAATTATAGCATCTATCTAAACAGTCCCCACGCAGGATTAAGCCAGATAACCATATCTGTCCGAGGTATTTATGTGTCACCAGCAGTACCCCGTCATTATGAAGAAACGATTACTGGAAAGAATCTAAATCACTGTTAGAGCAATGTCAAAGTACAATGTTGTAATTACAATTTGAATTTCAAATACATAATACAGGGAGCGATATGTCCTCTTTGGGACAACTTCTGCTAGGCTTATTGCCTTCAATTTTTGTGGGGTTTTTATTAGAAAATAGTGTTTTCCATTATTTTTATAACACATTGACACACTGCAAATGCATTTCTGCAGGCATAATACACAATGCTATGAATATATTTACATTTGCTCTGAATATTTAAAGAGGAAAGCCCTGGATATAATCGCATAGGAGTTATTTCTAAGCTGTTTTTTCTAAGTATATTTTTGCATTTTATCTGTGCATTCCACTGGAGCTGAAAATCAGTGGAGAAATAAATCATCAGCACTTTTTGACTGCATCTTCAGGCTCTGTCAATTTGCTTGAGACATATCAGATGATCCTTACTGGCAAGAAATAATACACCTGGCCTAACAAAAGGTCTAATCCTCCTGTCAGTGAGTAAAGCACCGTGGTGGTGGCCAGGAGCTACATGGGCAGAGCACCCACCTCTGGGGGGAGAACAGGGAGCAGATCCACTCCCTCCTCCCACTCTCCTGACAGCAGCAGGAGCAGGAAGCCTGGATCTCTGTGCCTTCCCGTGTCCCCTTCCCTCCATTTGGTACAGCTAAGCTTAATTTTGTCTGCACTTCTCCTAGAAGTCCCACATACAAACTTCATTCTTCACACACTGAAAGCTACTCAGAACTGTGGATCTTGGATGCCTCAAAACAAGTGTTAAGGACATCAGTTGTTGTCATCTTCTGAAAACATTGTAACTTCTGTGTTCTGCAACTGAAATGCCATTGACTCAAACTAGAGATTAACAGCTGGCATTAATTGGAGCACAGATAACAAGGGTTTGATAAAATGCAGAGAAATACCTTCCTTATTCCCTGCTCTCCAGGCTGTAGTGTTAATGTGCTGGAGGTAAAATTAATCCTTCTCTACCTGCATATACATGTCCTGTGGAAGTGTTCTTTACACCAGGTCAGGTGGTTGGTGGATGGGCTATTTATCCTCCAGCAACCAAACAACTAGAGTAGATATTTCTAGTTTCTGAAGAGTAGAAAAAAGGGTTTGGGAGCTTCACTGTTCCACCATCAACACTCGATTTTGGTGGGTTAGTTAAATTAGAGAGTTTTTTGTCCCTACATTCTTAGCCAAGATGATTTTTAACCCTAGCTCTTTAAGCCTTCAACCTTAGCCAAGATGATTTGAAAGATGAGTGGTGTTTCCTCTCAAATTAGAATTTGTTTGAAGTAATTTGTGGCCAGGAACAGTTAATGCCCAGCTATAACAAAGAATGCCTCTTTAAAGAGGAAAGTGTTTTTTCCAGACATTATTGACAATCTGGTATTTCCCAACTGTTACACAGAAGTATCAAATGCAATGTCTACTGTGACAATCAAAACATTCCTCTGGAATCTCACTTCTGAGCAGGAATATTTATCTAGAAAGTGGATGGTAATCTTCATGACAGGTTTATTATTCACATTTCAATTTTCTTATAGCAACATGCCAGCCTTCCTAATTAACAAACAAGCAGCAATTCAGCTTATCCAGTTCAAAACACAGATGTTACCAAGATCTATTGGGAGACTTCCAAACATGTTTTGCTCTGCTAGTTTTGCCAAGTTCTTTCCCTAACTTTATAGACTTTCCATTTTCCCCATTGTTTGGTGGTTTGGTGTTGGTTTTGTTGCCTTTTTTGTTTATTCATTTGGGGTTTTTTTGTGCTTTTCTGTTTGCTTCTTTACACTATCAATTGTCTGTGCCCTGACTGGCTATATTTATGCTTCTTTCTCTCACCTGATAAATGCAAGAAAAACTATATTTTTCTCTACCTGGGAAGGAACAGATATTCTTTTGTTTTGAGATGTCTGACTTCTCATTAATCAAATTCAGGGGATGCTTCATGATGCCATCCTCCCATCCCTTTACCTAACCACACCAGTGCAGTTAATACTGAACGACATGCTAACAATCTCCAGAATTCATTAACCAGCTTTAGCACATTTTAATTATAATCACATAGTAACTAACAGTACTGCTAATGCTTCTTATTATTCCAACTATCTTCTTTGAATCAAATTCCACATGCAACTATAGTGAAGGAAACACCTTAATTCTCATTAACACCCAGTGCAGCATATGCACTCCTGCACAGTGTGAGCAACCCAGCCAGAGCTTCAACAGGGAGCCAGGAATTGTGTGATGTATAGATGTTAAATCCTACCCTGTCCGACCTTTTACAACTGTTCTGTAGTCAAACCATACCTGCAGCAGCTCTAAGGCATGTGGTGCAGGCTGTTCATACTTTGCATAGCCAAAAATGGGTATGTGTGAAGTCCAGAACATCCATCACAGCGCAGCAACTGTATGCTCGACTTCAGAGTTGTTTGGCACTCACTGTACACCTGGTTTCCTTCTGCCCTGCCCCAATTATACCTGCAATTCACACTACTGCAGATAAACACAATATCAGATTATAGCTTATTTCAGTGTATTTTGGACCAGAAAACATACATGGATGCAACAGGCAAGAGTGTTAGAGACTTTGGAATTATATAATGAGGAAGCAAACGCTGCATAACTGAGATTCTAATGGGGTAACCGCTCAAGGCTCACATACTCTTAAATCCACACTTCTGGTAGATAATGAATTAATGCAACACAAAACTTCAATCAGAAATTATTTTTGATTGCTAACTAATCAATACTGGCAGCAGTTAGTCACCTGTACTCAGTATCCTCCAGAACTGTATTATTTCTATCAGGAAGCACTTTATGGAGCAACAGTGGAAAATACTACACCATCTAGTATTTATGGGTTAATCTCCAAAAGCCTTGCTATAAGATTATCTCTTTTAGAACAACTAACCTGATGGAGGTAGATTTTTAGCCTAACTTTCAAGGAAATTGCACATATCTGAAAATCTTGTCCTAATCCTTCAGTTGTTAAAGATGTAAGCAGGGAAGTCACAAGAGGAATTTTGCAAGAAAAACTGAGCATATGAGTAATGAACATTTTGACAGCTACAGAACATGAAAGAAACCCACACAACTTATGAAGTTGGCTTGTCCCCTTCCTTTCATTAACAAGGGTGAAAAATATGCCACCTAATTGGTAGATTGTGTGATACATGACATCCTCACTGCACATACTGGAAGGAATGGGAGCAACACAGTCTGGGCTCATTGGATGGAGAATTGACAAGGCTGCACATAGAACTCATTAACACATAGGAAAGCATGGTATAAAAACTATATTGTTTTCATTTTAGCTGCTCTAGCAGTGGTTACTTCATGTGGACTTGGAAAGACAATAGAGAAATGCATGCCAGACAGAAATAACACTTCTGAAATTAAAGCAGGAATAAACTTTGATATTTGTCACAAATAAGATTGTAAACACAAAAGATGGATCAATATTCTAAGTCTGCCAAGATACCAGCTGGGCACAATTAGTTTTCTGTTTTATTATAAACCTATTTAATATGCAACATACCCTATTACCAGTGTACAATTCAAGAGCAACTTAGCCCAGAAAATCTTGGACAGTACATTAAACCACAAGAGGCTTTGAAGTATGTTTTCTCACATGGAATAGTATTTCTCAATTCCAAATTTGATTCTATTTTCAATGACCCAATAGTATATTACTTCAGCAAAGGCACCTAAGTGTCTATCCCATTTTTTCAGAGAAACTCTCAAAAACCAAACTTCCCAGGAATATAGTAAAGATATATTATATGCAAAGTCTTGTGAGAACTTCAAGTAGCTTAAGAAATTATATCAAGGAAAAAATGCATATCAAGAAAAATCTGCTTTTACATTTGCTTATAAAAAAAAAAAAAATCCCTTAACAGTTACTTAGTATGTCTATTATATCTATGGCACTTGAAGTTAATGTTCCAAAAAACAAATTTGTACTTCTCCCTAAAAAGTGATTAGCATTCTTCCTGATATTTGCTGTGAGAAGAATTAGTTTTAAACATCTGAAAGACATTACAGTTCTTATTCAAATATACAGTATAAGATTAAAAAAGCATATGGATCACTCCCCAGATTTTCCAGAATCTGTACAAGGTGAGGTCTACAGGTTGATCAAGGAAGTTTCAGTCACTTCAATGACTTCACAGTCATGAAATCTCAGAAAGAAATGTTTCTTAACCCTCAAGGAGATACAAGACTGTCTAAATGGGTGCAATTGATGCTGGGATCTGGCCGCTGCAACCTTAACTCCCTCCTTTCTGGTTTATGGTTCACATATGTAAACAGTTTTTCTGCTGAACTGAACAGCCCCTATCATCCTCACATTGCCTGTTATTTTCTCTTTCCCAATATCCCATTAAAATAGAATAATTTTCCTTAAGTATTATTTTAGTTGAAGAATTTTTCTCTTCACTTGAAAGATAATATTTGTTAATGTCTGTATTATTTAGCAAGCATTTACATTCAAGTGTTTTTTCTTGATATTCTAATTTAATGACTTACAAGCTTTAATGTATTTACATGAATTTACTACAGAATGTGCATTATTCCCATAGTACTATAATCATTTGGGGAGGGGGGGAAACAAAAACACCGTCACCAAAAACCAAACTAAATGAACCATAGTCCTAAACAAAACTCTGTCAAAGCCCCTCTGCAGTAGTTCAATTTTTCTATTGAATGCAAAAAAATTTACTAGTTATTAAGGAATGTCAGTAGAGCAGGACAATCTAGGAACAAAATGGGAAATGGTCCTTTAGAACTTAAAGGCAGTCAATTTTAATGTTCAGGCTTCAAATAAGTTGTTTGCACTTCCTAACTTCTATAACCCTTGGTCTTCCACATCCCACAATGCCTTATTGAAGCTGTTTGGTTTATCTTTTCCTTCATCCAAGTCTCTAACTGCATTCCCAGCAGTCAGACACAACACTGCAGTGCCCCATCCCACCCCACAAATCATCACAGGTTTGACTGAGTTAAATTATTGCTTGAATAGTTTATGAGGTGTTGAAAACTTCATTGCGGGGAGCACAGGGCTTGAGCAGACACGGAGCAAACGTCTTGTTACTGAACCCAGACTCCCAACTACTTGAGCAATAGGCACTGACAACTTCAGCTCGATTTTAAATCTACCTCACAGCCAAGTCCTTCACTGACTGACATCCTTCCAAGAGTAGCACAGTGACAGCAGGCATCTTGGCTGTGCTGGAGGGCTGAGAAACCAGGGCTGTTGGTGCTTGCTTCTACTACCATTTGGAAGGTGTGGAATATGCTTCACCACTCCTCAGTAATCCCTGCCAGAAGCCAGAGCTTCAAACCTTTCCATGCTCTGCCAGAAGCTTGGTTTAGCAAGTCTAGCCATATCCTACACCATTTATAATGGGAATGGTCCAGTGCCAGCCCATTATCATTGGGATAGCAAAATGCCAATTTGCTCATAGGGGAAGAGCCTTGAGCTGAATCAGTATCATTTATTCAGATCAATATAATTTATTCATTACTCAGGGATATGTGATTTTATGAGTTGGCAATCAAGAGGAACCCAGGGACATAATGCATATTCAATAGCTGGCCTTCCTTGTCCCGGTGTCGCATGGAAGCAATCCCACCCAGACTACCTGAGGGCATATCTTAGTGTTTGTGAGCAGCTGGATAGGAGGGCATGAGTGTGTAGCCCCGGCTTGCTTAGAAAGTTAAATTGAAAACATCTTCCATCCAGTCTCTAAGATAATTTTGTTGTATTAGTCATGGCCTATGGAACAGGCCACTGGAGAACAACATGTCATTCTTGCTTTTCCCAAACTCTACTGTCTTAAAACTTTTCCCTTATGTTTTTTTTTTTTTTCCCCCTGAAAGGCATGGATGCTGGTGACCATGCATCTATCTATACACATATTGCAATGGCAATAAATAAGGAGACCAGGTATAATTCACATCACACCCCTTAACCTTATTAACCAAGGTTTTTAGCCATCCCTGCAGATTCCACCAGTGTCACTGCATTTCTGGACAGAACTGTTTTTGTCACAGAACTGACAGTTTGGGGAACATGCCTGCGTCCAAGTTTAAGTTTCATCTGGTGTTTACAAAAGCAGATTTACAGCTAGTGTAAATATAGCTGTCACTATGCTTTATATCATGGCACAACAAGCAGCTAAAACGTCAAAAAAAGCTACATCTCAAAAAACACAACAGAGAGAACAAAGGACCATCAATACAGCTCCTTGTAAGCAGATCTTTTCCATGTGGAGGGTCTTCGTAGGAACTTTGTCTTTTACAAGTAAAACATTCAAGGACAATGATGCAAGTCCAGTGGCTGGGTAGGACAGTGGTTCTTTTTCCCAACGGAAAGCCAGTTCTGGTTAGAAAGGAACTTTCTTCAAATTACAGGAAACTTGTGCTCTGTGATGTGCAAACTCCCTTCAGCAGAAAGAAGTAAGCATTTGCAGGCTCTTCTCTGTAGTATCAGCTAGTATCAAATCTTGGGCCTGATGAAAGCACCTAGAAGCTGATGTGCACGGATTGTCTCTAAACCTGTATTTCAGGGGTTTTTTTGCATGTGTGCATCCTCCCAGAATCCTGTTGCCAGCCCTCTTTCTGAGCACCCTTTGCTTATAACCCATAGCTGAGTAGTCAGGTGTACCTATGAGGGCTGAAATATTAATTCTCTTGTACAGGCAGCTGCAAGGCAAAACCTCACATTGCTGATGTCCTGCCACCTCCCAGAGCATCCAGAGCTAACAAGGGGCATCCAGCACCATCCCAACACTCAGCTGGGATCTGGAAATATTAACAGCAGTTTAGTTTCCAAGCAAAAAGCCAGACAGCATGCGATAGCTCAGCCTGAGCATTTCAAAGATCTCTCTGAAGACTCTATCCCTCCTTAGAAAAAACAGCATATGCCTCACTCATTCAGAAACTGGGAAATTGCAGCCTCCTGACATTTTACAGTCACACAGCTCTCGGAAGAGCAAGCTCAGACATTTTCCTACTGAATCTGATTCATTTAAGTAGGTGGTGAATTGAATCTGCACATGCTAAGCTTAAAACTGCTTCAGGAGAAAAAACATTGTGTAAGGTATCAGATCTTTTGACTTTCCCATACACACTCAAATTATTTTTAACTACTAAGCCATTAAACCCCTTCCATTGTAAAACATTTCTTAACCACGCTTCATTTCAATTCACTACAGAACTCCAGATAATTCATATTTCACCCAAGAAAGACAGCTGTGTTACAGCACTTGCTGAAGTGCTACCAACTAACTCTTACCAAATAAGCATGCTGAATTCCAAGCAGAGATTTAAAGTCTAAGCACTTTGGTAAAGGCAATACACATTTGTCTTGCTTGATGCTTAGGAAAATCACAGTTTATATGAAGTCACTCCACAGCTCTGTTCTTAAAAATACGAGGCACTGACCTCCCAGATGGGGCTTCTGATCCAGGTGAGCAGAGCAGGAATGACGGCAGCAACAAAACCAATCCACACTTCAGGGATCCTCAGGAAAGGCACAGTTACAATCCAGGCACAAAGGCAGCCCAGGTAATCCAAACAATAACTTGAGACAAGGAACAGATATGTTTAAACCTGTTCTATCCAAGTTTGAACCTTCAGGGTGGAGCCTAAATAAGCCTCTGGGCTGATGGATTGCAGCTGTAGGTGGAAGGCCACGTGAAGCTGATGAGGGTATGTCCAGCCTGGTCCTGCTTGGAGGGCTGGTCACCAATCACCCCTGATTTGTCTGGATCTAAAAAAACCCCTCTTTAACTTGCTGATCCTTGTCCTCTTAAGCACTTGTTTTAACAACTGCTGCTAAAGTGGAACCTCATCCTCCTTCAGCACACAGGGCAGTCAGTGGCACAATTCTGTAGCATCTACTTAAAGGAAGTGCAGTACAATATTCAGCTGTTGAAACCAGAAGGATAAAGTGCAATTATATTTCATGTAATGAAACAAATAACTTGGATATTTTAACTGATACAGAAGATGATATTTCTGCCACACACCTGAGAATCATTAATAAAAGTTTCCGTATACACATGTGCATTCTTCTGTAGAAAAACAAAAATTACATACAAGTAATTAAGCCATTTTGTTCCTTTTGCTCCACCTCAAATGAGTCTAAAAGGAAAAAATTAATTTGTTCCTTTTCTTAAAGCAACCTCATACCTTGTAAAAAGAAAACAAACCTTTTACAAGGGGTCCTTTTCAATGTTCATTTTAAAAGTCTCATTTTGAGCAGACAGTATTTCAGAAGAGAGAAGAAGATGTATCATTTCCTTTTATTGTTATATATTCCTCATCCTGTCAGATATCTGAAGGGTAAGCTTCCTAAAGATTCCTAAAGAGATTCCTAAAACCCTACAAGGCTTCCTTTTTCTAAAAATTCTTAAAGATTCATTTCTGAAGATATGAAGATGGTGAAAACAGCCATCAGAGAAAAGGGATCAGCCAGTTTCCAAATTAAACAGTTACAAACCATGTGAGCAAAGGGACGAAAAAATATCAAATTTCACTATGGCACTGTTAAAATTTCCATGCCCTTTAAACATGGCAAAATTGGAGACACCTGCCAGACGACACACTTTAGCCCGCTGCATTTGAAGAAGGGAAAATAATTCTAGCAAAAATAGCCAACCAATAATAGTGGTGTTATTGGCATTTTAAATTTGACAGACATATCTTACAACATGTATTTAATTCCAGAATTACTTAATTTGAATATTCAGCTTCAATAACACGTCTGCACTTGCTGCAGTGAACCGCAGATCACATTCTCTACTTACTAGTGAAGTCCAACACAAATGGAATGGAAGTGTCCTGTTCATCTAAGGAAGGGTTTCCTTTGGGTACCCTCATGAGAGTGTGAGAAGAACACTAAAATAAATCATCAATTAAACCATATATGATCTTTGCCAAGCACTGACGTACGTTAACTGCAAACCTGACTTTAATTCCCTTAAAATTATATAAAGGATGCAATCCAATTATTTTAGTCCATTATTTCATTTCCCATGAAGAAAATACCATGTCACCAAACATTCCATGCAATTGTATGATGACCTGATGATTTTTTAGAATGGACCCTCTACCTCAGCAACATCCACCTTCCAAGTGGTTTTATATGCTATTGCACATACTTGCAAGCACTGAAATCACTTCTAAAAGTTGCACGTGTGCTGTATATCAAGCTACAGCCATGATTTTGAAACAAGGATTTAAAGGGTTAACTCAGAGGATGCTGGGGATGTTGGTGCCCCGCTCTGAGGAATGCAATGTTTATGTAACAGAGGCAAGGACCAGGTTTTTGAGGATTAACTAAGAGAGAGATGGTACCTTGTTCCAAGAAGTTCTGCTCACGTTGAAATATTGCAGAAGGTGATTTGTTCTGTTATGTTCTAGTAAAGATAGCAGGAAGGTCAACCTAGTAGTCATAAATAGAGACAGGAAAGGCATCCAGGGAGACAAAGGAGCAGTGAATTGAGAGGGTTTTGCAAGCAGCCAGCAAAACAAAGAAAGTTGCAAAGTTCACTGAGAACGAGGAGAGAAAACGACCCCTAAGGAGGCTGAAGGAACTGGAACGACCACCAGGAATCTCCCCAAAAGATGACTCCGCCCCAAACTCTGCCCAAACCCCACCTATTATGAATATTGCAATTAGATGTCAAAACCTGATTAATATGTATGTAGAAATGTTGCAATCCCTCACAAAATTTGTATAAAAACCCTGACTTCTCACTCAAACTTTAGAGCTTCGTTGTCTGATGCAAATCGGGGGCTCTCCAACGTCGCAATAAATACCTTGCTTGCAAATCTGCATATAGAAAACATATGTCTGGAAGTACTGTCAGTGTTAGTTTTGCCCACTGCACAGCCCACTTGGAACCACCATGGTTTAATGTGTGCTTCAAAAGGAACATTTACTGGTGTCATAGAATCACAGAGTCACAGAACGGTGTGGGTTGGAAAGGATCCTAAAGGTCATCCAGCTTCAATCCCCCTGCCATAGGCAGGGACACCTTCCATAAGACCAAGTTGGTCCATCCAGCCTGGCCTTGAACACTGCCAGGGATGAGGCATCCACAGCTTCTCTGGGCAACCTGTGCCAGTGTCTCACCATCCTTATAGTGAAGAATATATGATGTCTTTGCATGTTCCTGAGAAACACAGCATAGAAAGATTCATATAATTAATCAGTGTTACCAAGACAGCCTCAGAAGAATCAACACAGCCCTCAAATCCTGCCTTGCTCTGCAGTGTCCTTAAGACATTGGACTAAAGCACTTAACTGGGGTTGGTTCTGAACCAGCTATAAAGTTTGGGATGATATTTCCCTCATCTGTTCATCAGCCAAGACAAAACAGCTGATTTTATGAGTGCTCCTGCTCTATCTCTGTAGAAACAGAAAACAATATGTCTGATTCACTGCTGAAATTTTTGAGGGAGTGCATGGGTAAATTATGGCTTTGGAAGTCCAGTAACAGTTTTAGGAAGGCACTCCAACAGAGTTTTGGGCTATGCTTGGTGTGATAGCACTAAAGCTGTGTGCAAGGAAGGCTTTTTGTTTGTTTCAACTATTGAATTAAAATGGAACTGTTCAAGAGGAGAGAGAGAGCTGAACTGCTGTGGCTTTCTTGTCTCTGAAGAAATAATAAAAACTTTGTTCAGTTCGTTTGGTGGGATCAATAACAAATCTCTTGCCTTTCAAGATCATGGAAGAAAAGCAGCGAAGGGCAGCAAGTGGATTCTAACCTTGTCCTGAGCTCTCCTTCCTTGCTACATTATACTGGATATTCCCATGAATGGATATCCCACTTTGTGCACATCCCATAAAAGTCATGGAGGACAAGGACTGAGACCAACTGTGCAGTACAATATCCACCACAAGGCAAACGGCTTCTTGGATGACTTGCTCCAGAACTTCCAGAGGCACTGAGATGAGGCTGACTGGCTCACGTAGTTTTCCCGGTCCTCCTTCCTTCTGTTTTTGAAAGACTGGGTGTTTTAGTCCCTGGGGAACACCTGCAATTGCTGAGACCTTTCAAGGTCTAGGGACCAGCTTTGATATTTCTATCCAGTGCTACATTACAGAGGACAAAATCAGGGAACAGGAATGCTTTCTCAGAACCTGATGTAACATATCGGGCATTATAGATTTCCAAGCTTTACCACATCCCACACAGATATTAACACCCACTGCAGCAATTGCTGATTATGGAATTCCACATCTGAGGTTCTGAATCATCAGGTAAATATGAGTCAGAAAACTATTGCTGCTTTAATAGACTCAAGGAACAAGAGGGTGAGGGGCAGAAGAGGAAACCCCTTTTTGTTACAAGTAACGACATCTTTCTTCATAACTACCAAGGTTTAACTGGGGACAAAGAAGCTTTTTTTCTTAACTGAGTGAAATTATCAGCAATTTACATGTAGCTATGGCAACTTTCACAAATATGAAAAGGAAAAATGGATAGAGCTGAAAAATAGATTTGCAGGGAGATTTGGAACAAATAAAGTTGAAATTTTCCAAAATCAAGTGCATTTCCATTTTAAAAAAATGATCCTTTAAAAGGGAAATTTAAACCCTCCCAAGAACCTGTTTTTTTAGCCTACAATCAGTTTTTATAACTGAAAACCTGTCAAGGAAAAATGAGTCCATTTGCTACAGCAAAAGAGAGAAAGAAGAGCTTCAACAAGAGATTTTTAACTGCTTACAAAACCAAGCTTTTGCTTCAGATTTAATCCTATAATCACACACAGTATTTACTTGTAGTTGAATTGACTGAGAAAAGTGTTACTGTTAGGCACTTGCCTTATCTAAAGAAGCATTAAATCTGCTGGATGTGATGAAATCTGTTCCAAAGTGTTTATCAAACACTGTGAAAATCGGCAAGATTAGTAACACGGCAATGTCATCATTTGTCTAGTCAAGGGTAAAAGGTTCTTAGAAACAGGAGAAGTAGAGAATATTTACTTCAATGAGTAACCTCAGAAAACTTTGACATATAATGCTGAGAAATTCTGGAATATAGATGCCATTTCTATGCAGTAATTCTCTGGAATACACTATTAAACCCTTTTCATGGCTTTTAGTGTGCTTTGGCTCAATTCCCTGATGGTGTAGTCATTCCCAGGGCTTACAATGGGACACTCTGCCCTGAACACGAGTTCCATGTCCCACCATGGTGAATTCCAGCTGAGGGAAAAGAAAACAGCTGCTCACCTGAACTCCCTGCTTACATGGAGAGCAGGGATGGAGGACATTCTTCCAGCACAGGCAGCTGATGGGTGTGGGAAGAGGTGAAAGTCACCTTGTCACCACCAGCAGAGACAGGAGAATAGCACTTAGTCTCTATGGAACACCTGGATAGTTCTTCCCATGCATCTTTACATTGTGTAGTGCCGAGTCAGAGATACCTGATGGTCCAACCTCCTCATTACCACCACTCACTGCTCTCAGGCAAACCCTCTTGAGTCCTCACAGTTCTGGGTATGCTGCACAGAGACTGCTGTTTTCTGGAGCTCACTGTCCCCCATCTCCACACTATAGCAGCATGTCACTTCTAGGCTGATCTAGGCAGATAGTCCAGGAGTTTGTGCCAGAAACCTACTCATTATTTGATAACTCCAAAGCAATTTAATCAAAACATAAATTAAAAAAACTAGTTTTTTTCCCCACTTGTTCAGGGGTCGGTGGTGGCATTCTTCAGTCACCAATCTATTCATGTTAAAAAACAGGGCTATAGAAAAAGAAGAAAACTATGAAAGCATAATGGAAAGGTAGACATGTTTAAAAAAATACAGGAGTAAAAACAGTTACATGCAAGAAGCAACTGGGCTTCTTAGGAAAAAAGCCAGATAACAACAGACCTTTAACAGAAAGACCGAATATAATACTTGTTCAAAATAAGGAAGGATGGAACAGTGTGTAAAACAGAGAGATCTCAATTTTTTCTAGTTAAAAAAAACCACCAACACTTTAAAACATGGCCTTTTGTCAAAGGGAAGATTCGTGTCCAATATTACCCACTATGTCTCATGCTGGGGGCCCTTTAAAAGCAAGTTGCATCTGTCTTACAAAGGCAGCAAGACATGGCCTTGGAAATCTGTTAGACAGAGGTTAGACATTAACCTTAAAAGTCTATGCTTTCTAGTGAACACTTCATATTTTCATTTCTTCCAAGCTCATCTTCCACGTGGTTGTGGAAAATGAGTCAGAAGTATTAAACATGATTTCCTTTCTTAATAGCAGCTTGAGAGGTATTTCATTAAACAGAGACTTTCGGGGCTGCTGAAAGCACAGTGCTGGTTTCCCTTGGAAAACACACTGGTGCTCCTTATCCTGTCAGCTCCACTGAGAGGGGGAACTGTATCCCTCCTCACAGATTGCTCCCAAGAGCAGCAGGAGTGCTGCACAGGGTTGATGGCGATCAGGCAGCGCAGCCCCCACGACACGAGAGCCGAGCGCTGTCACCGTGACTCGCTGGGTCTGTCACGGAGAGCCCGGAGCATTGGCATTGGTGAGCTCTGCAACTGATCGGGCTTCAGAGAAATAAATGCTGAAGCAGACTAGTAAACTGGTTTTACCCTAATCACACAGCCTGGCTGTCATCTAATCTAACAGCACCCATGAATAACCTCACTGGCTCACACATTCTGTGATATGGAACGCAAATGGAGTTGGTAACAAGGGGAAAGGCTGGATCTGGAGATTTATCAATTTCTTTCAAGACAACACAGAGACATTGGCTGTATTCACAGTGGGTAATTTGGAGCACACAATCTTTACATAAGAGGTAGGAAATACATGTTGATTTGATTCTGTGGGGATTTAATGCTATGTACAATCATTCCCCAGCCACACAAAAGAGAACAGCAGTGACACAGTGACTACACTTCTGGCTAGAACTGATACCTGCAATGTTGCTTCATTCAGGTATAACATGACTGGATTTTCTTTTTTTGGAAAGACTTCTAAGAAAAAAAGAAAAAGTTAAAGATAGGAATTAGAATTGGTATACTGAAGATCTAACGAAATAATGACCACCAGTTATTTTTTTGTAAAGTGAAATAATTTTGTTGTTAAGTGTCAAACACAACTGTAAGTAAAATCCACAACATACGAATAAAATTCCTTACAGCTGCATTGCCTTCCAGCTATGCAGATCTCACCGCTTCTGTGGCACAGTTAATTTTTTTTTTTTTGAAATAGTACTTTGTCCATATTCAATATCCATGTAATTAGGTATTCTGACTGACTTCTCCCATCCTGGAATTGAATGAGCAATTTTATGTCATAACTTCCAGCTGATTCAGTGGGTGGTGAAAAGGCAGTGATTTTTCCTATTCATCTAGCAATCTCAGGAGATGGCTCTCCTAAGGATTTTTGGGCTGTCTCACACTGTATTTTAAGATTGAGGTGCCCACTGCACTGCATTTTGAAAGTTACAAGGTCCCCCAAAATCTGTTTTATTTGTCTCTGCTCCTTTGCTCTGACATGTGAGTATTGACGAACGCCAGCAAACCAAGGACGCATGTGATGCTACTGCAGTCATGCAGAATGAGGGCTCCTAATAAAACATACAGTGTGTGTTGAGACATACAGTCTGCTCTTTTCAAGCTATTGCTGCTTGGCACCCATGAAGTCCTAGTGAACTACTCCAACCAACCCCTGAGCAGGAATCCATCATCCAAGCAGATGGCTGCAACTGCAGGCAGCCAAGAGACCACGTTTCTTTTTTTCATGACGTGTAGGTGTTGACAGCATTTCCAGACATAATTCCAAATGGCTGTCAGTTCTGAGCTGCTTGTCTAAAGGGGATGTGTCAGTGCTAATCTACCTCTGAGACAGATTACCCTTCACAATAGAAAATCTTCCCCTTGTTATAATTGGTTTACTCTCAGCACTTGCAGATCTTCCCTTTCCTGAGCTGTGGGATGCCTTTGGCTACAGTTCACCTCTAAAGGTAGACAGATCTCAAGAATGAAAGACTAATTTGCACATTATTTTGGATGTTTAGTCCAATACATAGGTCTTATTACAAACCAGCAGAGAGGCAGGAGTATTGAAGAAGTTTTTTGGCTTTATGCATGTTTACACACCAAATAAAATACAGGCTTGTTCTGTGTTTAAATACAAATGATTTCACATTTGGTGCACCACTGTTACATAGTGTCAAAGCTGTGTAAGGTGCTTGTGACCAGGAAGACTCCTCATTCCCAACCACGTCACAGTAGAATTGCTACACAGTTTTTAAAGGACAATGCTGATATATTTTATAAGGACCACATGGCCTGTTGTGATTTAGTGACAAACTGTCAAAATCAGCTACATAAGGCTTAAGGCATAGCTAGTCTACACAGAACATATGGAAGCTTTCCAACGACCCTTAATTAAATAGAGTGGTGAACCAAGTTTAAAACAGCTGGTTTCAGCAAAATCCACATACTGACAGCTGCCCTGGCATTGTCCAATGCAAATAAAAAAGTATTAAGAAAATTAAAGAATGCATGTGGGGAACAGTAGAAGACTATCCCCAGTCTGCCTCAATACACGAATACAGTTAGATAGTGCTTGCAATGGATCAGAGACAGAATGTTTCCATAAGCTTTAATTTGCACTTACCTTCTCTATTAGCTCACATCAGCCTTAAAATAGCCTTTGTTTATACATTACATCCTGCAGCACAGTAAATTGTCACAGCCTTCTGCCTCCCAGACCTCACATGAACTCCTGATGAGGCACGGTCATGCCAGAGAAACAATATCAGTTCAGTATTAATTAGAGAAATGGGTGTGCAGCTAGTTCCACCAGGTGAAATGAGCTTGCTTTGACTCACAAGCCAACGGCACCCACAACAAAGCACGTTATATGAAGCTACCTTAAGATCGATTAGAGGCAAAGATAAAAATCTATACATTGCATTCTAATTTTCTTTTCAACAAAGGGCAGATTGATTTGAAAAGGCCTAAAGTGCTTTTATCCCTGTTGTCCATATGGTTTTCTTGATCCACATGCCGCAGTAATACCTGATGTTCCAAGGAGATAGGCAGGTGCAGAGCCTTCTAAGAACCCACACTGCTCCTCTTCCTCAGCTCCATTCTCTGTTACTGAAACCTTTCATACCTCCTGGGGATGACTAAAGGCTGAGATACTTAAGCTTGAGGCACCAGTGAAGCATGGGGACTGTGCTTTGGTACCTTCATTCCCAAATGAGTTCATGGACATGCAAGTAGTTCTCATGCCTTCCTCTGGGATTATCCTTCTGTTTATCTGTCATGTTATCGTAGTACTTCAAAAGCTTTATGAGTATATTTACAGAGAAGATAATCATTAATAAGAGGCCTCCCAGGCTCTCTCTTGGAAACAAGTCACTAAAGAACTCAGGAAATGTTTCTGCCTGTCAGAGGGACAAGGATTTTATGGACTCAGTTTGTCATTTCCAGGAGCCCACTCAAGAGCCCAGCTTCTGGCAAACAAAGCCCTAACCTACCCAGAAGCACCGCAGTTGGAAGTGCCATATTGCTCTCATAAACTTGCCACGGACAACTGTATTCTCGCCTGTGGATCCTGGAAGCGACATGTACCGGCTGCAAAGTCAACACGGAAAAAGGAGTATCTCACACAGATTATCAACAGCTGCGCACGAGGCGCTCTTCTGAAATTCTCCCATAATTGTAAAAGGCCTCATGAGAAGAACAAATAAGCCCTGCCATGTTTCCTAATCTTGCTACACTAGTTATACAGAGAAATGTTCACTCCTAATGATGACACAAAAGCTGCTGTAAGCTTTCCTGCTGCAACGCCGCTGCTTATATCAGCTATTATTCAGTTATTCCAGCCTAACAGCAAAGAATCATTTTTGTGCTTTTCATTCTTCCTCCCAGAGGGCAACAGATGTAATAACTTATTCCCTGTCTGGCACATTAGGGCTTGAAAAATTAATGCAGTGCTGCTGAGATTTCCACTTTCTGCTTTACTTAGAGTGCCAAAGCTTTGAATTTCAGTGAAAAAATATTAACTAATAAAAAGCTTATTTTAAGTTTGTTAATGTACTTGTCTGTTTTAATGCCTTTCCAAAGTCCCCACAAAATAAGAATTCCAGTGACTAATCTTCTCGAATTTCCTTTGCATCTAAGCTATTATTACACAGAATCACAGATTCATTTAGGTTGGAAAAGACCTCTGAGATCATTGAGGCTGACCAGTGACCCATCACCACATTGTCAAGTAGACTGTAACACTGAGTGCCACGTCTGGTCATTTCTTGAACACCTAATTATGGTACTGTCTAATTGAGGCCTCTCCTGTTTCACAATTTTGATAGACCAACAAAATTTAAACACCATTATCAACTGCAATATGTTAAAAAAATAAGCAATTAATACCAGTCAGTCGCACATTGCTCTGTATATGTAGTATATGCTTTACACCCAGGTCTACCCATTTATTCAAAAATATTGTCCAGTTACATGAATTCTGTAAAAGAGAGTAGTAACTCAAAGCAAATTCCACCTGTGTTTTGTTTCTTTTGCTCAAACTGTACCCTTTGGAAGCAACGTGAGAAGCAAATACTGCAGTGAGTGTGTGAAGCTTGCCTGGGATTTGGATGACCATGCCACAAGGCTTGCAGCACTAAACCAGAGCCCATCTAGTTGAAGATTTCATCACAGAGGGTCCAGAGGATCTCAGAGAGACAAACATACCATGTAATCCTTTGTAGAAGTACAGAGGATGGGTTTATGCATGTAAATGTGTTTCCCCGTAAATAAGCAGCATCTAGTCATTCAGGTCACACATCTTCAACAGTCACACCCACAAACTTGCTAGCTTTGCAAATAATAAACAGATTGTATCAGGTCATTATAGTGAAAGAAAAAGGGAAAGAGTAGTAGAGTGTGAGTTGAAGAAGTCTGAGAATGGAATCAGAGCTAGAAACTCCTTCTCCTCCAAAATAATGCAGTGTTTTTTCCTGCCCTCTCCCAGATGTTCACAGTAGGAGATAGGAAATAAACCCTTGATTTAGACTTTATCTGTGCAGAAGACAGTTCTTAATGTCAGAATTTTTAGCCAAAACGACAGGTGTAAAGCCTCAAACTAAAAATACAGGTTCAAAATGCATTAGAAGTTACAGGAAAAGAAATTCCCAGGCAATTTTCCCTAGCACTGTAGAGCATTTACTAACGCTGCTGCTTCGTGTATTCCAAGCCTGCAAACCAGCATTAGCCACACATCATGACAGGCTGTCCTTGCACTCCTACACAGAGCCACTTAGGGCTCTTTTCCTCCTTGGATGGAAATCCTCAAGTAATTTCTCCTCTGTCCTCCAGGTTGTTGGCTGGACCCCAGAGAGTGCTGAGCATTAAAGAGCACAGACTTCATATTTCCAGTTTCTGGCAGCACTTGTTCCTTTATTCCTCAGAGGGATCTCTGTTTCCTTAAAAGATGGCTTTGCTGATTCAGGCTTCCTCATCTCAGCAGATTTCAGTGCAGAGTTTGATCTATCAGCATCAAAGACATCCCTCTGTTCAGAGCATGCCTCAGCGCTCAGACAATAAGCAGCAGCAAAGTTTCAAACGAGGCTAGTGGTTCCCCTGGAGACCAAAGGCAATTAATAACACGTTTTTCTGCAAGGAGAAAAGCTAATGAAGCCTGATTTCCTACACATCTGAGACATCCATCTTCTACCCTGTCTGCAAACTCTTAACCTAGTTACTACTGCAAACCAAGCTCCTTTGCCTCCTGTCTCACCTGCTGATCTTCCCTTCACCAGCTCCTCCTGCATCTTACTGTGACAAACAATCTTCTTTGACAAACATCCATTTTCCTCTTGTTCCAACAGGACCTCCACATGGTCCTCAGCCTCTTCTGTGCACCTTTATTAGTTTCATCACTTGACAGAGCCCCACTGTGCCCAGAGCCTTTTGGGTACTCAGGGTCCGCAATACTTCTGGCAGGCAGAATGACTAATGTTTTCACCTTCAGCAAAATGCACACTAAAGCACATGCCAAACTAGCAATTTTAATGAAAACCATTGGCAATTCACACCTATGAGACCTCAGTTCAGACAGAATTGCCAAGTTTGGCTGAAACAGGCCAATAAATATAGAGGCTATTGAAATGTGTTGGACAAGTGGGACAGAAGGAGAAAAGCAAAAGTGTGAGTGCAAAAAGTTTTCTTTGAAAATCAGGCAACTGAAAGAACGAAGAAGCCTTTCAACAACTGAATTGTGACCCTGGCTCAGGATTGGATATGAAAATACTGCAGTTGTGCTACTGATCATCTCTACTTTTTCAGATAAAGATGTGTAAACTGTAATTTTATTGATACCTGGATCACAATGGTTGAGCCCCATCTAAAATAAATAAACACCGTTAAGCTAGAAGATGAACACAAGTTATCAGACTAACAATGGAGACCCTAATTGAAGTAATTTACTACTCCTCAAGCATGTGATTAAATTAGATTATTCCCTATCATATGATCTAGAAGCAAACTTACTTCGAGGAAAGCACAGGACAGCTATCCAGCTGCTCCAGGGACTCCTCCTCTGGGCTCTTTGGATGTAACTTTTGAACATATGACTTAGTCCTATTGGCAGGAATACAAGTGGGTTACTACTTTCATTTAGAGTCACTCACCAAAATTTTTAAGCCAAGTTGTGACCCAAACTACAAACCAACACATCTGCTGTTAGCTGAGATTTAGAACAGGCCACAGAGATCAAAGTGTCCAATATCTATGGAAGTGCTTCATGACATCACTACCCTATGCCTACACCTACAAGATTAACTGGGCTTTACTTTGCCTTCAGCTGCGTGCTGTTGTGAACAGCTTCAAGTGGGAACTGAGCAGACCTTGCAAAATACACTTTCAAGAAAAGAGTTTTCATCTAGCAGGCGGCAACTCAAGAAAATGGAATAGTCTTCATGAGACACTGCCTACCTTCCAGTCAGCAGCCCTCTTACAGGTCACAGAATACTGTGATTGCTGCTGCTTCTAGAAGCATCTGCATGAATTCTTTGCAGTTCTCTTTCTTATTATGAAATCCAACTCCATAGCTAAAAAAGAAAATCAGAGGTGAACAGCATCACTAAGAGCATGATGACAGCAACATAGACTCAGGATTCAGAGAAGTTCAACACTGGTTCTTCTCCTGCCCCTCCAGATACAAACTGTTGGAAGGATATAAATCAGTACTAATTCCATTCTGGAAACGAATAGAATAACTGTCCTTATTTTCTGTAATCCTCCCAAACATACAGCATTTATTAAACAGGAAGAAGACTACCCTGTTGATTGTTGCTTTATGTGATCAATTTAAATTGTCTAAATAGATGCTGCCATTCTGATCAGATCATTTACACCTTTGCATTTTGTGGTCTAAGCACAAGAAATTACTGAATTGCACCTTCTTCTGAGGGGAGGAAACTTCTGGATTTTTAGTTCACCTTGGTCATATTCTAGGTTAACCTCTATCTACCGCAGAATAGTGTTACGTTATAGTCATTGACTACTAGTTCTTGTATTTGTAGAAAATAAACATTTACAAGAAGAAAGAGATTATTTCATTTCCAAGACAGAGAGTTCCTGCAAAGGAATTGTTAAAACATTTGTAAACCCAAGGAGAAATATTTCACAGCGGCACTGATGGAAAAGCTCTGACTGAGGATTTACAAACCATGTGTGAAACTATTTCAAACAGTTCTTAATCACTAGCTTAAAAATCAGCAGGCTCTCTGAATGTCACTGGTATCAAGGTGAATGCCACACAAACTGCAAAGGATTTTTTTTTTTTTTTTAATTGGCAACGCTTGAAATGGGTATGAGAGATTTTTTGAGGCTACAGAAGTGATAGAACTCATTGCAGAGGTACCCTGTCACAAAACATTTATTGAACCACTGGAAAATCTGTAGAATTTTCCTTTGACTGGGAGGGGTGGGGATATAAAAAGTCTCTTTTGATCACCCTAGGACTAAGTGTTGTGGCTTCATCGCCATCCACATGGAAGAACAGTAATGGGCCATAGTCCAAGGGCTGTACCAGGCTAGGAAATTCCCTGGTGATGTCCTTTGTTCCTCTTAGAAAGGGGTCATCTACAACTTTGCCCATCTGTTCTTCCTTGTGGGGATGGTCATGGTACAGAGGGTGGGCCTTTCTGACCTCACAGAACCCTACCCAACCTTTCCTTTTCCAACACATGCTGGTTTTATACCAACAAGGAATCTCAGCACCCAAGCGTTTCAGCAAACCTAGATCAAACTTCTGTTGAAAACCTGAATATTTCTTAAAATAATCTTAAAATAATCCTGGGCCAGTCCCAGCTGAAATATCCCCATGAGACTTATTGTTTGCTCAAGTGGTACCACAGGAATGCACCAGATCCTCCCATAGAGCACAGTAGGCTGCACAGACCCTGCTCCTGTCCTACACTGAACAGCCACCAGAACACCTCTTTGAAACAGACTGGTGTTAAAAATGGAACAACCACCGATTGCATTCAAAATTGCACCACTTTCCTTCAAGGACTTCTTACCACAAAAATAAAGGAATAAAATATTAGCTGACTTTTCAGTCATTAGGGTAAGGCTTTTGCATTTTTCTCTTTTTCTTTTTCTTCCTCCTCCTTACAAAAAATAACTAAACACATAAACCATATCACCTTCAATGATGTCTCTGCCATCACAAGGCAAAATGTGAAAGTGTTACCTCAAGCACCAAAACTGGGTGTAACACAGATGTAACATAGGGCATGATTCCTACTTATGTTTCAGAGACCAAAACAGTCTTTGGAAAGAGTAACTAGTTGTACATATGATCATCTGCAACGTGCAGAGCATTAGGATATAATTTATATTTATTAGACTTTGTGGGGTGCCGTAAATCATTGTTTTCATTTGTAGAGCATTATTACAGGAGTGATTTAACTGAAGGAATTCTTCCTCGTGGCCTAGGGGAGTGAAAGGTTAATGGTATAATGAATTCCTATAAAACAAATAGTAGACTTTGGCCATCCTTCAGCCAGCGGGTGGTAAATTAGCAGGTAATAAAGTGTGTATGCAATCTGCATTCACAGGCCAATAAATAATATGCAGGGGCTAGTTTTACCTGCTTTAGTTGACAGTGCATTACTGGGACTATATAGCTCCATAGCATCCAGGAAAGGTTCAGACAGCAAAAGGGAACTGATTTGGCAGTATCCTGACTTTTAGCACTGATGTATGTCAGATATTACCAGAGAGGCATATCTAGAATATTATAGCAATGCTCATAAATTCCACATTGCGCTGTAATAAAGTACTGCTTCTACATGTGGCAAATACACATTCCTGTGGTCCCTTCAGCTTGTGACATTTACTCTGCCATCCTATTAACTGGTGGCATTTCATTCTGGTAATGGAATAGCTGAGGGAAAAAAAAGCCCTTAATATGCAGCACCACTCTGAAGGCCAAAAAAAACCCCCATCCTAAAATAATATGCTAGCTCTCACTATGAAAGCTAAACATATTATCAATATACTTCTATGAATGGGCATTAATTACCATTCAGGCAGCAAGATTTGTGTAATGTGTTGATGCTCTCCAGCTACAAGAAATACTGCTACATGGTAATGCAATTAAATCAAAGTATTATTAAAAGGGGAGGGGTTTTTTAGCTCTGATTGTATTCTTTGTCTTAACCAGTCTCAGCTTTCCCTTTCTTTCCAGTGTCAGAGGAGAACAGATCCCCATTTAATTCCTTGCTATTGTTATTTATGGTTCTGTACCACACAAGTCAAGATGCAAGACCTGTATAATGGGTATTGTAGTGAATCCCAAAGCTGAAAGTAAATTCAGCAGCTCTGTTAAAGTTTGGTTTTGTTTTGTATTTCTGGGGGAAGGTATTATCTGACAGGTAGCCAGAGGTTTGGGATAATATTTGAAATCCTTTTGCCCTGAAGGAAAAAAAAAATAAGCCAAGTGTCTGAGGGTATTAGGATGTTGATCTCTTCAGCCTGAACAGATCATACAGTGACTTTTGAAAACCTCATTCCAAGCCCTGTGTACCTGGTAATGCAATCAGCCCCAGAGGCTTGCCTATACTGCAAAATGAAACTGCTAAATTAAGCTGAGTGGCACCAACCAAACAAGACCCAAGGTCTCCTCAGGGCCCCAATATAGTTACTGTTTGCATTTGATATTTTTTCCCGAAAACTACCTGTAACATGAGGCCTGCACAGCAGGCAGTGGTACTTTTTTAGCACTTGAAAGTGGCAGAGGGAGCCAAGGTTGCAGGGACAGTGCTGGGGACTGTCCCACAGCAGGAAGAGCCCACACGACCTGCTGGAGTGTCTGGGAGCACTGCCTGCTACTGGGCATCCCAAATTGCTCTCACGAGTTATCAGCAGAGACTGATACCAGGCAGGAGTCAACACGATGTTATAATGATCTCAAAGTCTCCTCTTTGGCCTATATATCTACACTTAATTTTACTAATTTTAGTAACCGATTTTATTATTTTCAGGGCAGTTACTTCTGTGTTATATAATTTTATAGATATCTGCTGAGAGAGGAAAAATTCATATTTAAGCTCTTAGCACTATCCCAAATGACATTCTCATTTGGGAGCTGTTTAAAAGAAACAAAACACTAAACAAACCAGATCAAAAACCTCTATCAATCAGGCCCCAAGTATGTTATTTCTATCTTTCAAGAAAATTTTGTATGAATACAACTTAAAAAGGACAAACAAAAAAACCCAACAAAACAAAAAAGATCATGGTTATTCTACTTACTGTGGTGCTTCAGTGAGGGTATGAAAAGTTACATTTCTTGAAATGACAGAACACCACAAAAGCAAATAATGCCAACACAGTGATATTAATGTCATTGAATTGCTGTTTTGATGAGAATAACAACTGCCCTGTCCAACAACTACAGAGCAAGGAATTCCACGAGTCAGTCCACACCTTTTAGTTTGATGTTTCCACTGTTCCAGCCTCAATTTAAACATTAAACTTATTCTTGTAGCAGTTCAAGAAGCCAAAAAGGGTTTATCCAGAATATGAACTACCTCTAAGATGATCATGCTTTTTCGTAAAGCAATATTTACCTGAGGAAACCAGGAAGAATTGTTATCTTTCACTCTCTGGCCCTATTGTTGAATAGATGTCTCACTGCTTACATACCTACGTGTGCACAGACCCTGGAAATTACAGGGGCTTTTTATTTAAAGAGTATTTATTGCTTTTAAATAGACAACAGATGACTCAGCATAGGAGCTCAAGGCATTTACTGGGTGATAAAGGGGACATTCAGGAGCCCTGCGTGGTCACAGCTTCACAAAATGCTTCACTTCTGTTCTGCTTCAAAAAACCACACCATTGTTGTGATCAGAGTAAGGAAGAAACAGGTCGTTTTGGATTGCAATGCTGTTTTAATTACAAACACTGCCTTTTCTACCAGTGCCACGCACAAATTTGGGTGCATATACTTGCGCCTATTTTCAAATGGTTAGAACAATCTACACCCTTGCAATTAGCTTGCGATTTTTAATACCTCCCAAAACATTAAGTAGACCACATCTGTTATGGTATTGCACAGGTATCAAGATCATAAGTCTGTTAGTCTCAGACCCTCCTGCACAACTGCATCTCATCCAGGCTCAAATAATTTAACAAAGACCAACAAACTATAACTATAACACATTTTGAAACTAGAACTGACATCTTAAAATCTATCCCTGAGCCTCTCAAACTCAAGCTGGGAGCCGAGGACAGGGAGCCATTCCGCTGCTGCTGGCTGGAAAGCCTGCCCTCAGACACGTGCACTCTGTGGTTGGACAAGGCTCCCAAATGCCTCCCTTCCCTCATCCCCATCTGCTGTGATGGCACGGTGCCCGTTTGCCCGCGATGGTGCCAGTTTCTCAGTGCCAAGCAAAATGAGTTTAGATGGGCAGTTTGTGAGCTGTGCCTCTTCTGCAGAAAGTCCCTCCTCTGTGAGGGCATTGGCACACCGGTGCCAAATGCCACCTTATACGTGATGGCATCTGCTGCTACTCACTCACATGCCAATAGCACAGCACCTAAATGGAGACAGTAACAAAGACAGGAATCTACATTTGTGGTTGCCAGCAGGCTGCCTAGCTCAAACACAGAGCCACCAGAACAACACAACACAGAGTATCAAACTCGATGTTAAACTAGGTCACAACCTCAGAAGGGGCTGGTAAGGAAAACTCGCAGCTGATGATGACATGAAGAAACAAAACAAGCCACGAGCGCAAAAAGGTCCAAACCACAGTTTTACACCTACCGAAAGCACTATAAAGCACCTAAACTGCATTAGCCTTGTTATGTTCTCCCATACATTTACAGCGGAAGAACTAAAGATGTTCTGTTAAAAACAAATCAAATGCAAAGGCACAAAGAAAAACAAACAAACACAACCAAAGTCTCACCAGAAATTCCTTAGCCTGTCTTCCATTTCCCTGCATAGATGTTTATGCTCTACTTATCCTCTTAATGGCCCAACATGTTAAATGCTTGCCTATTCCAGACCTCACAAGCAGAAAAACATCACTTTCCTTTCTTTCTAATGCAGAAGATTACAAATACTTAGACTCTCTTCAAAAGACAATAAGGGTTTACTGATAGCTTTTTCCTGCAGCTTCCTCCTTGTCTGACCTCACTTACAAATAAGCTTCTGGTATTCATTTTTCCCCCCTCATAGGCTATAAATCATAATGGATTATAATTAAATGTTATTTCTTTGTATTGTTTGTACATCAGGAAAAGGTTTCTGCTGCATTAGGAACCGTACACATGCAGACACTGAAGAAACAGGCTCTCCCATAAAGAGCAAACAGTCGTGTCTAGACAAATGTGTCCCAGGTGCTGCTTGTCAGCTCATTATTCCTCCCTCCTAAAATGAGAAACAAAACTTAACAGGAAAGACGTATTGCCTCCAGCTTGCCACTTACTTCAGAGGTTCTGGGTCCAGGAAATTCTCATGTTTCTGTAAAGAATAAGACACAAAACTTTATTTATTACAACCCAGAGAAGCTAATCTCTTTTTGGTGCTTTGACTGCAATAATAAATAAGCTTTTTCCCCCCTCTCTCCCATTCTTGTCCACCTGTCGCTATTTTATGACTCAGAAAACGATGGCCAGGCTGAGTCATGGCAAAGACTCCCCCCAGTCCCTGTCTGTCTGCTCTAGCGATGGCCTGAGGGGGCTGTTTGAGTAAACACAGGTCAAGATGCTTCCTACAGTGATTATATATCTAAAACTTTTTTAGGAAACTTTCCTGTCTGACTATACAGGAGGCACTCTGGCAGTTCCACTCCCAGTAGCAGAGACTTTCACCGCTGGGAGTGAAGGCCCTTCACAGTGGACAGCTCCAGTGACCCAACAGGTCCCCGCTCAAGTCCCTACACACCCCACTCACAAATAAGGTTCCCTTACCAGTTCAACACCAGGTTTCCTTTAGCAGAATCTCAGACACCCTAATCCTTAAAATAATTTAATCTTGGTGCAATAACTAGACAACAAAATAACAACCCAAGCTGGTGCCTCTGAGAAGGGATCTCAAACAAGGGACCCCGTGGGTTTTTATCCCCTCACAGTCCAAGCACAAGTCTTGATCTTCCTCCTGAGCCCTCAGCTCCTGCCTTGTCCCTGGGTGTCCCTCACCTGGCTGGGCTACGGGTCCCTGTGTTAAGCAAAGGTCAGCAGTTCAAGGCATCTTGCCTTGGGCTTCCACCCAGAGCACCACCTGCAGCTCCCACTGCACCCCATGTATTCCTCAACAACTTTCAGAGAGCTTCAGGTCTTATGCTTCTTTCTGTTGTTGTTGTAGTTGTTGTTAGGCTTTTCAGTCTAATTTGTCTTTATGCAAGGCTTTCATAAGTAATTTCTCATGGCAACTTTTTTCTAAACAGACGAAACACGTTATTTTGTTAACACTTTATATTTCAAAACAAAATCTTAATGAAATCTCTTCTTTTATGCTAGATGTCTGTAATATATTTATAGTATTTGCACCTTGTCTGAACAAAGTGTTATCCTATTCATAGATCAGGCAGCAAGAACACATAGATCCAGCCAGAGCACATTACTCACCACTTTCTCACCTAAGCTGTCTATGAAACTCGCACCTCCAGGAAGAAGGATCCACCTGATGATGTTACTGCCAGAACACAGCAGGAGCACCCAGGCTGAGCTTAAATAGATTCCCTTGCTGGGGTGGATGGGGGTCCCAGGTGAGGCTAATGAGGGCCATTTGGGTGCATTAGTGCCTCTCCTCCTTTTCCTTTGGCTACACTTTCTGCTCTGCTGATCCTGAACTGCATTAGTCATAAATTCAGGGCAAATGTTTCTATCACTTACCGAGGCTTCTGAGCTTTACTGTGCTTTGCAAGAATTGTCCCAGATGTTTTTCTGTGCTGCAAATTATTAAATAAACAGCTTTCACATATCCAAGTAATTCCTCTGGCTCCCCAAAAGCTATCTTTTTTCTTCACTCTGTAATTAGATACGTTTGTACCTCAACCTTAGATACTCCATCTTGTCTACAAAACAGCTTTGATCAGGCCAAGTTTTAAACACTGTCTCCACAAACACATCTCATTTCAGTCAACTGCTATTCAATTCAGTGGGAATATTAAATAAGTCTGACTGGTTTACCTGGACCTGAATCAAGCATATGACCTTGTAACTGCTGAAACTCCTATTGCAACTAGCACATATGTGAGTTCCTGGCAAACCAGGAATATTTAAGGAACACTTAAATATCAATAATACTTTTCAGCAAGGTGTAGCAGTCCTACCACTCTCAGATTTTAGCACACACTTAAATTTAAGGACAAGATGAAATATTTTCCTGATCCAGTCATGTATATTACAATTGCTTTTAATCGCAATAGTTGCTAAATGTGTTTCACACTGTACTAACTGTCATGTATGTTGCACTGCCAATAGCTGCTAGCATTTTTCTGATTTCACTATGCTTCCATTTCATCAGCACAGACTGTGCTGTTGTTTTTATTCCCCAAAACAGCCTGACTTTATGATTCTGTTCATTTCACACCTGGCAACACAGAAAATGCAGAGGTAATAGAGGGGAAATCCTTTAGCAATCAGTAAAATGACTGCAACTGCAGTGGAGATGTGTGTTATTTTCTCAAGCAGCAATAAAACGCATGTGAATTTTCAAGGGAGCTACAAGTCACTTTTTGGTAGTGTGACATGCCAGCAAATGCTCATGTTAGCATTTAATAATATGGAAGATAGCACTCATCATAGCCCTCCCACGGCAAAATACCAGGGCGGCAGGTGTTGCAATACAAAGTAACTCAGTGAGAAATACGTGTGACGTGCTGTTGATCCTAGAAATAGATTTTATGTAGATGTATAGAAATACAAAAGCTCACAAACATACACAGGCACATAAAGGCATGTTCTTCTATAGCTTAGAACGGTGAAAAAACGTGGAATATATTTTTACCTCAAATATGATGGAAAGTTTAGACTCTGAAAAATAAGTCCAGTAATGACTCTGTAGAATTTCATGTCTGTGGTTTCATGATGTCTTCTTGTTCAGTGTCTTCCAGCTTAGTCTTCTCTACAGATAAAAGGTTTCTTCCCGAGACTGGGAAGACAAACTGTATGTTTTCCAATCGGTATCAACAGGAAAGAGACTACTAAAAATTCTACATTTGAACAAAAAATTTTCACTGTCTTCATCTAAACAATGGTTTATGTAGTCATTTTTATTCAGCAACAGTAAGCAATCTACAGTAGGAATCACCTGTTGTTCTCATGAATCCAGATCGAACCCATCTCCCTCACCTGTGGATGGCAGAGGTGAGGAACCAGAGCATGGGCTATGCTTGAGTTCCCCAGACTGAATTTAGAATTGAATTTATCTGCAAGATATCCAGAAGGAAATACCAGAAAACAGATCTGAAACATGCAGAGAAGTCAGGTCCAGATGAATTGAGGAGCCCTTGTCTGAAACAGCTACCTGAAGACATGCAAGAAGGAAAAAATTCCTCAAGACAAGAGGATATGAAATAAAAGAGCACCATCACAACAGGGGTCACATCCATGTCCCACGAAGGATGAAATAAAGGCAGCCAAGACTTGGAAACTCTTCTTCGAAACTATTTCACACACTCCTGACCTTATTTCAAATTATTTTCTGAACTTTTTCCGAAAAAATTTCTCTGCCTGTTTCACCATAAAAATGTGCTTCAAAAAATGCCTGGTGATTTTATATAATTAGTAAGTGCTGACGTTTTACTTATACAAGCTAACTTTGTGTCCCAATGTTTCATTTACTGCTCCAATCAATACTGAGACTGCAATGGAACAGCAGCTCTCAGGCAAGTATATGCTGAGAAACTCTTTCACAGTGCAGAAAGTGTCCTGACAAGATATATAAAGAAGGGATTCAAATGCAAATTAATTGCTTAATAAAGGAGAAAATAATGAACAAATAATTAGTGAAATTAAGCAGCAAACAGAGTAGATATGCATAAATATTTAATATATTTTATTACATTTTAATAAAAATTATTATATGAATTTGATAACATTAAATATATGCATTCTTAAAAGCTCCAACTGACATAGGAAAGATTCTAAAACTTTTGGGAGAAAAACTTGCTATCTTAGCGATATTTTGTAAATAACTGTTGTCCCATTATTTCTAGTAAAGGCTTTTGCTTTAAAAACACCCTTGTAAACATGTAATGTGCAGAGAAAAAAAGCATGAACTCTAATGACTTTATGACTTGTTTTTTTCCAGTGAAGGGCAAGCCTGTAGGGGCCTAAGGGAAGGCAGGCAACAAATGTCATCTTTCTTTTCATATAATTGTATACCCCATGTGCTTTATGTAATCAAAATAAATACTTCAATTTGTTACATATTTTGCTGGAGGAACAGAAGGCATATGGAAAAAAAGCCCTAGGGGCAAATGATCTCACTCACCTGGAAAACAATGTGTGTGTTAATAGAGTAATTTGTTAATTAAAGATTCTAAGATGTCCACCAAAGCCATTTATTTCTGAATTACCACTTCCTAGAGTTAAACAAGATCCCCGGTAAAATGTAATTAGAAACTCTATTTTTCCTCTGTCTCGGTCGTTCCTGAGTGCAATCAATTTGACAAGTATCCCAAGAGTTACCTCGGCAGCAGATGGTCTACGCACCAGCCCAACGAGCACAGTGCACCAAGAACAAAACAGATAAAACAATTTCATGCCTGTCGCTAGAGCAGCTCCAAGATACAGTGCTGTGTTGAATGATCTTCGAGCTAAGCTTCTTACTGGTGGTGCAACACAAAACAGGGATGACTGAGGAAGATAAAAAAATATTTATAAGACTCCAAGCACAGTGGATTTTTTTTTTTTTCATGGATGCCTAAAACATAAGTAGTGGTGCTTCAGCTCACTGTAGCAATTGTGAGAACCTGGCCATAAAGATACCTGGGAATACTTTCCATTTCAACCATGTGGCAGCACATCCTAAAACTTTTGGCTGGTTTTTTCTTTTTCTTTAAAGAAAATCAAGAAGAATTACTGTGGTCCACGTTGTGAACCCAAATGACTCCAGGTTTGGTTTTTAAAAAGGAACAAACACAAGTGTTACCTTGCACTGCCTGCAGTAATATGAAACAAGGAGGTAAATAACCCACAGGTGTGTGTTACTCAGGAAAGCCCTAATTCCAAGGCTTTCCAGGGGGCTTTTTAGGTTGCTATGGCAGGAAGAAAGAAGAATTGTTCTGGTTGGAACGACAGTGTTTGGCTCTGACTCCTGATTCTGCTGCTATTGGCTGTGCTCCCAGGTTTAACCCCATGTGTGGTACTGGGCTCTCCATCCTTCCTGAGGCAGGAACCCAAAAGGATAACCCAAAACCCTGATACTGAGGGATGATATTGGATGGTACTGAGGGATGGTATTGGAACTGGGGGTTATTTTTAAAAGTGCTCTTCCAGGGGCAAAGTGCAGTAGGAAGATAGAGCTAATAGCTCGATAAGGCAGTGGGGAACTGCATGGTATGGTTGCTTCTGTTCTTAACACAGGAATTTGGCCACAGCTGTGGGCAGATCATATTTGAATTATAAGTAATCACAGTAGAGCTTCTTTTTGGCAAGTTGCTAAGAGACATACTTAAGACTTCAAAAGCTCCATTGTCTGGTTCCCCAGAAAAACTAGGAAATCCTATACCAAAGCAAAATCACTGTATATAATGTAATGAGTCTTAGGGATTTCTCAAACAAAAGCATCAATGCAGAGCTCTTCTTATTTCTGAGCTCATCTTAGGTATAAGCACAGCTTTTCACATATTTACCCTCTTGTTACAGGTGCTGGTCTGTGGTTCTTCACTGAATTGTTTATAAAGAACCATTCCTTTAATTAAGCTTATAAATTTACTGTTATAAAATTTAACAATTTATATTAAGAACAAGACCTTCTCTTTGCATTAATATGTGCTTTGCCATATATAAAGTTGTGTTTATAAAAACCTACCTGTCTTCAGTGACTAAACCATACGAGTACTCATTTCTAGACATAAAAAACCTAAATCTGCCATTTTAAATTTTTGAAACAAATGCATGTTATGCATCAGCTGGAGAATGTACTATGAATGTGGATACTCCTAAATACTAATCCACCGCACAGTCATTTTGCTGCAGTAAGCATTTAAAAGCAGAGTAATTAAAGTTGATATGAAAATAACTCAGCAGGAAGATTAGTACACTAAACCCAGCATAGAAGACATGATAGTCCATGAAGACATATGGTAAATAATGGTATTCTATATGCCAGATAATCAGTATTTCTGAAAAAAAGTTGCAAAAGGCCCAGCATTGCAGTAGCAAAACGCTTAACAAAGGAAACTGGTAGTTTATGTCCTGGCTGTTACTGACATAGAGGTTTTATCCTTCTGTGTTGGCCACTGTGTCTTCAAAGCTCAGTGATTCTGATACTCCCCCTCTCTTTCTGTACTTACATTTACTTCTGGCATTTGGCTTGATTTCAGCCATTTAATATTGGCTCACTTTGCAGCTCTGAGAAGTGTGTTTCCTTACAGAGGAATGGTTTCTTTTCTCTAAGTTCCCTGGATACTCTGTCATACCTTTCTTGACTTTAAATAAAAAAAACTCCAGTACTCTATAAACACAACCAACCCTCATTTTTCTGCTCCAACAGTCAGATATGGAAGTGAGCCCAGAGTCCCCCAAACCCACCAGATTTTGCATATCAAAACTGATGAAATTATTTTCCCTCTTTTCCTGCATCTTACCTCAGTGGCCTCTCTAATGACCATTTTGCTTCAGGCTGTGTCTGAACAAAAATCCTTCACCTATCCATCTCACCACCTCTTTCAACCTGGACAATTTTTCTTAAGTCTATTCTGGCCAGAGAGAATATATTTAGCGCATAACTGGTGACACATCAACATAAGATGCCAAAGGTTTCCAAGTTTCTTTCCACAATGCAGACCAACATTCAAGGAGAAAATATTTCATTTTAATACTTTTATCATAGAATCATTGAGGCTGGAAAGACCTCTAAGATCACTGAGTCCCAGCTTCAACCCAGCACAGCTATGTTCACCACTGTACCACGTCCCCAAGTGCCACATCCACGCACTGGTTTTGCACACTTCCAAGGGAAGGATCACTGGGGAGAGTGAAAGCCTGGAGAGGCTGTCCCATGTTTACACAGATATTCTGCCACTTTGCTAAGGGAGGAACCAAGGGGAAACTGCTCTAGGAAACAGAGCTAATGGATTTTCCAGTAACCTGCACAGTTCCTTGACAAAGACCTGTGGGGACCATTGCTGCAGAGGTGTGGAGAGAATCCCATTGCACACTGCCCGCTCAGCAATCTCTCTCTTAGATATTTGTGCTGCAGAGCAGTATTTGCAAGTTCAGGAAGAAGTCTAAACGTATTAGTTTTGCACTAAAATGAAAAGGCTGAATACAATTACCTCTTCTAGAAAACTGATGTATGTGCTAACTATAATAAAAACCAGGAATACATTACTGGGCTAAGATAAATCTGTTAATTCCAGTTTCTTTGCCTACGTTGTTCATCGGGGGAAACATGAATAACATTGAATGTGTATTCTTTTATTTCTAAATAGGAATATTTTTAAAGAGAAATCTGACTGAAAACCACAGAGCTATTTGTCAAATTTAATCTGGGAAAAGAACTTCAGAATATATTGTAAGTCTACAAACAAACTGTGTTCTTATGGCTGCTGGCAGAGCAGTCAGTAGATCAATGCCTGGCAAATCAATAGGATAATCTAATGGGACCATGAGAACAACTTGAAACTTGAGATGCTGAACCAAAGTGAGAACAGCTCTGCCACTGTAAGTGAAATGTATCTTAAATTACCTGGAGGGACAAAAGGGTTTTGAAAACCCTTGACCCATTCTATTTGATAGAATACAACTTAACTGTAAAATAATCAATAAAAGTAATAATTCCCTTAACATCTACAAGTGAAAAGGTTTCACTTGATGTAGTGAATAAATATGTAGTGTAATTGTGGTTTGTTAAAAACAAATCAACCCTTGATGAAATCTACAGAGATTACAAAGTATCACTTGTCAAAAAGGAACTTACATTATGATAAGCAAAGCATAAATAAAAATGTGATCTACTCAAACAGTGCATCCGGAGAAAACTGGATTAAGTTATTGGTAAAAACATAAAAAATAAAAATTCTCACATTTTATGCGTTGCCATGTGCCTTTAGATACAGCCACCTGTCATTCCTCTACTTCAAAATTTCCCAACTGATTTTTGTACCAGTGGCAAAAGGTGAAAGAAAATACAAATAGAGTTGTAAAACCTTCCTTAATTTGGAAAATAATCTGGGATTTGAATGCAACTCCCCAAACCTGGATTTTAACTTTTTTTTGTGAGGTTGCAGTGACAAGGGTTGGTGGAGATGCTGACTTATCTCTGCTCCAAGTATGAGACTCAGCTGTCCCTTGGAATCCCATTTCTGTTCAGGCCGATTTTTAGCAGTATGCCTTGACTAAAATCACTAGGATCTGATGGTCTTCCATGCAGGTCAGTCATGGCTCTGTCCACCTGAGTCCTCAAAACCTCTAAGGATGGATGTTCTACCACCTCCCTGGGCAACTTCTCCCACTACCACACGAATTAAAAAAACCCACATAAACCCCCTTCTCCCAGCCCCCTCCTCCCAGAAAAAAAAAACCACAAAACCCACAAATCCCAAACCCAAAAATCCAAACAAAAAACCCCCACACCTATATGCAGAGCTTCAAGCTTCGATAGAAATATTCATTATATATCAATATATTTTTATCACTAAAATTAAAATTAATAGCCAATGTACTAAATAAAAGATATATTTAAAATGACATAACATTTCAAAATGGATTTAATCTCCCCTCATGCATGTTTAATTAAGGCTTTAAATTATACCATCCTGCACTGTTGAGAAATGGGTTTTTTACATTATTGAGCAATGGTTTCACATCACACCAAAGGTAAAAGCAAGATCAGAGCAGTGGGGCTTTTCTCACTCATTCTGGAATGTTTGTGTTCATTCATTGATATCCATCATATGATACTTGATTATAAGAAATATATAGATACAGGTATGGAATATTTACCAGCATTTCTAATACATTCCCAAATCCACCAGAACTGTTTCATCAATGACAAATTTTAACAGTTTATACTGACCCAGTATTAGCTACAGTACGTTACAATTCACACCATCGTACAGTCCAAGACCCGGCTTTTCAACCAACAAAGAGTTTTTTTCTCTAATTCTTAATAACAAGACTCTCCATTCAAATAATGTAGAAGAAGGTGGGACATGAGCACAATGGTCGGAAATCAGTCATCCTGGTTAGTTTGCTTATTCTTCATAATTGGAAAATGAAATATTACACTACTTTGGATGCTACTGTATTAGGAAACAAGTCGGGCATATACGTGCAATTTGCTCTACAGTATTTGATATATATATTCTTCTGAGGCTGATTTTAGCTGAAAGTTTTTGTAATTTTTTTTCAGTGATGACTCCTCAACTGAAAGCGATGTGAAAATGTGTATCTAAATGCAAACCCATGCACATGTTTTATCTTCTTTAACATTCCATTATCACCACATAAGTCAAACAGTAGATAAAGCCCTGTCGTACAGGTCACCAGGTATCTAGAAAGGTCAGTAATTTGACATATGAACTATAAGACATTCACTGCAGATGCCCATCACTGGATGTATTGACAGTGAACAGCACCACAATTCAAAAGCTGCTTTGTTAATTTCATGAGATGATTTTAAAAGTGCTGCTTAGATAGAACAGAATTATTACACTGCAAACCCCAAATATCTAGGGGGTCACACAGGAAACGTTACAGAAAACCTTCTTTACTCACATATAAAGTGTACTTACCTGAAGTGGCTCGGTACAGAGCTGTGTTATACCGCAGCCCTGCACAGGTCTTTGGCACTGGGTGAATGCCCTGTCTGGCTGTTATTTCAGCTGGGAGTTTTTCATCTTTATCCTGCAGCTGGTATTGTCTCTGTACTATGAATTTCACAATGTGAAGCTGAATTTAAGTGAAGTCATTTAAATGAAGTTATGCTCCTGGCTACATATTCTTTAAAGGGATGGGATTTCGCCTCACAGGCTGCTATGATCAGTGGTTGCTCTCCTGGTGGTTTCTTCATGGCATTGCAGGCATAAAAGAATTGCACACTGCTGTAAGTGGAGGGGGGGAAGAATAAAAATAAACCTCAAAGGTTCAAACAGCAACAAAGACATGAACAGCACATTACTGTAGAAATAGACTTCTGCAGTACATGGCACCTGAATACAGGGCAGCATCAGCAAGGCTGTAGAAACAACAGTGCAACAATAAAGGGAGGAGAGAAATGAGACTATCCACTTCATTCCTAGACCAAATGCCATTCTATGGCAAGGCACTCAAGAGAAAGTGGCCACCTAACCTGCTTCTTTTTACCAGTACCCATTGATTAGTTAGAGATCATGCACTTGTAACGTTGTTTTTTTTAGATACAGCATCCTCTATTTCCAGAGCTCACAATTTCAACAGTGAACATGTGAATAATAGGTAACGTGAGTAAATAACAGGGTTAGGATCTACCCTCCAGTAAGGAACATTTCCAGCTAGTGGCTTCTCTATTTGTAATTGAAGACCATTGATTTAAGTGTTCAAAATGAAAACGTTTGCCTTTAGTGTAGTCTCTTCACAGATCAGAGTTATATTCACAACAGCTGTGGTTATGATCACTCTTCTAACCCTTTAAAAAACAATTAAGGTTGCTGCAAGGGAAAACATTCACGGCGACAGAGCAGAACTGATGAAGAGTAGAAGGCAATGGGCATGAAAAGCCTGTTCAGATCTCATCAGCTCTGTAGCACACACAAGCTGGCAAGAAGCTGTATCTATCCTGTAGAGCAGGTTGTAGCAGAAAGATAACAATGCCTATCCCCTCTGAGCTACACATTTACACACAGCTGGAAATCTACTTGCCTTTTCTCCATGTTTTTTTTCTCAGGGTTTTATAACTTTTCAGGATAAAGCTTATTTCCAAATATCTGCCTTTTAAATGTTGTACATCAAAGTAATTAGGTAGTGACATCAAAAGATATTTAGTTCAACTCAAATACACTGCTTTCTGTTTATAAGCTTCCCTGTTTGTAGCATTCCTATGGTAACCACACATACTCCATCCCATCACACAACACCCACCTGGGACAGAAAGATAAAGGGAAATTATATATCACACAACTGAACATACTTTCACATTCTTTCAATATGTCCTGACAGAAAGGCATTTACCGTTTTTGTTGTTATTTTTCAGGTTGGAAGAAATCTGTACACAGCATCGCACACATGCAGAAAATCACTGGTCATCATGCTTGCTGTAACAAGAAAGACTTCTTCAAAAATGTACAATTAATTCAGTTACTTTCTTATTTTGTACTATATCAAAAAAACAATTTGAGGGAAAAAAATTGTCTGACATATCAAAACTGAGCACCTGATTATTTATAAGATCTAGTTGTTTATAAGATCCAAAATATTCCCTGATCATGAGCAAAATCTAACATAGTATCTGTGAAAAAGCTGTTGTCAGCGTGTCCTTTCCTACACAGCACCTACAAAAACACCCACTGAAAACGAGCTACGGGTTACCAACTTCAAGCAACTATAATCTTAACTATAAATAAATCAATATTCAAGCCTGTTTATTTCATTATATGCCAGTGAAAGAATCCACTCTGCTTATGTGTCTTCCAGTCTAGTAAGAGTAAGGCAGTTTCTCTTGGTTGTTTTTTTTATTTCTCATTCTCTTGCTAATTAGCATTTGGGACGAATGGATACATTGTCATATTTCATAATTTCAACAAAGCAAAAGCCCAGACACAAATTAAGAACTGGATTTTACATGTCTGATTTCCCATTAAAACGTAGATACCTATCATATGTGCACAGGGATCTGTTGTTGTTTGATTTCACTGTTTCTTCCAGGTTGTTTTCCCACATCAGGTTTTTCTTGCTCCTTGTAGAAAACTGACCTGACTACAAGATATGGTGAGATATCCATATACAGAAAAGAGAGTTATTTACGGGTACTGAGACTGGAACAGGCTCTTATTTCAAGGAACTGTAAAAAATGATCTTTGATGTCTTCAGAATACCTTTTAGATCAAAATCAAGCACTTTCTATAATAAGTGCATAGCCAAAATGATGGCTGAATCATTTACACACTAACTGAAACACTAGAGAAATATATGGTCCTGGATTATTCCTCAAGTCCTGTGAAATGAGGAGCACTTTCTCATGTGCATCATTTCCCCTGAATGCACTTTATTACTCAGACTGAGAGGAAACGAGGACCTGGGTTCTGAAAAATTGATTTAAAGCTGGATTAGTGGCACTGAACACTGTCGCTCCAAACCTCTGCAATGTTCATGGACCCTGGCCAGCGTTTATGGTGTCATTACAGTTTGGGACCAAATAGAGCTGCTGCAGAATGCCTCCTTGTTCCTTCAATTCATGGGGCATTATCTGCATTTCTTTCAGAAATTATTTCAGTTAGTGTAAAAAAATACACTAAGGATTTACATAATAATTTTTTTTCTACAATAATTTCTGAAATAAAAAGAGTGAATTTGTTAGCATGAAAAATATTGTACCTTTCTCTTTTCCTGGCTGAAATCTTCATGAAACTTAGAGGTTAATAAAACATATTTCATCTGTTGATGAACTGTATTAGAAGATAAGTGTATCCACTACATTAGAAGGCAATTGCAATTGTCCCAGTCTTCTAAACGAAGCAGAGAGAAATTATTTCTAAGCCACATGCCACGTTTGTGACTAAGATAAAAATCACATCCATGACCCTTCCTTTTTGTCTTCAAGTAACATACTGCTCCTCATAAAATACTAAACATTTCTATTTCAATACTAAAAATACTAAAGATCCTGCATGTGTTCTAGTGTGAATATCCAGGGTTGTCTGACAATAACAGAAATTCCTTCCCAACCCTAAAGCATGTACAGAACGCCACATACAGCAAGCCTCAGATGTATGCCAAGGGTAAGCAGGAAAGTTTCCTTTCTCTTCCTCTACATTTTGCAATGCAAAACGAATCCCCAGAAAGAAAGGTGTGTTTTTAATCTTCCTTTTTGACAGCTCAGGTACCAACCGAGAGCTTTAAAACACATTAATCTGACAAGGAGCATCACAAGACACAGAATGGAGAGGAAACCAGAATTGTGTTTAAACTCTCAAAGAAGCAAAGGTTCTTTTTTTTTTCTCCCCAAAAAATACCTTTTGGGATAAATAGTCATTTTCTTATTGTATAACAGAGCAAGTATATTAAAATTTCTGGATGACATTACAGAAAAAAAATGTATTATTGAATGTAAAATTAATTCCCTTTGACAAATAATAAGAAAAAGCCAGCTCTAAAAATTTTCCCTGCCTGCAAAAGGAGGATGAACGTGAAAATCATTGCACAGATTTTGAAAGAAAAACAATATAGCCTGCAATTTTAAAATTACCAAATTCAATTACTCTAAGATGGCATGGTGAACACACTCCCTTGGTATGGTGAGATTTTCTAGGAAAATAATTGGATGAGATCCTATTTATGGTTGTTAGTACACAAATACATTATGCTTGGTACACTAAAACTACAAGGCAGTGACTGAGTCCATGAAGCTGATGATCCATGTGGTAGGTTTGTGGAAAGAGAAAATTCAAAATTATTCTCATACAGGCCCAAAAAGCGCACCCAGAACCATTTAATGGCTCCAGAAAGCCCCATCAGACTCAAAATGCTGTCAAATGTAGGCCCAGTTGAATATCCTGAATTCAAAATCCAGACCTTGGCTTGAGATTTCTGAGCTAAACTTCATAGAACCAAAAACTTACTGACAGAGACTGATTCAGGCTACAAAAACATATTCAGAGCAGCTCAACCAGATACAGATGGCGTTACTGAGAATACACAGATTTCAAGTCAAACCACTACCACCTTATTACTACTTAAATAGAACACTGACAAGGTAAACGTAGTTGTTGTCATGTCATAAGAGAGTTATGAAATGAGATCACTTACAGGAATCATTCTAGGGTAAGATGCTTGTGACAGTTCTGTGAAAAATAGTAGCCACTGAATACAAAAAAGCAAAAAATGCTTTAAGCTGATTTATCACAGAGCGAACAAATATTTATAACTGAATCACGATGAAAAGTAACCAGTCTGACACAACACTAACTAAAATGGTCTTCATGTATTGTAGGTCCATGAAACCACAGGAAAAATGGAGCACACGTAAAGCGTGAACATCTTGGGGTCACCTGGTATGTCTGTTTCTGATGACCAGAAGAAATCCACTGCAGACGAGCACTCACTGGGAGAACACCAGCAGGACAGGGAACTACCCAGCTGAGTGAGCTCTCACCCTCATACGGAATATTTAAATTGCTGGGGTTGAAAAAAAAACCCAAAAAATCAGTCACTACTGAGTCTCCTGTTATTACCCATTCCTAAGCAGGAAATAAATTCCATCTTATATTTGATTTTAAAACACATTAAAATAAGCTGCTGAAACGAGCTAACAGAGGGTACAGACAATTCACAGCATTTATCTGCATAGTGAAGGTTAAGTCTGTAAGGTCCTCTTTCTCCTCCTCACTATTTTCCCCACCTCTGCACTGCACCACTGACATCTCCATGCCCTGTTTTTCCTCAGTGGCAGATCCTGTCCTCTGGTCCCAGATTCCAGAAGCCACTCTGTATCCTGTCACCTAAACCCCCTGAGTGACCCAGCACTTAATGGAGCATTCCCACACTCTTTTCCATCTAACACCTAGGCTCAGATGACTACCACCACAAAACTGAATTTTGCCTCCCTATAAATTTAGGCCAGGCTAATAAAACTAAAATTCCACTTTACTGCTTACCTGCACTAGGGCCAGTCCTGAAGGCTATCAAGAATTCCTGATAATGTGAGTACTTGGCACTATGGCTTTAGGATAAACTACAGACCTATTTTGCACATTATTTAAATTACCTTGCATTTTTTATTTCCACTGTTATTAAACTGTAATGAATTTATTTGTTTATGGAAGTGTGCACTGCATGTCTAAGACTGTTCTGTAATAGCTGGATTTAAAGCCAGACTCTGATTTCTATCCTAGACATCATTAAACAATTTATTTTCCGTGATAGGGGAATGTGCTCTTGGGCAAGAGCTCTCCATTAATATGAATTATTAACAATATGTATATACATGCATTATGGATTTAAAGGACAAAAAGAAAGCTTGCCAGTTATTCTATGGAGCTTTCTCCTTCTAAAAGGCCAGTGAATTTCAGACAGCTGTCTGCTGAATGGTCACAGACAGGGAATCCCTCAAGACCACTAGGATTTTGCTCTCCCATTGCTAAAATTATATAAAATGCTTCAGGAAAAAAATAAATGTCTCTGGTTGGAAATATCTGCTTATCCCTCCACCCCTTCTTCCCATTGCAAGGCAATGCTGTAAACCAGCTGACGGCTCCCCAGATATCAATGCTCCCCGGAGAGGGGTCTCAGCACTGTCATCAAAATGCATATAGTTTTATTTAAAAATATCCCACAAAAAAAGATATCTTGCAACTGCAGCATTTGAGACAAATTGTGTCACATTTAGCTGTTCCTGCTGACGCATCTGCTTGCGATGGATGTGTTGAATCGCATCCATCAGCCGAGAGAAGCTTCATATCCCTGCATGATAATGAAAAACAACGGGGGGAAGCAGCTTTGATGCTGTAAATCACACTGAGACATATCAGCAGAAAGGGTCTAAACCATTTAAATCTCAAACAAAACCTCTCAGGCACGCAGCTGCAGTGGTCTCCATTCATGTTTCTCTACAACTCTGCTCCGTGAAAAATGCTTTAATAGGTGTTTGCACCTTCAACCCTTCCAGGTAATTAGTCCCTGAGCTATTGCAGGATTCAAACATCCCACTGCTCATGTTAATGCCCCACAGTGCTGCGTCAGGAAATCCCATTGCTTGCTGTCCTGGGGTTTAAAAGAAGAAGCACCCCGCAAAGAAAATTGGATAAAAGGAGGTAGGGGGGTTCTAGAGATTAATTATCACTAATCTGCACAGGCTTAAATACAGTTTATTAAAATTGCCTTTAAAACCCTTGCAGCAGTGCCCCCCTTCTACCTGGCCGCATAGCTCTGTGTTGCTGTCCAGCTCTATGAATATTGCCAAGTTCAATGCCCCCAACTCCTTTCTTTTCCCTCCAAAAGTATCTGTGTGTTTTCCCCTAAAACCACTTTCTCTTCTTGTTCAAGACATTCTTCAGACCAGCAATTACTTCTCCCCTTGTGCATTCTGTCCTACATCCTATACAGCCCTGCTTCCCCTAACAACCTGCAGTCTAGAATCCAGCTCCCTGTGACTCAGGACTGCTTTGGACCAATGCTATCTAAGGATACTTCATATTGCATGCAAAATATTATTATTATTATTATTATTGCTCTTCCTCCTCATTATCAGTTTCTTACCTTTGAGAATTCCCTCGTGATAGCTTTGTGATTGACATTCTGCATCTCATCCCAACACTTGCCTTCTCTTTAATCTGCTTTTTACAACTTAAATAGCATTTTGCCTTTTTTATTAACCAATAACACATTTATGGCCCACACCATTTTGTGGAAACTAAACCACAAAATACCCTCTTATCCTTGATTAGGCTTCCTCTTATGGCTCCAAGCCAGACCTAGTCCCACCACAGGAACAGAGTCCTGACTGACCTCTGCCTGAGTCTTTCTGGTAACTAAACCCAGAGCTGGGGGCAGCTGCTGAGCATGAGGAGCAAAGCACCTGCACCCCACAGGCCACACGAGCCTCAGACACTGCTGCTGCCCAGAGGCCTCGTACCCACCCATGCAGAAACTGCAGGAGCAGCAACAGAGCAAACAGAACGTGCTCCACCCTGTTGTACCAAACTGCCTGCCCAATGGGAACGCGATGATCACCTTCCCCAGGACTGAAGTGTAATCCACTTCCTTGCCTGCCCAGTCACTGGCTGGTTTCTTATGTGAGCTCTTACTGCCAAAAGCCTGCAATGCAGAGAACTCACCAGGGCTAGAGCTGATGGGCAGCTAGCAGGGCAGCTAGCAAGACAGCAAAGCACCTTGTTTTTCAAATGCCTTATTCACTTAAATCACTTTGCCCATCACTTCTACGCTTCTTTTAGACCAGCTGAAATCCATTCTGAAGTAAAAAAGAACTGAAAAATAAATGCCCAGTGACTGTGACACTCTCCACTTACAGTAACACCTCTGCTGGGAAGTACATGGTTAATCCTCCAACATTTTCCTCTGCACCCAGTTCTTAAACTGGTGGTAATGGGAAAAAGACCTTCCTTTTCATTTCTTCTGCTCCCAAAGAATGACAAGTTAACAGAAGGTGAGCAAACAGTGAAGCTGTAGGTGGTGGCAGAGAGAGCAATGAGCTTATTTTGCACACTGAAGGTTCATTCCAGTGAATAATTTCTCCAGAGAGAAAGGGACTTTATTAAGAGAAAATTGAATGCAGATCTTCTCTCACTATGCTGCCTTTTTTTTTTTTTTGACACTGATGGATTGACAGACCAGCTAGAAAAGGGCATACTGAGGCAAACAGCACTAGTAATTTTTGTGGTAAAATGATATAAAACAGAGCCAGCCAATAAAAAGCAGGTGAAGTAGCTTCCTGCAACTCCCCTCCACCCTAGGAAAAGATGGGTTCATGATACTGTAACCACATTTTTCCCCCCTTATTATTCTGTGTCAATATTCCTCCCTTGAATGTTTTCTTCCCTTCTGCTACGAATGTTTCAAAAAAACTATTCTTACCACTACATAATGACAGGTGCAAAATCACACCTATTAAAAAAGAATCCTGAATCAGCACACACATGCACACCTGCATATGTATAAACACTAAAATGCAAGTAAACTTCTATTTCCAATTACAATTTCACAAGTAAAATTATTAATTAAGCATTTGGCCAATTCAGGTTTCCTCCTTTCAGCACGTCATGCAGTTGATTGCTCCCTCTTTATTTCAACAGGCATTACAAACCTGAGAAAGGAGATTGGATTTCACTGTCATTTTTGCCAGCACTCCAGTGACACAAAAGCCATTTACAGAAGGCTCTGTTACATGCAAGAAGGTTTTGGGTCAAATTACCAAGGCTGTTAAATCCAGGTTACATGGCTAGAAGAAATTTGGACCTGAGCTGGGCTTCACTTTCTCTATATTCACAGTAGTGTAAACATACTAATTTAAATGAATATCTATTTGATTTCTTATGAGCCAAAAAGAGGACCCTGACTTTTTGAGGTAGAGCTTCCTATGTTTTAGCTAAATTTTTCCTCCAGGTTTCACTGGCCTAAATCAAAGTAGGACTGAACTAGAAATGCAAGATTTCCTCGTAACATGTAGGATTTTGAATGTCCAATACTTAGTTGATGTTTCTCATCCATGAGAAAGGTACTCAGATCCTACCTAGCTGATATAAAACCATATATTGTCAAAAGTATTTTTCTGTTTGCTGCTTCTTTTGAGGAAAAAAATGTAATTTCCGTTTAAAAATCTCATTCATATCAAACAAACACCACTGCTTATTTAACAGTAACCATCTTTAATTCTCATAAGTAATGCTATTATATTCATTGTGGATTCACATTTGAAGCTTACTTAGTTATTATGTTTTTCTCTACATGGATTTGCACATTTTGATCTTATCCCAGCAAAAATAAAGACTACTGATACATTATTTTACCTTATATTGTATTAATGTAGTCCTACTTACTGAAACTTATCTAAATGAGCATGTACAGGTAGAAAATCCAATATTTTCACTAACTGATTTTTTTTCTTTGGTACCAGAACAGAAGGCGCGTGTATGGGTTTCAAAACACTGACAATACAGAACCGAGAGTTTAAAGATATACCTTTATGGTCATTAATTACATAAATACCTTTACAACAAAGGAGGTAGACGACTGATTAAAAATGGATTAATTTTTTCTTTACTAGATTGTGCTCCTCATTATACCTTCTGAAATTATTTTTCAACTGAAAGCAGGAAGCATTAGGCAGTTTTAGTAAATAAAGACCCCTAATACCCCAGGCCAAAATAAATCCTCAGTATTACCAATAGCAAAGCTTCCTTAGACTCCGTTGGTTTCACAAGTGCACTAACAGGTCAAAATTTAGACCCAGGGTAGAAATTCTCCAAACCTTTTATAAAATACATAAAATAAAACAGAAGCTTGAATTAGAAATGTCTTCTAATTCTTAAAGTTGGTACACTAATTATTGCAGTTGAAAGTAATAAAAAAGCCTGGTTCATTTTCATAAACAGATAAATTCCAATAAACTCTGATTATCTGAGTCACAGAAAAACAGAAAAGGAGAAAACTTTACAGTGTTCCTGAAGTAAAGAGGAGAAGGGGGGACAGAAAACAATATACAAAAATATGCCTGCTGCAAACATTAAATCAAAGTGATCTATAAAATAATATACATATTTAGATAGTAAGCCGTGTTAATTTAAAAATATCAAATGATCTTTATACAGTAAAAATGTCTTTACTTTCAATAAAGAGAGTTGGTATAGCACTGTAATACTTTACAACTAGTAGGCATATTGCATAAACATGGGCATTGCTACATATATACAAGCCTTTAGGCAATGTACAGTAACGAAGACCAGAAAATGAATGTATGGAATTTAGAACGTGCAGACTAGAAGCACCATGGCAAAATACCCAGTAGATTAAAATTCACCACCTTAGTTATAAACAAATAACTGTGTTCAAAATACATTCACATGGTCATAACGTATTGCCTCAATCTGGGAAAGTTAACAAAACCCTTGGCTTTGCAACATGAGCCATTTTCAGATGCTTACAAAGCAGTGAAATCCCACCAAAGTCAGAAGCTGTACATCGATTTACACTAGTGAAGAGCCTGCCCAAATATACCTAAAGCTGTATTTTCAATGTAGCAAATAAAGCAAATGTTATCATAATACAAAACATATATTTTGAGGAAAATGCAGTTACAGAAAATGAACTTGTCAGAAAAATTATAGCCATGTGTTGTATAAGCAGAACATTAGCAGGGACAGCAATATATTAAAGAAAAATGGATGTCCCAGTGGTCCTTTAAAGCCTCATTTGAATACCACATCAAAAGGACTATTTTCCAAGTGTAAAAGTTCATGTGCTAATAAAAAGTTAACAGTGAAAGAAGACTTTGCTTCATAATGATTTCACTGTTGTTTGATTATACCGAATAACCAACACATTCTCACTCAAAAAATACTCCATACAACGTGTTTCTTTCACCAAAGTTTGCGATCAACACTTTCTCCGTACACTACAACCCCTCGGTCCCTCCTGCAAAATCTGAAATCTGGTGATTTCTCCCCAGCAACTGACAGCTTGTGTAGCTTCCAGTTTAAGAGGGAAACCAAATAAACGATCTGATTCTTTCCAGGTATTGGCAGCATTTCAAAAGTTCTATGTACTTACAGACAGGAGAGACAGAGAAGAGTCCAGTTACCCAAAACTGCCCATAACGACGTGATACAGTTACGTGCCTTCATGCCCCAAAGCTCCTCTAGACCATTATTGTTACCTGAGAAATGGAATGTCCCAAGAAGGTCAGGCTGGGTAGACTGCAGCTTTCCAAGGACCAAAATATAAAGGTATTCTTCCCATCTCAGTGGAACAGGTTAACTTTTTAAGGTAATTCTCCACAGAGCTGGTCTGGGAAATCACTTAACAAAATCTGTAACCTCATTTAGGTTTAGGTCTGAAGGTCTAATTGTTGCCGTTTTTGAGTATCACTTTTACTGTTTACATCGGGAAGAAAGCACAGTAATTCCAAAAATTTGGCAAACTGGCCAGGAGCACAGAAACCTTACATCTGTGAAAATTTGTAAATTCAAAATTAAATGTCTTTGATTTAATGAATTTGGTTGAATTTTTTAGAATGATAAAAATTCAGTTATTTAGCATTTGCAATAGTTTTTGCTTATGAATTGGACTAACAATTTATGGAACAAAAATACACAATCTAAAATAACAGATAAAATATATAAAAGAAGAACTACCCTTATATAACTTAATAGAAGTTGTATATTTAATAATAAAACAGAAACTCAAAAGAATATTTTATTAGGCAATTTAATTTAGTGTGTTCAATTTTAAACTTTACTTGTGATTTATTTTTATATTGGTTTTGCTTTTACATATGAAGTCACATATACAAACAGGTCTAGCATTAAAGGCAATATCATATTAGAAAATTATTACATTTTATGTTTATTAGTCTTTTATTTTAAGTATTTTATACACTATTGAACAGCAATTACAGTAGATAATAAAGAATTGTTCAATGCCTTAAAACTGTTCAACAAATTAATATAGAAAAAATTAATTTATATTGTAAGAAAAGAAAAGTAGAATTCAAAACTTTTGGAACATTTTGTTGAAACAATGTGGACTTCCAAGTTAATAGATGGGATTTTTCAAAGAACATTGAAACTGAAAATTTAAAATTGGTGATTTTTTAATCTCCTGCCAGAACGTGCAATCATATTTGTCCTATGTGGATTCTTTGTTTTAAGTGTACTGCTATAAAATGAGGTGGATTTTGTCTTTGACGGGACACCAGAACCCAGGGGACTGTCTGTGCTCACTCCCATAGAGGAGGCAGAAATGCAGAAGACAGCACAAGTCAACCAAGGCAACAGCCAGGACAGCCAGCACACCCCCTCCCAGACATTCCAGCAGAGATTCCCATGCCCAGCACCTGCTCAGCACGGGAGGCAGTGCAGACACACAAATCATGTAGGCAAACTCTTGAAATAAAGGAGTATAAAGTCACTTATTTCTATATTTTTCATATACCACATAAAGAGAAATGGCCATTCACCTGAAATAAGAACTAGAGAAAATATACTTTCTTTATAGCATTACAGGATGCTCAGCAACATCTCACTCCATGCTGCAGCCTCAGGCAGGGGATCCAAGCTGCTCTCCAGGACCTGACTGCTCATCTGCTCTTTCTTACCAACTTTTTGCTTATTAATGTAGTTTAGCCCTTTGCAACTGCACAACATGGAAAACTTGAATAGCTGACTCTTGTAATCCTAGGGGAAAGATGCTGTTTGCTATAGTTTTAATGTAATACTGTGCTGAAACGTGCAATATTGATACAGGTAAGTTCTAAAGCTCTAAGATGCAGAAAATAATGTGCAGATATATATGTTTTAGGATATAATATTACTTTCCAAATGGTTAATGTCTGTAGCTATTAATATGCAATGTATATTAATAATACATTGAATTTACTAGTCCTTCAGTTTAGCTTTACATTATTTTATTATACTATATAAAAAGGTGAAAAGAAGTAATTTACTGGGAGGCCCTTTTATTATGGAGGGTCTACTACTATCACTAACCATCATGCTGCAAATCCTTAGGTTCACTCACATGGTAACACTTCATTTTAACTCAAAGAGATGACTCTTATCTCCGAATGACTCCTGCTTTTATTCTCGACCATCACAGGCATAGGTCTGATATCTCTCATGCCAAAGCAGATGAGAAGATTTCACTGGCTAAAGCTGGGTGGGGTTCAACAGCAATAAAAAGGCTGCAGAGGTAGGGAGAAGTCTCTGTAGTACAGTTAGAAATACTGGCAGTATATAATTACTTTTATTAGCCTCTACTTCATGTTATTCTGTTTCTTTAGCAAGATGCTGAAGGAAAGAGAGGGGGGAAGTGAGGTAAGAATTTGTATCAAACCCTGGTGGGTTTCCCATGCAAAGCTCTTCCTGGCCTCCCCTTCACACACTGCACAGGCAGCAAGGCCCTCCCTCGGACAGATCCACCCCCCTGAGGGCCATGTGCCATCACACAAAGCACGCTGGGTGGAACCAAAACCTCTCCTACGCTCTTCCTTGCTGCTACAAGCAACATCCTCTTCAAGTCAAACTGCCATCAGTGTTACCCTTTTTTTTTTTTTGCCTTCCACTACTGATGTTATATTTGTTACATTGTCTTTTTGTGGTTTAGTATAAAAAGGATTAGCTCCACCAGTCAGCAATTTCTGCACATACCACAAGTAGACAAAATTTGTCACGGTGACATCAAACCACTAACACAAACACATCTATTACCCTTTCTCTGGCTCGGTAAGACAGCTGCCCTCAAGGTATTGGCCTGTGAACCTCCCCAATAAATCACTGATGTGTGGGAAACCCTATTATTCCAACAGAGCAGGGGTAAAAGATGCCATTCAGCTGCAGAAGGACACGGAAGAACAACATCCATGAGGCTTGTAATGAAAGATTTTTGATATACTTAAGTAGTTAACAAAAATTTATTGCAAGAGATAATTTGTCACTAGATTTACAGTTTCAGAGAACATAGTACAAAACATAGTGCATCAGCTTTGTCTAAACATTAAATAGGTGCAAATACACAAAGATAAAAAACAAAAAGTGAATACTTTACAACATAAGTTATAGAACTATAAATATATTTTATATACATTATACATATTCTAAGACATGATTTTCACATATATATATAGTTCATAATTAGTATCAGACTATTCAGTGCTTTAGTTATAGTACAGATCTGAACTTGCCATGAATGTTTGCATCATTATACTTACAGTAAATGCTTCCCAAGGAACGAGGAATTTTAACCAGTTCAGTTCACAGAACCATTTCGCAGAGCTGAGGGGACTATAGAAACATCAGGACCATTTAGCTGAAGGGTCCGTCCCCCGTCCCATCCCTGTCCTAAAAGAGAGGCTGGAGGGGGATGACCGCTGGGTGCGGGGACAGCAGGGACGGGAAGACGGTGTGTGGCAGCGGGGAAAATGCCAGCTGGGTCGGGTGCAGGACCGAGGGCGGCAGCAGCGGCAAGTGCGGTGGGGCCACGAAGGCAGCGTGGCCCCCAGGGCAAAGCCTCGGTCCCACCGGCAGATGAGGTAAAGGTGCTCTGGAAAGAGCTGGGACCTGCGAGAGGAACTGCTGGTGGGGCTGGAGAACCTTCAGCGTGCCGGCAGCAGCGTGCTGCTGGAGGATCGTGTGGTGGATGGTGGTGACGGAGGTAGAACACAGCGGCGGCTGCAGGGGCAAGGGCTGCAGCGGGGAACTTGGGGGCTGGATCGCCGCGGGAGGGAAGGCGAACTTCACTTTGTTGGACAGCACGCTCTGCGGCACGATCTGCTGATACGCCTCAGATGGCAGTTCTTTGAATTTTTCGTGGTTATCGGGAGGGAATATCAATGTCTGATCGGGCAGGGGGAAGGGGGCTATTAACTGCTCGGTAGTCAAAAAGGTATGACTGTTTACATGTGCTTCTTTGAATGGCAAGGGTGGCGGGCTGCTAAATATACCAGGATTACACTGTACCCATTCAGTGGCTACCTCACTCATTTTCTCATGCGGTAGAGACTCAGCCAACTCATAATGGCAAAGATAGGATTTAGGTGGAGCTTGTTCCAAACGTCTGTTGGAGAGGGGAACTTTGTAACGAGCTTGATTTTCATGACTGGTGACATTTTCTTTTTTCTTTTCATCTTGCAGAACATCCTGAGTGCCAGCAGCTGCCGGAGCACTGTGCTCAGGAACAGAAGCAGCAGTGCCTGCGATGACATCAGAAAATGTATCCGGTGCGCTCTCCCTTGCTGCACATGCTGTCAGTTTATCATTTTCCAGCATGTGTGAACTATCAGTTTCTACAGGTGACTTGCTTTCCTCCAGCTCCATTGTTTCATCTGTATCTTTTGCACCATCAGCTCTGGGTTCTGCATTGGTTTCCTCTAGATTGTCTTGAGTCAATAAGTCCCCCAAAATATTTAACGTAGAACTTGCAGAATTTTCTTTGGCAGGTCCGGAGGTCTCACTTCTTGCATTCCTGTCAAGGAAAACACGATGGATTCTAGTTTTCCTTCTCTTGTGTTTCCCTTTTGCTTTGTGATATGTAACTAAAGTAGACACTTGCCTTAGATATTCCTCTGCTGATAATGTCTGTCCACATGAGCTCTCATCTGACGAAGAGGAATAGGTGTGCTGTCTCCGCTTGCGGTGGCATTTTTCAGGTTCTTCGGTCAGAACGCTGTAACCTCTCTTTACGGACTGGTTCTGACTCGGACCCTTCTCCTCACTGCATTGTCCTAAACATTTATGCTCTGGGCTACAGCTTGACCTCCTGACTTTCCAGCTACAACATGTTTTAGAGTGCCTTAGGCTGTGCTTCCTGGAACTTGGAGCCAGCTGCTTTGCCTGCCTCCGAGAGCTTGCTTTGCTCTTTCTGTGCAGTCGTTTACAACCACGGTGTTTGCCACTATCTTTTGCACTCCAAAAGTCACACCAGCCTCTGTCCCAGTGTACATAATCTGATGCAGATATGACTCTCTTATGACCATTTTCAATGCCAAGCTTTGGATGTGACTGCTGTATGTCACCTGTAGTTAACCAGATATTCCCTGCATCGTGTCTGCACTTCTCTGCGTTATTCTGGAGGTGCTGATATTTATTTTCATCTCTGTAAGTAATTTCTTTCTCGGGTACTGGAGACATCTCCATTTCTGCTGCTGTTGTGCCCCCACAGTGATGATGATGACAATGACATAATTTTCTTCTCCTTTTCCTTTTTATGCTTTTGTGAAGCCATTTTTCATGGCTTTCTTTGATCCGGACTTTGCTATATTTCTCATCTATCACAGTGTTTTGTTGTAAGTGGTTTTTAGGTATGTGATACTTTTCTATTTTTCTAATCCTGAATGAGTCATCCAAGGACACTTTGTTTTCATTTTTTGCAAGGTCACAATTTCTGAAAAGGGAAACATCATTTATAAGGGGTATTGTATAGTTGCACACACTTTTATTCACTTCATAATCACCACACTCTGAAGTAGGTTTATTTGTAAAATCCGAGACTAAGATATGGTTAGATTCAGTTTTATGGTGCAAATGAGGTATGTTTGGTTGATGTTTGAAGTTTTCTTGACTGTCACTTGCTCTGGATGACTTAAAATCAAAATATAAAGGATTACAGCTGTAAGAAATCGATGGGTCTGTACTTGTGTAAATTAACATTTCTGATGGCCACTGAAGAATATTTGATCCATATTTACTAAGAACAGGAACAAAGGGTTGACATGGTCTCTTGTGCATGTCTGGTTTGGTTTTTGGGGCTCCACTACTACCTTCTTCAGACACTGATGGAACTACTGCATCTGCCCCCAGATCCTTTATTTCCATTTCAGTTGTGGACGGATCACTCTTCCCATCTTTGTTGTTTTCCTCCGCAACATCCTGCAGAGATAAACTATCCTCCACAACCTCCTGCACAAGAGCCCTGTTTGCCTGCAGCTCATACCCACTGCTGTCCAGGGGCAGGACCTGAGCGCTGTCCACAGCCACGGGCAGTGTTTGGTCTGGTACGTCCGCTGCACTCACATCCATACCACAGCCACCCAGGTCTGAGGACACCAGCTGCTTTGAGTGGGACAGAGCAGGAGTTAACGACGGACTCTCCAGCACCCTGCTCTCCTCACTGTCCAGCTCTTTCGAATCCTGAGCTTCAGGGGCTTCTGTCATGTCCGTGCATTTGTCCACCAGTGAGTGAAAACCGTTTTGTTTCTCCTCAGGGCATACAGCCATTTCTGCTGCTGAAGGAGGCTGAAGGTTACATGTTCCTGGGATAAACCTACTCCTTCTGCTAAATCCGTGCTCCGTAGAAGTTTCGTCATTATATTCATAGAAAACGGCAGCTGAAGACTCCAGTTTCACTGCTGCTTTCTTAGGAAAAGCAAAAGAGAACCCAACTCTGTGTCCTTGAGCTCCTTGAACCTGATCTCCACATTTGTTAGCATCGGATTTATTACTACACACATCGCCAGGAGTGGAAGGAATAACAGAAGCAACGTCTTTACAGTTCTGTGCATCATGCATTAATAAACAGCTGGAATCCTGCTTGTTGGCGGAATCCATGGCAGTACTTTTTGGGATATCATTGCAGTCATCTTGCACAGTCACTGTAGTGGATTTGAACATAGGGCCGCTTCCAGGAGCACTAGGAAGGAAAAAAAAAACCTCTGAGTCAACACCTTTCAGAGACCTGCTGACAGAAACATGGTATTACACTGATATCTAAGAGAGTTTTTTAAGGAAAGGCAAGGAATCTGTGGATATGAAGATTTAGAATGTTCGAAAAAATGCCATCTTTTATAATAAGAACAGTTGGCCAGTATTAGAACAAAAAGAAGTGAGTAAATGTTATGCCCCCTGCTCCTTCATCAGTCCATAGCTGATTGACTAATATTCCTACAAAGTAGTTAACTTTTCCTGGACACACTGGCTGGCCAAATAAGAGCCTGTTTATCTCCCTAGAAATCCTGCTTCTCCTCCCAGTAGACCACCATGGTTACAACACTATTACTACAAATAGCAGAGGTTTTACATTCCTTTGTGCTACAAAATATATTAACACAGAGAGCACCTCATGGAGCACTTTCCTCTTCGTCATCATTCCAGTGACTGCTGCTCTGCCCCCAGGCAATCCCCCAGCAGCTCCCACCCTATTTGTGTTCACAGACCAAACCATCGCCATCTCAGCAATTTCTTTCATGGATAAACAAAACTGGGGAGAGTATTTCAGCTGACAGTAGTGAAGTAAGTGATTCATCCCTCTTGAGAAAAAATTTAGCACTGTCTACTTCTGTTCTTCATTTCATGTCCACTTCCCATCTGTTCTATTTGACTTAATAGGAAGGAAAGAGACAAGCAAAAACTGTTTAACTGCCAGTTTTCCAGGATCCACAGGAACTGCTCAGCACTAGTAATGGACCTATGTTAAAACAAGTTGTTTGTTTTAACCAAATTATTCTGTCTTACAGTGCAGAGCAACACTAGATGATGAGTCTCCAGGAAAAACCTGCAAGTGTCATTTAGGACCCAAAAAAGTGCTGAGATAAAGAATAATGACCCTACCAGGTCTAGAAATTAAGGCAGAGGTTTTACAAGAGATGAATTCCACCTGAGAATTCCTGCCTTGCCCAGTTCTCCATAAATTTAATATATATATTAAAAACTCCACACAAACCCTTCCTTTAAAAGAATAAAATGGTGAGTTCTACAAAACCAACCTAGAAAATACCAGCTTAAAAAAAATCTTCTGTGTCTGCCTGTATCACACTTCTAAGGATGCAAAACAGTAGTAAACAGCAATTATTGGGTAGGAAAATAAAACTCAGATCGAAGTTCTCCTTCAGGAACTAGAAAAAAGATATTTTAAAAAAATCCAGATACAACAAAAGCTTGCAAAATTTGTGCTTCTCTAGCATGAAAAAAGGGAAACGGTAAGTTCTTTTTTCCTCTTTCTCCTGAAATATGCCAAATTCAGATTCTGGAGCATGTTTAGGGGGAATAATATCAAATATATTCAAGTATTTAATTTGGACAGCTAAAATATTGATAGAGGAGGAAGAGTCTCTACATGAGTTATCATAAAAAGATTAAAAAAGTATGTGTCATGTTGCTCATGTCAAATAGACCTCACAACATTCACATCCTATCCACCCGCTCAGACAGACTCTGTTTCAGCATGCTGCCCACCATCCAAACCAGGTGGAAAAAGACTATTTCTGAACAAGAGCTGCAACTTGGTTGGACTTCTCCGTTAGTTTATCTGGTGAGACCAAGACTGAATAAAAAGAAAACACTTGCACTTGAGCATCTACCTTTTTTTTTTTTATCTTTTTTTTTCCCCAGAGAGATTCCACTGTGACGAATACATGTATTTTCAGTGGCTTATCAGTGTCAGAATTGTGTCCTATTTGAGCATTGAGTCACAACCAGCAAGCTCAATATTAATTTCTACAGGATGTTTAGACGCAATAGTAAAATGTATGAGTAGCAAGGAGTCCCTTTTGCAGAGGGAGGTAAACACTCTGTTGAGCTGGGGAAAAGGAGCACTTACCTTTTATTATACAGAATCCAGCTACTGAAATTTAAAGCTAGATTTCTGGATGCTTTCCCCAGCAAGCATTTTGAAAACTAAATCATAGGGATCTGCTACATCCTAGAGAGACAGACTGTGTTCCTCACCTCCTCAATGAAGTAGTGTCAGCCTGCAAATGCATGACCTAGTTCACTCAGCTTTCAACCAATGTGCCTGGTCTTATGAAATATATATGAAACACATCTTTTTTTTAAACAAAAAATACGTCTCAGCTGAAAAAGCAACATTAAACATTCATTTCTGCATATAGTGTGAATCAAATACTCTACACATACAGCTTCCAAAACACCATAAAAACACATGTGTGGGGCTGCAGCCAAGGGACTCCAATAGCCTGCATCCCACAGCACCAGCTAACAGTGGAGGGCTTATTTTAAAATATTTTTTATGTTTCAGCTGCTGTGTACTTACCACGTTCTCTCTTTCCTCAACTCAGCCAGCTTGTGCAAACGTTGAAGGGCTTTCTCCTGTTTTCTTTCATCTTTTCGTGACTTAGATGCTACGTTTCGTGCAAACTCCCTGTGTTTCAGTTCCTTCAGTCTCTGCAAGAAACAGTCATATAATGCATGTAAAAACCCCAGAGATGAGAAACATTTACACTGACAGTTACTCGCTGGTAAGCGCTCGTGGCACGGATTATTTCTGAACGTAACCAAAGTGACCCATTCAATAAATCTAAGCATTTCAAGGGAGTAATCAAAACACACAGAGATGCCAGAGACAGGTTAGCAAGGTTAGAAATAACCTAGAAAATTTTACTGCAGCTTTTGTGACGATGTGGACCATCCTCAGTAGGATGTGGCAATGCTCATCCAGAATTTTGCTCATGACTTTTCCCTGAAACCTTCCTCATGGCTTAACTGCTTTTTGAGATATCAATAAAAAATGAGACCACATCAGGAACTTTTCTGCAAAACTACTCTGTAGCCTGTTGATACCCCTGATTATATTAAATCTTGAATTTTTCTGCCCAAGGTGATGGCATCACGTTTGTCACCACTACGCTGTAGGAGGTCCCTGTCAGCCCTTTTCTCCGGCCTACCAAGGTCCCTCTGGACCTGCCCTGCCGTGTCATCAGCAAGCTAACATCTGCAAAGCTCCTGAGAGTGTGCTATCCTGCCACCTGGGTCATTATTAAAGATGTTAAAGGGTCCTGTCCCAGCAGGGATCCCCAAGAGATGTAATGGTCAGGGAAACCTTGTATTTTGAAATGGGAAGACTGTCCCTTTGAAGCAGCTTCTGTTTCCTGTTCATGCTGGTGTCTGACACAGCAGTTAAGCAGATACCGAGGTTCAGTCCAGTATCTCATTTGATTTTATGTCCAGCCTTTTTCTTGGGAGGCATATGAAAGTGCACAACTCTGACTCTCCACATGAAAAGGAAATATAATTTCCTTTATATCACAGAGAGACAACATGCAGAGACCTCCCTAATTCTTCCTGTCATGTTTGGTCCAATAGGTCCCAAACCCCACTGGTGCTCAGTGTCCTGATTCTGGCTCACACTCAGATGACAGCACCTTACGAGACTGTCATCTCCTGATACGGGGAGGAATCCAGTAACCTGCCCCTGTTTTAGTGTCCAAGTGGTAATGACTGGCCATGGACAGGGGCCACACTGATTTGTAAAAGCAGTAGCTCCAAACTGTTTGAGGAGTCTCAAGAGCTTTTTTTATTGCTGGTGGCACACCATAAATACACACGAATTAGAGCTTGCGGAACTCTACCAGCACTGTTCTCATGCTCCTTCTCAATTTTTTTATTTCACCCCTTTAGTGAATTTTTATTTTCCCTATTCACAGAAAAATACCCCTCACTTCTTCACTGAGAGGGTGGTCAGTCACTGGAACAGACCTCCCTGCGAAGTGGTCACGGCAGCAAGCCTGGCAACAGCTAACGGAGCATCTGGACAATGCTCTTGGTCACATGGTTTAGTTTTAGGTAGTTCTGCAAGGGGCAGGGAGCTGGACTCGATAATCCTTACGGGTCCCATCCAACTTGAGATACTCTGTGATTTTTTTACACACTAAATTCATCTTTACCATTTTGGGTGATGCTAACACAACCTTGGCCGTCCATTTAATGGCAAGAAATAAATATGGAGAAACATGCTGAGAAAGAAAACTTGAAGAAAAAATTAATAATACTCTCTATTTTCAATTTTTGCATTATTTTCCAAATAACTGGATATCCTCGATAGAGAGAAATGATTTGAAATGTAAGCACTTCTTCCTCCACTAGTATTTTCTCGATAGAGTTATAAAATTTTGCTTTATTCTGCTAACACATTATAAGGCTATAAATACACTCAAAACTAGATGTATGATAACTTTTTTTCCTGGAAAAAGAATACTTGAAATGTGAAGTGTCTTTGTAGAACACTTCTTACTGCTGTGCACTCCTGTTTTCCTAAGGATAGCATGATACTGACCCTGCTATCTACTAGCCACTTATGAAACCCAAAGTACTTCATTTCAGAGGCAGCTTCTGAGTGCTCAGAACACAAGAGAAGGGATGAAGTTTGCTCCTTTCCCTCCCCACTTCCAGCCCTTGGCACTTAAAGAGAGGATTTTGTTGCATTTTGTGAAGCTCAATAATTTTTCAGGGGTTTTTTCCCCTCCAATGCCTAAGGAAAGATGTTGGTGATAAAGCAAGAGAAGAAAAGGAAGATAACAGAGTGCTTTCTCAGAAGGTTAAAAAGAAGCAGCTGAGGTGTATACAAATCCATAATCACCTCCCAGCAGCGGTACTTTTCTATAATTACTGGGACGATTATAAGGAGTGATTTGATTCTGACCAGATTCTGACCCCTTCTAATCCTTCTGCTGAAAGTCAGCAGGACTCCACACCCTCAGGAGTGCTGAAGTCAACACAGCTCCATGTTTCAGGGTGTGAATAGGGTCTTGCTCACAGTGAATAGGCATGATGTTGGCAAATGTATTTTATGTGATTCTGGAGGCAGAGGAGATGCATTTCTTGCCTATCATTGCTAAGCAAGAATCATTCCTCTGATCTGAGCCTCTCATCACCCCGATCAGTCGTTATCTGCTTAGCACGTACCAGGATCTGGTAGGGAGGAACCATTCACAATTTTTAGGTAATTAAATTGTTCTCCTTGGGTGGCTATAAGTAGGTGTCAATGTTAAGACAGAGGAGTCTGGCACGAGATTTGTGTGCAAAGCCTTCATGTCAGACCGCCTGCTCTCCTCCTCTGGAGAACTGCTCGTTCCAGTGCTCCCCGTCTGTCAGACCTCCTGTCAGATACACTAACCCTTTCCTGGATGGAAAACTGGCCCTTTGCAGATAAACTACTTAACAACGTGCTTTGTTTGGTTGGGGTTTTTTTCCCTTACAACTGGTATCTCAATCTTTTTCATGGAGAGCTTTAACGATCTGCAAGGATTATACCTTGGTTACTCCCAAGCACTTTATTCTGCAAGTGCATATGTGTAAGTGGAACTTTTCTTAGTTCTAAACCACAAAACATGCACCTGGCGCAAGCTGGTTCAAGGTTTCAAAAAAAAATTCTATTTCCTATAAATAAAAGGTCACCTAAATGAGAAAATGCCTCTTCCTTTCCTTTTTTAAATTTTTTTATTTAATATTGTAGTTATTTTCCACTTGATTTTATTTAATCATCTGACAAACTATCCCCACCTGCATTCCCTTACTGCACTTGGTCATGCTACGGATTGCTGGCACTGCATTTATGCTGCCCTTATTTGCAATTTGTTGGTTTCACTGGAATTATGCAAATGAAAATAAGATACTACCCAATTATACATAAAACACCATTAGTCCATGCATTCAGAGCTTTAGAAGGCCTCCCCAAGTTGTTCAAAGTAAATAGCTGCAATAAAAATGAAGCGTAACTTATTCCTACAAAACATCTTTTTCTTCACATACTTCTGCCTTTCCACGTGGCAGAGCCATTCTCTAATGCTAACTTCAATACCTAGTTTAATGCCTATTATGTTTGTGTTTTTTCCGTGGATCAGTAAGCAAATAATTAGCAGGCAGACATACAGTATTGGATTCCCTCCTGTATTTTCCTCTGCTTACAAATCAGCTCAAAACGTGTGAGACCCAGCAAGCAGAGTTCAACAAACAGTTCACAATGAATAATTAAATGACATTTCTCCAAGAGACCTGCATGCCTTCATCATTATCCTGGTACACTGTCTTGCCACTCGGAAGGTGCAGAGCACAGGCCACCGTCGTTTTGCAAATGACTTTGCCCAGCTCGCAGCAACAGGACGCCTGACCCCGATTCTCCAGCCTTGCAACGGGATTCTGCAACTGCACTGCTTTCATTGCGGCAGAAGCTGGATTATTTTAACCAATCTAACTGTAACACCTGGCCTGAAGCAGAAATATTCCACCTACTTTCAAAAAAACTCAGCCACTGCACACCCAGTACACCGTGCTGAGCTGAGGTTTGCCAGTCCAGGTGAAAAGGAAGACTCTGTTACAGCCTCCTGTGCATGGATGAAACTACACGAGTCAGCCACGAGGTCCAAACTCAGGTGTGGCTGCATTTCACTCAGAGGCGTAATGCTGTGGTGTTCCCAGACTTGTGGAAGATAACCAGCAGGAAAATCAAAGGAATCCCAAGTGGATTCCAAGAGGACCGCATTTTTGGTCACTTCACCTCTGTCTTCATTTCCCCATTTACCGCGTTAGACAGTTCATTTCAGCATGGTGCTTTTCAAAAAGTTTCCTAATTCTCCCTTGTATTTTATAGTATAGGAACCACAAGCCGAGATCCTGCTGCCAGAGCCAGGTGCCTGAAAAACCTCCCTGGATCAAAGCCTCTTGAAACCAGACACATTATGGCATTAAACGCACTTCTTACATCACCATTACAAGCCTTTTGCCACCTTGCAAAGTGGCTGCTGGCTTTGGGATTTTTTCATAACTCAAGATTTAAGCACTGGTAACAACAGCACTTAAAACTAATGGGCTTTCAAAACAAAGAGAAGATAGTAATTAATAAAGATACTCAGGACAGCAAAAGCACATCAAGGCTGAATAGTGAAACACAATGTACCCAAATATTATGAATACTATGGGGGGGGGGAAAAACCCAGCCTCAAATAATTTTGTATATTTGAATGTATAATTTAATGCTATCAGAATGGACTCTGAAGAAAAGCAGTAAAATTTCTAACAAAGTTTGTGCAAACGAGGGGGAAATCATAACAAGCATCAGGACTGATACAGGCTTGATACAGGCTCACTCTGTAGCCTTAATATCTCCCATAAAAACCAGCCACCCCCTCATCACAATTGCTTCGTCTAAGGACTGCTTGTTCAGAGAGGCTCTCACACACTACCCTTGCAAAGCTTATCTAGGAACAACTTTAATAGGGTCAAGAACCAATGGGAACAGTTTTATAATAGCAGGAGTCAGAAAGATGCCTATCAGGGGATTTCAGGGCAGTGCATTTCAGATATTATTATGCTAATTCACTTTTGACCTTAGATTAACAATTAAATTATGCAGACTTTTACAATGCTGAAAATACAGAGACCATAAATTCATTTTCTGATCAATGGAAGTATAAAATTACAGAATTTAACAGCCATGACATCAAATTTTGCTGTTTTATTGTCTTTTTATTCTATCAGGAAAAATGACTGTATTCCCAGTGGTCACTAAATCATTAATTTATGTGACTGTCCGCTTTTGAAGATAACTCATCAAAATAAAGCTTCCTTTTCTTGCTACCTAACTATGAGATACTCAAAGCTGCTGAGTTTGGTGACCAACCTGCCAGAGCAGAGCAGGGCACAAACCCGCTTCTGCTTCACCTGCCCTGCCAGTGACAGGCTGGGACCATGACGGCATAGGATATTCAGTCCTACATGTGTGTCCCAAGCCCAGGAGGAGCTTCCCCAGCTCCTATGCCTTCTGTAAATCCATTGGCACCCCTAAAGGAGAGGGAAGTCCACCACAGCTCCTTCCCGCCCTTCAAAATTTGCTAACTAACTAAACATGGGCAACATGTGTTGGTAATTCTGTCATGGAAGTGGCAAAATATTAACCTTTGGATTTATTTAAAACAAATATTTCTTCCCTCTAAATCTGTATATGACATAAAACATGTTTTTTAATAAAGCAATTTCGTGCCTATATATTTTTTTAAAATTTGTATTATATGCAATGAGTATTTCTTAGCTGCAAGTGATTATTCTAGAAGCTGTGCATATTCCCCTGTCTCTGAATACTGCATGACTGCTGTAGATGTACTCCCTGTTAACTGAGATGGTTTATTGCTTCTTTATGTGAATTATGGTATGACAAACACAGCGACAACATACTCATTAGATAAGCACTTGTCACACCAAACCAGATTAGTATCTCTCACAAGAAGCTTAATCAATTATAAATAATAACTGAACAGATCACAGTTCCTGTAACACCTGTAAATGTTCAAAGGGGGACTGAAACATGCCCTTAAAAGCAGAAAACATTGCTTACCAAGATGTAAAATGTTCCTTCTGTCTTTGGTGCTGTGTTGGGCATGTACATATATTTTTTATATATATATATATATATATATATATATATTTTACTGTTCCGCAGCTAGAGACCCCTCCACTTCACACAGTACAACAGGGCAGCCTCTCTGCACTTCTGTTCTTGTCTGCAATTCTACCTAC
>VXAY01001453.1:135747-203219 GCA_013399855.1 Oxyruncus cristatus | reverse complement strand
ACTTTTCATGATAGTATTTTTCATTTTTTTTTAAAAAAAAAAAAAAATTCTCCCCTTGTGAAGACGATAGAAAAAAATTAAGCTTCATGAAAAAGATATTACAATAGCAGAAGACCCTACCCTGTTAGTGCTACAGGCCTTCCCCAGCAGATTTTAGGCAAGACAGGTTATTTCCACAGAAAGGAGAAATGCTAACGTCTCAATGAAATTAGCAACTCAAGCACCCAAATAAGTAGGCTAAGGAAGAAATTAATAGACTTTTTTGCTTTTTTTTTTAAGCTGCCACTGTGGAATTAATTGCTATAATATGTTCCTGAAAGAGAAGAGTCACAGGGGGGTAATTTTAACAGCAGCCTACTGCCACTTGATGGGGAGTTGCTGACTACTGTCAGGGAAAGCCTCCTGCTGGGGTGATATGGCACCAGAACACATCACCAAGGGAGGGCTGGGGAATATCCAGCCCCATAGAAATTCTAGAACTGAATAAGAAAAAAATATTTAACTTGATCTTGGCGAGTGAGAAGCCAGTGTCTCCTTCCAACCACTGTTTTAAGATTTCTGTCTTTTGCAGGGAGGTACCTCCTCGCTTATCAGTGTAAGGACCACATTGGCCACTCACTCCATTTGTGAGAGTCCTTTAATAAATAACATGGCTCTGTTGCTGGCTCATCAATAACTTTCAGTTTGTTGCAAGTTATGAACTGTTTCTAACTACCTCTGCCTATAGCTGCACTTCAAGATGCAAAATTTAAACCTTTACTTAAATACCAAGAGCTCCACAAATTAGCAACAGAACCACATTGTATATGATGAGATATTAAGCCCTCCAGATGACAAGGAACATGCAGGCTATGAATAATCCTTTTCCTCTCCTATTTCTACTACAAACTGCAGCCATACCCTCCTGATCATCTTTTAATAGCACACAGATATATGCAGGATTTTAAAACAGCAAGTCTTTGGAGCCCGGAAAATTGCTGAATAGGTAGATTCCGTAGAAGTGAAACTGCTCTTTTTCTAGCACTGTCATGAGCATCGCGCAGACTGGGAAGAAAGTGGGGATTAATTAAGAGGAAAGGAAGGTTGGGATTGCTTTGCCTGCCCATCATGGGCCCAAAGGGCGGCAGGTGATGAGAAGATGAGATTCTTAATGATTTGGAAGATTTTTTTATTAACTTTAAATGCATTGTTACAATTGAAATCTTCACAAACAACTGTAACTTGCTCATGAGAATACTTGAACAATACTCAGTAGTACAGTTTGTTGTGCAGTCTGCAAAAAAGAGCTGTTGAGCCAGCTTTTACATTTAGAATCCACCAATATATATAAAATATATGTATTGTGTTATACAACTGAAAATTCACATTGATAATTTCTTATTTGGTAAAATAAAAGCTGAAATTATTTTTCATGACACACAATTAGTTTTGAGACTAAAGACTTGTATATGAAGCATCTTGTGAAGTGTCCTGAGTTTAGTTAGATTTTCCTATATAAGTTCATGGGGGGGGGTGGCAAATAAATTCAACTTGAGCTTAAAATGAAACCCAAAACCTAATAAAAACATTGTTTTCAATATCATGAGGAAAATCAGAACCTTAAATATCTTGCACACTTGCACCTGTAAAATTCATGAAAGCTAGTTATCTTTGATGAATATCTTACATAATTACTCTTGAGTAACTGCAAAGGATTCACGTTGGAGCAATGGAAGGACAAAGAAATTTCTTAGCTTTCCGTTGCTTTTAATGCTTCTCTTTCAGAAGTTATCTGCCAGGAGCAAACACATACTTCATTGTGTGATGATTAATGCTCTTCTCACACTTCATTTGACGCCATCATGGTGCCTGTGCATTCCTGCCCCTCCCCAGTATCCACTGCTGCAGGATTCAGATAGCACCAGGCTCACAGATGAACAAGGCTCCAGGACTTTGACAAATAACAGGTTGTGGAGCATAAATTAAGACTTTTGTTGCTTTTGTTTTAAGATAATTGTGTTTTCTAAAGTTGACTAAATGTCACAATGGCAGTGTTGCCATTGTGCAAAAACATTGTTTTAAGCCTGCAGAACTGCTGAGTGCTGCACACTGAATATTTCACGGTGATAGCTACTGGCCACGTGTGTACCAGCCTGATCTTATTGCAAGCTGTAGGGTATTTTTTGTTAGCTTCAGCAAAAATCAGCTGAATACTCCATAAATATTAAGGACAAGACCAAAGGAAACAACACAGAAATAGAAGATTAGCATCTCACCTATTAAATTAACTTCACCAGATAATGAAAGGAACATGAAGCTGACACAGGCTTCTAAATCTGGAAAGTGGTTACATATGCTAATCTCTAGTTTAAAGGAATTTATTTTAATAATTCTAGGCCTAATTCTACTTTTTCTTAAAGTCAACTGGGGAAACTCTTGGTGAGCTCAGGGAGAGAAGACATTTCAAATTCACTGTGAAAATTTTCAGCAACACCTAAGAAAGCTCCTTCAGTCACAAAGATTAAAGGTAAGATTGGTACACACTGCTTCTTTAAGAATCACTTCACCTTTACAGCCACTCCTGCACCATTTAGGATTATGATTAAAAACCCAAAACCACATGCAATGTTTTAAAACCTGTCAAGAAATGGTTATTCCCAGCACTGTTAAAGAAAAGGGCTTAACTCCACCCCTCTGGAAAGACCCAAGTGGCAGTGACATTTACACACCCAGAATAATCTTCTTGAGCATCACATATACAATATTTACAAGCTTGACTGTTCTGCTGCAACCAAAACATTGATTTTGGCACTGCCTCCCGATATTTTCAGGTGAACACCAGTCACTCAATGAGAAATGTTGATTTGTGCTTTATTTTCTCGTACAAGTTCCCATGCATAAATAACGAGAGCTCCACAACATCTCAAGTCCATCCAGAAGGCTCTAAGCTAATGGAAAAATTCCTGTTTGTATAACATTCATATTCCATAAACCATTTCTCAGGAGCAACCACTTCCCTCACCAAAAACTCTCACAGAAAGGTCACCTCTACAACTTTTTTGGAGAGGAAAAATTGATTTCCCTTTAGAATGGTTTTCCAGTGGGAGATGATTAGGCCACAAAATGGATAGTACACACAAGCATTGGATGGCTCAGATCTTAAAACTGGGTTTTTTTGCTCATTTTGGAGACTGTTTTGCTGTTTTCTGCATGAATAATGTACTAGGCCCCTCTGAGTTCTTTGAGACTCATCCAACAACTCTTCACTCCGGAGGCCTCCAACACCAACCAGTGTCCGTTGTCATTTACCAGCTTTTCACTGTGGTTAAGATGATTCCCTGGGTCTCCAGCACTGAAGCTCTCTGTAGGATCCTGCTGCTATTCTGATTCTTCCTCCTTCCTTACTGAAGGAGGACACAATACCCTTTCTACAAGCAAACTAAAAATTGCAAGCAGACATTGTTAGTCTATATTTTTTTGGTTTCAGCCTCTTTGGGCACTGACATTTTAGGAAAGACTGCCACGGAGACTGAAATGAACCTACCAAATCTTTCTAATCTCTACAATGTGCACAATGACTTCAAATGAGGAACTAATATTTACAGTCAGGTCCTCTAAAGGTTATTTCCCATAACCCTTGAAGGATACACTAATGGTTATGACTGGCTAAAGGAGATACATGAATTTCCCCAAAGGAAGCTCTTTATTTTAGTTCTTTATGTCAGAGTTAAATCAAAATCCGTTTCTCATATCAGTTTTATATTGGGTCACTGAGCCGTTCAAAGCCTCTGCTCACAAATTGCTTCTCATCAGCAGGATCTGGTCCTTGCCAGTGATTATCCCAGGACCATGACAAGCTGCTTCAAAGAGCATAAATTTGACCAATGAAAATTGAGACAAGAATGAGCCTTTGCAAATTTTGACACGTATCTCACAGCCACAGCTAACTGGCAGAGACAAAATCTTTATTATCCTTTAGCCAGCCTTTACTGCTATACACACAGACTCCTTGGAGAAAAACACACATGGCAAATTTGACTACAATATTGTGACCCACTGAAGAAAAAGCAAGTAAGCAGAGCACATATTTGTGCTGGTAAACACATAAAAATGTCCCCAAGCAGACCTCCAAGTGAGGAAAAGGACACTACTGACATTTAACTTCGCCTTCTGCCTGGCAAAAAGGTGGAGAAAAGCACCAATATCAACATCATACTCCTCCAAATGAAGAACTCATGGTGCTGACAACTCGTAATGGCACCTCCCTTTTCTTCTTCAGGAGGATCGTAACACCAGAAAAGAATCAGACACCAGAAAGCTTATTATAATCTGGATTTAGATAATCTGGACTGTAAGTACTATTAGGCCATTTAATTGGCCTCTTAATAATTCTTTCAGTAGGACTTTAGTTCAAGCTAAACCAACAACAAATCCTTGGCTTTGCACTTGGGGTGTGTTTCTTTCCCCCACGTCGCTGCAGAAGGTGCTTGGCTGGGTATCCCGGTCTCAAGGACTGGCTGAACCCACACCAGAGCTGATGGTGGGTACAGCAGGTCCAGCTTTCTGTTTCAATATAACCCAGAAGCAATTTATGGCAATGTTCCTTTACCTCAGTCAGATACGAACCTATCAGGAGATAATTCGCCCTTGATTAGGAATCACCAGGAAATTAAGAAAAACAATAATTAACTAATAATGTAAAGCTTATTACAGAAACAGAAATGTACCCAAATCTCAGTCCACATTCTTAAAGGCAGAGAGCAGATCCTAAGGAACACTGACATTATCCTGTTTTACCTTTTCTTTCTGATAATAACAGCAAGGATAGGAGTACATCCCCTCATGATAGAGGGTCGCTAGAGGTGAGCATTGCACAAGGAAGACAGCCCAGAGCATCACCTACTGCACTGAACTCTGAAACCTGGACTGCTGGAAGCTCAAGCTTTAATGAAAAGAAGAAAAAGCAGCCCATAAAAAGCTATATATCTGGCACATAAATAACAGGGGCAATTAAGTAGGTGGACCTTCTGTGTATCTCAGCAGAAGACTGATTTAAAATGTCTACACTCCATGTGAAGGCATTTTTGGATAAAACATTGCCACAGAAAATGGAAAACAAGAGCAGGAGCTTTATCATCTCAAGGTCAAGGTAACTGTATGTTTGCAAAAGTTTAAGAAGTGCTTTACTCTCTTCACAGCAAACTCAAAGAAACAGACAAAAGTACTCAGGAACTAAGAACTAGTGATGAGAGCTGTGAAACCTTGCCCGCTCTTCTTACAAAGACCAGGAAAAAAACCCCAAAGAATCTTATTCTCAGAATTCTCAGCCCTGCAAACAAACCCCTTACCTCAAGCACCACACAAGCACTGCTATAGCACTCCACAACTAATAAGTATTTGCAGGCCAGATTCTCTACTTCTGCACAAGATTTACACTTTTCAACAGAAACAGGTATCTTTGTTGGTGTTTAATTTGGAAGGAGAATTCTGTGAGTGATCACTCTTTGCTGTTTCTGATTCATGAAAGTAGTTGTTTTTTTTTTATTTTTGTCTAAACAAATCTTTTCCTGTCTACAAAATCTTGTGGGTATTTTTAATGAAAAAAAAATGAAAACCAGAGAAAAACCTTTTCCACAAATTTGGGCTCAAATTTCTTTATATACGTCTTTTCCTACGGATAGCTATAAAAATAGAGGCAAATGATGACACTTCCTTCTATCCTACCAAAAATTTGGCCATTTTCTCCACAAGTTATCTCCCATGGAAACAGAGATGTTTCAGATGCCTGTTTTCAGTCTTCACAACATCCCTTAAAGTAGGCTGGTCTCAAAATTTTACTTCTGACTTAAGATGCACACATTCCTGCTCCAGGATTTCTTACTAGTATGCTGCAGAGCCCTCAGGGCTGGGATTGGGAAAAAACCAACCTCATAAGACACCTGTTTTTCCCTGCAACATTCTCACCCATTGTCTGCAAAATTGCCAGAGGTGATGCCTAGAAGAACACCACTTTAGAAGGTTAGAAGAACACCACTTTACACAAGCGACACTTGTGTAAAGTCTCCTCTCTCCATACATCTTGGATTTATTGTTGGAATTCTCTCTCTTAATGGCATCAAAGTGACTCAACCTTTATGAAAGTCTCAAATTCATTCATCAAACTGTCATTCCCCAAAACCATTTTGTGTCTGCTCGTGCAGGATGGAACTGCGTAGTCACAGAAAAGACTCAAGAAGGCTTAGAAAATTTGTCAAGTTCCAAAGCTTGGAAAGTTTCTGAACAAAACTCGGAGTCTTACCTCTAACACAAATACATACACATTAAAATGTCCTCCAGTTACAGATAGGATTCAAACAAAGACAATCAGGAGACCCATACACCATTTCTGGTACACATCTACACATTTATTGTACAGCCCTAGATGCAAAACAAAATAGCCTGTCCCTCAAACTCTGCCTGTAAAATCGAGTCAGTGTGAAGCAGCTCCAAGAAAACATCCCACAGGACCAGTAATTGATCTGATTTCTGATTTGAGACTACTCAGAATGGGCTGCAATCCGCATGACCCATTTCATGCTGTCCTGTCTGAACAGAGGCACAGAGATCAGCAAAGTCATAGACTGTTCCCAGCATAAGGCAGGAGAATAGCTCAGTTTCATCACTCAAAATATTTCTTCAGATGGAGTGACAGACAAACATGGGACTTATTTTAGGAGCATTTCCCATTTTGCCATTCAGCAAAGGCAGCACCAGAGCTTGGTTTGTGCAGCAAAACCTGTACCTGGACTCGATAGGAGCTTCCCAAATTTTGAGGAATCGGGTCCCTAAGTGAGCTGCTGTTAGACAGCTAAAGCTCTTTCAGGATCCCACTGCCCAAATTAGAACAACTTGTATTGAAAGAAATAACTTGCTATAAGATCACTGAAGATGGAACTAAAGTAATACCTACTTAGTTTTAGTAAGCTGGTTATAAGTTATATACTGTTTTCTATTCTCATCAAATCTTATTAATGTATAACACTTCACCCCATAAACTGAATGTGGCTATGCCTTGATACTATATCTTACTCTAGGGTTTCAGCACTTTTTTTCTCTCTAAAATTTAAGAAGGGTAATCAGATAGTGGGTGAAAAATTCCTTTGTGAAGGAAAACCATCCTTTATACCCATACAAAATATAAAGACTGCTTAAGTAATTTTGCATCATTTAAAGTACATTATATATTAAAATATCAGTATTTTGTGGTGTTAAATCTTCAAGCTTCCATTCAATCAGTAAAGACAAAGGGTAAGAACAACGTCCCAGAAAACCTGAATTTGGATACTTGGCTTCCCACGAGGAATTCAACCCTGAGACGCCGCACACAAACAGCTGCACCTGACACAAGCACAAGGTGGGTCTATTCATCAAACACATGCACATTTAAGCAACGCAAGACCCCAGTACCTCTCACTACTGAAACCAGATCTGGCACTTTCCCACAGGCAAAAAAGGGTCTGCTCCAACCACTGGTAGCAGTCTCACACCCTTCCAAGTAGATACATTAGCAGAGCTTTGACTTGCTTTCTTCTTCGAACAGATGTTGTGGAACCAATCTCGTGTGCCTACAAGGAGTACACATCACTCTGATGCTGCGAACTCTCACTTCTGCCTGGGGCAGTATCACTAAAAATAAATCATTCTGTTTGAAATTTCTACTGACCCTCAAGACACCAGCTGGCGTCCTGTACACAGCACATCTGCAATCTGTGTCCAGATTCCTGCTTAGTGCCAGGGAAAGCATTGCCTCTCCCACTTCTGCCCTGGAAGAATTCTCCAGCCAGTGACACGCTATAGAAGAGTCTCACTCTATTCTGCAGCAGCAAATAAATGGCCAGTGGGGCATAAAATCTAGGAAAGACTCAGGAATGTTACTTTTAATGCCCACTCACATTTAAAGTGGTTGATCCCTCCCCTCTTGTACAGTTTCTCAGCTGTTTCTGGTCTGTCACAATGGTCCTCTGAATTGGGTTTATACTGGAAAATCTTTCCATTTTCTCACTTTTAATCCTACAAGTAATGGGAAAACCAGGGCTGACCATCATATTTTGTAAGAACTGGTCTTTCTAGTCTCAGTCTAGGCTCTCTGGGGAGACAGAGGTGGCAGATTGGTTTTCCAACCAGTCAGTCCTACTGAACACGAAAGTGAAACTCTGATTACTACCAACTTCCATAGTTTTGCCTTTCACTTTTGAAGATCCTGAACATAGTGAAACCATTAATTACATCATCTTAACAGAGGTTATTTTCCTTCAGAGTCAAGGGCCTGAAGAGGAACAATTTACTGGCATCTCCCAATTACCATGTGTTCCCTACATTATTGTAACTCTACCATCTTCCAGGCCAGAGGGAGAAAAACTTAGATTCTCGATCATGTCAGAGTAGTCATCAGAAAAAAAACAACAAAAGCCTACACCACAACACATCAGGCTCTCACAAAGAATATTCTGCTACTGCACTTTGAGCAAGTGGAAGCAAAAGCAATGCCTTTAAACTGAGTTCTCTTCCATGTGATCTGATTAGTGCTGTTCAAATGCTGACAAGGTAACCAAAATGCAGAAACCAGTGATTTCTGGTGGCTCAAGTACTCAAACACAGGGAGCAGTATTTTTCCTTACCCCAAACCTATAATTCTGATAAACATCAATTCTACAGTGTTACAATGGCTCTCATATTCTCTTCCAGGTGCTGGGGTTGAGGAGTACACCTGCACCACGTTGCTCAGCAGCAGAACACAACCTCTCTTGGCTTAAACAGTGGCAGATGTCAGACAGTGCACACTGATTACACCAAACGGTGAGGATGGGAGAAGAAGCAGCCACTGTCATCAGCTGAAGCTGCAGGGGGTTTAATGCGACAGAATCTAAATATCGGCCTGGATTTTGACCAGTGCACAACTGCAGCTAGTACCCTTGCTCCTAAGAAAGCAGCCTGGGAACTTCAATTATCGTGGTGGTCAAGGTCTTGGTTTTAAATCTCTAAGGCAGCAACTCCAGCAACACAATTATATTGCTCCAATGCCGACTCAAAGGAAAAACTGCCACCCGTTGAAGTACCATCATGTTCTGTAGCACATAAATGTTAATTAGAGGTCTTTTTTTAGAAATTATGAGATGCTCCAGTCCTGCACAGTGTGAGACTTGATGAGATGTGAGCACTGGGTGGTACAGCTAGCTGTAAATCAGTTTACTGTACAATCTCATTTCTTTAATGAAGAGCAAATAACTGAGCCTTAGTAAAGCAAGGGTCCCAGGCGTACACTCACTTGCTAACCAAAATGCTGGATTTAACTTTATTTTGCATTCCTCCAAAACAGGGAGTGCTGCCCTACTGTTAGTCATTAGAGAATGTTCTCCTGTCAGGGGGTCAAAGCTAAGCGTAAACTTTGATGTCAGAATTAAAAAACATAGAAGAGATGAGTGGCAAGGCCATTATGGGAGAATAACTAGTACAGTTTTCATAAGGGAATAACTTTTAAAAGCTGACAAGAGCTGTCAAGGTGTCAGGCCTGGAGAAGAGCCAGCACAATTAACATATCCTAGGCTTCAATCTACCGGGAGGGGAAAAAGAAGGATTTCTTTTGGACAATTACAAATTAATAAATGGAAGTGTCAGTTCCTCTGTAGAGCACCCATTAAAGCGTACTAAAGGTCAAAACCTCTTACGGTTTCTGTCATGGTAGGCAACACACCAACATTATTTTATATTTCAAGCAATTTTACTGTCATTGACAGAAGTTGCAAATGTACAAGAAAATATTCCCCTTAGCAGTATACCAGGCCGTTTACCCCACAGAAATCATCTGTGCTCCCAGAAGTGACTAATATTTTAGGCTTCTCTTATAAGCTCTGTGGGGTTTATTTAGTCACTTATTTTAAGAACTGCACACGTATGAATGAGAATGTGAAGTGAAGCACTCAGGAGGACATACCATACCACTTTTTTACATCCTCCAGCCACGCACAATCCCTGCCCATGGAGTGACTGGGACCTACTCAGGGCAGCTCTTGCTGTAGAGTCAAACAGCCTCCCACAGCCCACAGCCGTTTCCCACAGGCAGATGAGCTCTCCCCTCCACGAACATTAGGACAGGCAGGGACTGCTCCCTCCCTGACCTCACTGGCTGACCTTGTTTCCCTCTACTCTGACTCCCCATCAAATTCAGACCTTGCACAGCAAGCAGAGCCATTAACTTGCTTGTGTGAGGCTCACACCAAGCTCGGAAATTGCTTCTGCTGTACTTTACTTCCACTTCAAAAAAAAAAAAAAATCAGAACAAGAACTGGGTTTGCTTGACCTGCAGAATAACTACCCTCTGCAGTGGACCAAGGAAAGATAGGTACAAAACCTGAACCCTGTTATTCTCAGTTGCCTTCTCAACAATAAATTGCAGATCAGATATCTCCACATCAGGCAGCAACTTGATGTATTTGCAAAGGAGCCCATCCTCTCTGTACATACCTATACAGGAAGGCAGAGAAGCCCCTCTGCAGTGGAGGATCCCCAAAACATGGTGAGCAGCCAGCGAAGCTATACTCAAACAGGAACATGAACCTGGAATTTCACACTTTTCTTACGCTGACGCAATAAGAAGCTTCCAAAGCCAGCACTTTATGAATACACAATCTTTTCTTCTCACTATTGCTTAAGGAAAATGATACGATACTATTTTTGCCTCGTTGATCTTCCTGTTAAAGGAGGCAGGGAGATGAGTCATTAGCTACTCCAGTTTCCCTTTGTTCACAGCCAGGCAGGTGTGCAGAGGCAAAGCAAAATACCCAAGCAGCACTTGAAAAGAAAATCCGCCACCCGCAGAGTCATTTGCAAAAGACCAGCTATCATTTGAGACATTATCTACCATCATTTAAGTAAAGTAACCCCCCACCTCATCATCAGAACAGAGGTTATACAACACCTACCATTTCAAGGTTGCCCAGCTCCCATCATTGCAAATCCTACTGCTCAGCTGTAATGAAAGTTTGCTTTGACAGTCACTCCTCCTCACTCTGTTTTTTTAATTGTTTTTGTGGGGTTTTTTTGTTTGGTTTGGTTTGGTTTTTTGGGTTTGTTTTTTTTTTTGGTTTTGGGGTTTTTTTTTCTGTGTGGGGTATTTTTTTGTTGGGTTTTTTTTTGAGCTTATTAAAAAAGAAAAAGGATCCTAAAATAGGCTTGGTTATAGCATACGCCTTGCAGCAATTTTGGCATGGGGTGTATGGACATCTGCTTCTGGCTTGACCTACTTCTAAGCATCTGAACACAACCATCTCCTTGTAAATATTCCCTGTAGAGTACTTTTTTTAGCTGTTAATCCCTCAGTGATTTCACCTGTCCTTCAGAACCCTTCTTTGCTCTTTCCGAGCTGAACTCAGGTATATTGGGTCTGGCCACTTGAAGATGCTGGCAGTGTTGGCCACAAAGGAGTAACTCAGACTAGAGCTTCAACTGTGCCAAGCAAATACCGAGAGCTCCATGATGAGGTTAGAGCCTCTGTAGGCAAAGCAGACATCAGACAGGTTAGGACTCATATAACACTCACAGGTACACTATAATTATTTGTCTTAGATGATTTTTTTATATATTTCTCATTACACGATCTATAATTTTTAACCAACATAGTAGGCTGATGCCAGGAAAAGTGTACCAATTGGATATTCCTTAGAAATGCAAATCATTTAACCATGGGCAGAAATGAGGGAAGAAAATGAAGCAAACCACATTAGCAGCATGCCTTGTACTCGCATCCCAACAAAAGAAAAACGAAGGGCTCATTAAGCAAGAAATGAGTCTTTCGATGGCACAGAAGAAAAGTCTCCTGCTGGGGCAGAAAAGTGGGACTGTTAAGAGAGATGAGAGAGGAGGAGAGCAGGTTTTTGGCAGCAAAACAGAAGAAAGAACCATTCCTGTTAAGCTTAATGCTTGCTTAGCAAAAGAGAATGAAAACAACTAAGGGTGAGTTTGATAAGCATCATTTTAATGCTTCATGTGCTTATTTTTATTTTTCTAATTTGTCCTATTTGTGAGTTCCTTTTCAAAGCAATAGAGCCTTCTATTTTTGTTATCAGGGATGTCTCATACCACACCTTTTGTCCCTGAGACAAATACTATTGACAACATTAAGTATCCCTGAACAAGTGCCCTGCTCTCGCAATGCTTAATGTGACCTGTGTGCCTCTGCAGCAGCCAGTTGCTTCTCTCACAGCCAGGAGAGGCACAACAATAACAGTAAGGGAGAAAGATGAAGAGAGCTGAGAAAGAGACTTGATCCTTGAGGGAGTCTCCAATCATGATCCCTAACCTCTGGTACTGTCAGAACCTTTCTCTTCTCTGCTACCACTGGGAATCTCTTGCTTTGTTTCTAGCTCTCACTACAAGCAATTTGTAAGCAGATATGTCTCTCTGTAGTTATAAATCATGTAACACAATGAGATCCTGTACCAGATGTCCCATACAGATGCCTGCACAAGCAGGCACTTAACAGCTATTAAAAAAAAACCCAAAAGGGAGTTTAAAATAAATTTTAAAAAATCAGCATTAAAAAAGGTTGATTTTTTTCCCCCTAATTTTGTTGAATGCTAGAAAGGGAAGGTGGGGTCCAGGGGCAGGGCTTACTTTTGTCTTCTCTTGTTATCATTATGTATACCAAGACTGCACACCAAGACAGCAGAAGTAAGTCCTATCAGAGATGCCAGGCATTAGTCATGTTAATCATGAATGAACTTGAACTAATATAATCTATAATTTACATTATAGTATACCACAAGTCTCTCACTGGGTGTAATTTAAGAAAAGATCCAACATGCTGGTGGAACAGACAATTAAAGTGCTTGTATTTATATTGTCTTCTGCAGATTGAACGTCTTAAAAAAATAAAAAACAATCATTCAGTCAAAAGACATCAACACTTTCAACTGTGTGATGCTGAACCACTACTCTTCTGCCACACATGGAGACTTCGGAACAAACTGGAAGGTCCTTTACAGAATCATTCGGGTTTCTCACAAGGATGTCATGAACAAGCATGGTGAAAGCACAGTGAGAAACTAGGAGGTATGACTGGCATAACAGTGTTTGGTATCCTTTAGATGCAGGAAAAGGCTCAGCAGATCCAAAACACAAACAGAACTGGAGGCAGGGGCACATTTCTAGCTTTCCTTTTCACTGACTCTTGAAATGTTCTCAAAAGAGGGCTACTGCCTGTCTGCCAACAGAGGTCAAACAGACTCATTCCTGCTTGCCTCATCTGTCCTTTCAAGTGCTCACAAAGCCCTTCTTTATGTCTTTCTTATTACATTCCTTTGCATTGTTAGGGTGGGGAAAGCTTAAATTTGGGAACCACTCATACCCTTTATTGGACAGCTGTAGTTGTAGCACTAATTACAAAAACCAAACTGAAACAAGAGCCAACCAGCAGAGGCTCTGCAGCCAAGACTGCACTGACTGCAAGTGCAAAAAGGAGAAGAAAAACCCAAGTTCACATTTTTGCCTCCACTGAACACTCCTAAAGTGGATTAGGAAGTTGAAGACATTTCTGTGGAAGCTGCAATTAAAATATCCAGAACAAGAGTAATTACTGTTTCTGCCTAAAGAAACCCCAGCACTAATGTCTGCCCAAGGCATACAGCCTTTGCTGATACAGACTGTGAGAAGTTCACCTCTGGCTCCAGAGAGCTCCAGAGTGAAGAACGAGCAGGGGGCACCGCTTGTGAGAGACCCGCTCTCACTTCCATGAAGTTTGTTTGTCTTGTCACATCTCCTCACAAAAGGAAGTGCTGATTGCAATGCTACGTTTCATCAACAGGTCAGAGCTACCACTAAAAAAAGAACAAGGTTTTTCCCAAGTTGAATGGAGCATTGATTTTGCAATAATTACCCTAAGACTTACCGGGGTTTGTACTGAAAAGGTTGCGCAGTTCTTCCCAATGAAGAACGAACTCTCACATGAAAACCAGCGTGCACAAACTGCAGGGCATAAAGTATAATTCTAGCAGAGCTCCCAGGGGGGGAAAAAAAGTATCCTGAAACTTTTTTTGGTAGCAAATAGGAAACTATTTGCAGGACTAACCACTCACATGCACTACTTAATTGTTTCAGCAAATTAGATCATGTTGTAAGAAATTATTCACCTTGAGAGGTCAGAACTTAATATATTACTAGCAATGTATTAGTTTTTCCTTCACTTTCTCTGTGATCACTGACAGCTCAAAACCATGGAGTAACAAAATGCTTTTCATATTATCGATTACTTACAGTTAATCTACAATCTGCTTGATTACTTTCAGGACAGCAATGGAACTGCATTTGGAATTCCTGAAAACTGCAGAAAAGGTATTCTGTTGATTGGTTTGAACTTTGCATCAATAATGATCCTTATATGAACTTTGGGAGACTGACTCTGTTGAAGCATGAATGAAAATCAGAAGTAATATTCTTCTTGTAGGTAATTGCTTAGCTAATCTATAGCCGGATACAACAAAGTAAGTGCTGGGTAAACCACCATATCTGATCTCCAAGCTTCTATAACACTAGTTTTTAAACACTGCTCCCCTCAAAACACCCTACGTCAAAAGATGCATTACAATATGCAAAATGCCTCAGGAATTATGAACTAAAATCTGCTATTTTTTTACCTATCTTCAAGTCCTAATTATTGTGTCCATTCTTATCATAGGGCTGAATGAAAAAAAGGTATTTTCTTTTGCAACAATGTTGGCCAAACAGCAAAAACCTGATAGATGCTGATATGGTAAAGCAAATTTAAAATTAGCCTCAAGTTCAGCAAATTTGGTGTAGAAAGTTTCATGAACTGATTTAAAAAGACAAACTTGAACCGATATATAGGAGTTGAGTTTTAAATAAAAGAGTGAACCACAGAACACCAGAAATGCATGACAGGGAGAAAAACATGCAGGACGCATGGAGCAAACTGTGATTCTTCCTGTCCCTTACTCCTCTCTCCCTCCCTCTTTCTTTTGGTCCTGTTATTTTTTTTCCCCTCACTTTAGTAATATGCTCAACCTATATTTTGAAAATAGTAATAAATGAGCAATGTGTGGTTGAAAAAATTTGTAATTTTTTTTTTTTGCATGGAAATTTAACATTAGTGATTTATCAGGTTCTCTGATCTGGATATTGAAAAGGACAGAAATTAGAAGGCTGCAATAATTCAAAACCAGAAAGAAAATAAAGAACTGAGGATAAATACTAGGTTTCTAAACTGAGAAAGGGTTTCAACTGGGTAAGGCTTCTCCTGCATTAAAGGTGAGGCTGGAATCAGTAGTGTCAGTTCATGGGGCAAATACTCTGTTTGCAGGCTATCGGTGGGACAGAAAAGGTATCTACTTCTCTACTGTAATTGTGTTTGCTCTAAAAACACTTTTTCAGAAAAAAACAAGTCAATAAGTTAATCAAACATTATTACAGAATCAAATTTCCCTAACACAGAAAACAGAAAAAGTTACACAGTATCTTTTCTGTTGTAATTACAAAGGCAGGAACATAGTGATACGTCTTTTTGTTTTGGTAATGAGAAAACAGAATGTTTGTTGGGAATAAAATTGGATTTTGCAGGATTAATATTTTATGCAGAAATATCCCCATCTAACCCATCAGTACAAGTTTCGAGCTAAAAAGGGCCTAAATACTCTGTTACCTTCAAGAAGACAATTTCTGGGATTAAAATTCATAGGTAAAATAAACTGGAAGGAAAACAAATAAATTTTTTCTTTCAGCCAGGAAACAGTGTGAAGTTTCTCCCTACATATGTTGAAAAATTCATAAAGAACAAAACTTCCCTATTTAATTTTAAAATACATTCTGTAACGCGGAATAAAGAGTGCCACTGGCAGCCTTCCACTGCAGGCACGTTACCAACCAACCAGGAAAACAATTTCCAAGTGGCTTTGTGCCCTAACACAATGGGTCTGTATTTCCTCTTCTTCTGAAGCCTTCCCGTTCCTGCTAATTTTCTCTGTCTGCCCACACCAAACCTGACTCCAAACCACCCACACGTGGTGGCAGGGGTGACCCTCCGCTTGGCAACCTCCCATCCCAAAACAGGCTCCCCCTGAACTGTCTCACTGACATTTGCTCTGGACATATCCTTATATCCCAAAGGAGTGCAGCTCCTCAGCCTGCCTCCCTCCTTCACAGTGGGCTCCTGTCATGTTGGCAATTCTGCCTTTCTCCACAGGGTAACAGCAGAGGGATTTGTTTGGTTGGTGTTTTATTTAAAGGAGTTGAGAAAGGAAGCATCAAGTCTATCGCAAGACTCTGCTCCACTGCTCCCAGCAGTGCTGAGCTATAATTAATAGACCTGGTGATGACCCTTATTAGCATTACTGCCAGTACAAGCGCTTAAAACTTAAAAGGAAGCTTTTCGCTAATAAAATCCCTAACAAAGAAACCCCAATCCAACCAAAAAAGACCATTATACAACACAAACTTCCCGGGTAAAAAAGACAAACCCAACCTGAAATACAGTGACAGAGTAGCCTGTATCTTGGAGAGGAGGGGGTCATTTTGTGGCTGTATGTGCATTACAAATACACATACGAATATGAATGCGCAGCTGAACCTTTGTTTGTGTCCCCTTAATATTTAAAAAGGCTACAAAGATGAGTATGTTTTCCTGAGGGGAAAAAGAAATATAGGAAGACATGCCAAATACATTCTGGGAAAGCAATAAAAACAGAAAGAAAGGGCCACATAAGATCCATTCAAACAAAAATGTTCAAATCCTCATCTATGCTCACTTAACACTCGGCAAGTTCAGACTGCCTGCCCATGAGGAGACACCAAAATGTGGCTCTCTTCTAACATGAGACGTGAGCTAAAGTAGGACGAGGAATATAACATTTCTTCATTCCAGAAAATTCACCTCCTAAAATCCCAACTATCTTATATTAAAAATGATCAGTCAGCTACAAAGAAGAGAAAATACAAAGAAAAAGAGAAATGCTGAAATGCATTGCAAAGAATTATTTCCACTCACAAGGAATGGGAAAAAAATGACACTGCAAGCGCATCCCTGTGTCCCAGAAGCTCCATCCAATGGCACGTGCTGGGGTCACACTCTCCCTAGGAGGGATGAAGCAGCTGGCATTGCACCTGCATCCTGCTGCCCTTCCTTGCTCTCCCTGCAGAAACACAGCCACCCCTCAGTCATGCAGGGCACTGTGGGTTTAGCAGTGAGGCATCCATACTGGCACTTTCCTGATCCAAGACCAGGACAGTTGGTGCTTAAAGAAGTGATTTATCACTTTCAGGGATTGTCACAGCCACAAAGTTTCACCGTGGCCTTCTTGTCTATTTTGTCATCTCAAACATCCCTCATGGCTGGGCTCTGCGTGCAGCAAGGTCCAGCAAAATGCCATTTCAGGCTGCTTTGAGCTGTGCTGGGGCTGCCAACTGCTGGAAGGGGACAGGACCCAGCGGAGAGCAGCTGCCCTCACCCTCTGCCTCTGTGTCTCGTGGATGTGTGTCCAGCAAAACCAAAAGTGCAGCATGAAACAAGCACTGTCCTGCTCTGCACCTCTCCTTGAAACCCCCTTTACCATTACCCTATCAGGTAACAACTCCAGCTTTTCCACTGGAGTTAAAAAACTATGTTTAAAACTCCAGAAATAGAAGTTTTAATATTCTTATTTTATGAAATATCTTCTTAGAGAACATCCCCAAAATCTGAGGCACCGTATATCACATTGTTTTGATTATGAAGCAAATCTTCATAAAATTCTTGAAACTCTTCAGTTTTTATCCTGTACTTCACCAAAGCTCTAGACATACTGCTCTGGAAGACAGCACTATTTTTGAGAATCACTATTTCTGCATTTCAAAGATTGCATACAACATGTTGCCTCTGGCTCAGTCTGATTCCAGTAGCTCCAGGGGAAACCAAACCTGCAAAAAGCAGGCCTGAAAAATACAGCACAAAATACCATTGGCTCCCAGCAAACAGTTAACTTCTTTCACTTTATGATTCTCCCAGTACATGTGCTATTTCCCTTCAAACAGACACAAACTCTTGGGCTATGCCAGAAGCTGCAGATGCACTGCAGTGCACCCTCTGCAAGTGCCAACCAAGAAGAAGACATGGGTGTTTTTCTTTTTCAGAGGGAGTAACTCTACAATGAGGGTTCTTTAAAAGAGATGTAATGATGACTACAAGGATTCGTTGCTTTGTTTTTAAATTGCAGGCTCAAACAACTGATAACATCCAATTATATTTGCTGGGAATACTGGCATCCCAAATGTGCTATACTGCTCCTTATCCACTTTGTACTTCATGGGAGGTATAGCTTCAGTAAAATGATGGGCCTTTTATATTATTGTTATGCCTAACCACACCCTTCCACTTCTAAATTTCTTGTTCTCCACCCATATGGCATGAAATATTTATTCAAACACACAAAGGTGAGTTAAGTTTGGACTTCTGACTGACTACAGGTCAATATTCTCTAGCTTATTAGGCATTGATCTCAAAAAATTTGCAAAGAAAAACATGTAAGAAGAGGAGAAAAACACAGAAGAAATCTGTATGTGGAATAGGGAAAAGGGACAAGTACTTATTTAGTCTTTTTGCATAATTTGTCCGTTATTACCTCCATACGATTTTAAATACATTTCTAGAGCACAGAGATAATTTTCATCCAGGGAGAAACAGTTTGAGAAATGACCTCTGATTCTGTGGAGGAAAATTCCCACTTATAATTTACTTAATTGATTGTATTTTCACATGTAGATGCAAATACATTAGGGCTATTTATTTTCCATCACAGCTTTCACTCTTATTGTTGTTTGATATTTGGAAAAGTCCTCCTGGGAGATGAAACAGCACCACACTCGAGTGTGCTGCCGTGATATTAGGTGATTAATCAGAAGTTCTGGGATGAAGACTTTCATAAACAGAAATAATACCTCTTTGTTCCTGTAGTGACAGAAGTCTCTTGAGGAATGACTGATGCAGGGCACTGAGCTGTGGGACCCAGCCTTCTTCACCAACCAGACAGCACAACTCACCCGCTTCGAGCGGCTACGAGACGAAGGTCATTCAGAGCCTTGGATTTAATGCTCAGCCACATTTATCAAACCTGCAGCATTTCGAGGAACACAGGCAGGTGGGTTTTTTTCACCCTGCATGAATACAGCAGTTCAGAGAGCTCCTCGTGCACTTCCAGATACTTAAGAAATGCTGAATAAAATCAAAGAGATGTTTTTAAAGTCCCGGCATGGGTCTTAAAATCTGCATTCTGAGATTTTTGACCATAATCATCAAAGAGTAATTCTCCCATTACTATATTAAGTAACAGCAATTCTGCCTCTGTTACATTTCTCCCTGTACTGAGCTCACATTGAGAACATTTTTGGTTTTAAGTACACCTGCATTTTATTTTGGTTTTCTTTTTTCCTTAGTCTAGGCTTTCAAAGCAAAGCAGAGAGTTCATTTTTGTCTATTACCACTGACTGCTTGCAAGTTGCTTTTCCAGGGATAAAGGCTACAGCTATTGCTCTCCAAACCATATCGTCAAAGCTGACAAGAATGCACTAACAGAGGCAGTGAAGCTCTTGTGACACTGAACTTCAGGTCCTAGGAAATAAAATTAGTTTTGTCCTACTCCTATGCTTTCTTCCTGGGCTGCTCAGAAGGACCTCACACTGTCTCAAAGTGGGTGTTCAGAGCTGTAAGACACAACAAATCAAAACACAACAAACACCTGACAGCACAAGGCCCCCTCTATCCAAAGTAGGAACCCCACATAATTAAAAATCTTCCAGTTTAAATCCTGTGAATTTTCTGTGCTTTTGAATCGATGGAAAGAAAAAGATAATCTCCTACAATAGAATTGAGGTACAGGAGCTGTTAGGAACATTTTTTCTGATATACCCTCCCACGGCTTGGATGGTGTGATAACAGAGAGCATAATTAGGATTAAATGTGGCTTTTCAGAAAAGCTGAGATGAACTCAGATTTAGGCAGAGCTTTCATTCATTTGATCATGTAGACACCGCTCTCAGGTGCTGGGATCACTGACACCAAACTGGCTACACATGCTTACAACTGTCCTTCAATTGTGGGAAACTTTTTCTAGCAAGTACTTCCCCATCCATTATTATAGAAAGTTTTCACTGAAGGGAAAAAGAGAAAAAAATGAAGCAAAATCCAAAGACAGATTATTAGTTCCTCTCACCGCTACTGAACTTCTGGAAAACTTCTGCCACTGAGGTAGGAAGTCTCAAGACAAAATCAGAGCGTTCAACAACAACACCTTCAAATGACTCCATCAGGCTTATTGAATTAGGTTACTCAAGAAAAGCACTTAGTATGAAGTTCCTTGAAAACAGAGCAAATTAGAGTGAGGCTGTGCTGCAGCATATGCTGTCTGCCACCTTTTACACCCAAAATACAGGAAGAGGAATCTGTTTCCTTCATAACAGCAGTAGAAGCCACCACAAAAAAACACTCAGGGAGAGTTAAACTTGATTTAACATTTTAATCTTGGGAATCAATGGTGTCTTATTTGCCAGTAACATTACAGAAAATTATTACTTTGACCAAACAAGCACCCATATAATTTTTTCTATTGGAAAACTAAAAAATTCTGATTTCCTATCAAGGAGATTGAAGTTGTGAAGGCCTTACAGAGGAAGAGGATAGCTTCCTGTGTTTCACCAAACCCATCCACAAAGCCACCTGCAAACACACACAGACCCCTTACACAAAAGACAGAGAGGCAGGATCTGCCATGCTCTGTCAGATGCTGGTGCAGTGCCCACCATCTCCTGTCTAAAGCCACCAGAAAACAAGAATTACCCCGTGAAACGCTGTAAACAAGCCCCTGTTCCATCTCACACCTGACCTCTGTTTCAAAATCAATTTTTCATCAATCCTGAATGGAGGGATGAGGACTGCAGCCCTCAGGTTCTCATTACTTCCAAGTGCTTCAGAGCACTTATAAATTAATAAATAAAAATCCTGAGTGAGGTCAAGTGGAGAAGATTCTGCCCATCACTTCTTTTTTCCTGCCATCCCTCAAGGACCTGCTGCTGTGTGAACATAACACCTAAAAAATCAGTTCCAGTTCTATTTTAACCAAAAACTCATAATAAGTAGCTGCAGGATGCAATGAAGCTACCTGCTAATTTCTTATCTAACATATAAATCTTTCCTTCCAGCTTCTCATGGACTGCTCTTGCTGCTGAGGTCCACATCTCCATAGTTCTCAAAACTATAACACTCATGCTGACAGCATAAATTATGGGCTAAATAAAAATACCAGTGAGAGAGGGAGGGAAGTGTTCAGGAAGATGGGCTGACAGAAAGAAAATTATGTTATATAATACAGATATAAAACATGTGTAGCAACTCATCTACATTCACCCTCAGCAGAATTACAAGACAAAGGGAGATTCAATTAGGATGAAAAGCAGTCAATCCAGATACACAACCATATGATTTCACCAGATTAGAAAAAAAAAGGATACAGAATAATTACCAGCTAAGTGGTCTAAGTAGAAATTTCCTGTACAGCTATTACATATCTTTACATTATCATTACATGTCTCTTCAGTGGAGTCAAGATGCATTGTCTTTCCCTCTGAATTACATAGACTTGACCCCTCTACAGACCAGGATGTTACCCTGGGATGCATTGCCTTTCTCACTGTGTGGAAGCACTGCTTTTATCTTACCAAAGTAGGGCACACAACTTGGAAGTGCAGTGATAAAATGAGGTGGTAAAAATGTAAATACCAATGTTTTAAAGCTAACACATATCTTATTGTGCTCTTAGCCAGAATCGTTTCATTACCACAGTTGGTTTTTGAGGATTTTTGTTATGCAATGCATTTAAATAAAATCCTAGCTCATTTGAGAACTGTATCTGCACAAATTTAAGTAAATCATAGCCTATTTCAGAACTGTATCTGCACTATAAGAAAGTTTACCGAAGAGTATGTCAAGTTTCTTGAGCACGTCTGTTGCAACAAATGTTTCCCAGTAAGTCATGTCTTAGTTATACCTCAGTATTTATGTGCAAAATTAATCTGATAAGGACATTATATATTTACACTTTTAATCATATTATTCATCATTTCCTACTCCTCTTCACAGCTGAACTATTCAAATTTCTCTTTCTTCCCATCTCAGAATTTCTGACTGTAGAATCTCCATGGTAAGATTTGCTTCTAAGAAAAGCGGTTTATTTTGCTTCCCGGAATCTGAAACTGGGGACAACATAACTCTGATTGTCTGAAGGACATCTTATTTCATTATTCTACATGAAACTAAGTTGAAGTAGTGAGCAGATTCCTCTTACCTGTTTGTGAGCATGATCATAAGAGTTAATGTGATTGTCAAACTCCTGGTGTTTATAGTACTGCTTGTCACAGAGTTCACAGTAGAAGTTGGCTTTAAGATCTTCCAGAGCTTTTGCTATCGTGTTTTTCTTTTCAGCATAATCCTGGAGAGGGGGCGGGAAAAAGTAATTTTAGTTTTGTCTTTGATGCTGCAAATGGATTTTGTGCTCTGCAGTTAATCATATTTGTAAACATTTACACACCTCCGTAACTAAAAGCCTTCCCATATTTGCTGTGTTACACTGCACATATTTGCTGGATCTGCAGCAAGGCTGAAGATTTGCACACTCTAATTTGCTCTACAGTTGCCAGCTCCCCTTCGGGGCTCTGTCAGAGGCCAGAAGGATTTCCCCGGGTTCTGTCTGAATACAAATATTTATCACACTGAAGGCTATTTTCAAGTTAATTCAAGCCTCTCTGCTCAGTAATAGACCCAAGCAGAATAAGCATGAAGATCAAATGGCAATAAGTTATTTATCAGGCTTTTGCAAGAAAGTCTGCTTACTAAAAAAGAAAACAGAATTAAAGAAACCCTACTGGGTCCTCTTGAACACCCCTACACACGTGTGATGGTTTAGCCCTTGTGTTTTTTGCACAGTGTTATCAACTCATAAATTTTGTTAATTGGTAGAAAGAGTTTACACAGACAAAACAGATATCTTTGAAATGGGGATTAATACTAAGATTTATTGCTGCACTACAAGAACTAAGGGAAAATACTTATATATATGTATATATACAACTCTAACTAGTTTTCTTATAATAACACACTTATATATGTACAAATGTCACTCCTCTTCCTCAAAAACAGTCTAGAGGAAGAAAGAGAAGGGAAGGGGAACACGAAACATGGGGAACACTCTCATAGCTGAGACATAACGAGTATCATCCTCACTTTGTATTTGTCATCCCTTATTTGAAGGACACATCTCTGTTTACCAGACATTAGCAAAAGCATCACACACAACTTTGCTTCCCATTTATAAGCAATTGATAGGCAAGTAATATTTATTAATTTCCTAAATACACTGACGGTAACATGGCCTGTTCTGAAAGAACATGGGAATGGTCTGTCCTCTCAGATTAGTTTAGTACCAGTAAAACATCGAACATGTATAACCTCAGTGCAATGACTCCTGCTTTTGACAAGAATGTCTGGGATAGAATCTCAGCCCAAAATCCCAAACACATCAAATATTGTTTAAGAAAATATTTGCTTTTTCAAGTTTCATCACTGTGAGTCCTCTGGAAGTGACCCTAAATTCTCTTTCTTTATGTCTTACTCCTTGTTCAGTTAGATTAAGATAAAAGTTGATGTTGTAATCAAAGCACCCACAACTGAGTCAATTTGGGGGAAAAGTCCCTAATTGCTATCAGTTTTCACAGCTGACAACTCATACTTTCAATATATTTTGGGGATTTTAAAATTGAAAATTTATGGTTATTAGATTAGAATATTTTCATTACACTGATGTTTATTTAAAAAAAAAAAGAGGAATAGTAGTCATAAAATTATAATTATATCCACAAAGTACTTATTATTTAAAATAGTACTTTAACTATAATTCAGCATGATTGGACTGCTAGCAAACACTGTTGATTCATACCCAAACTGAGGTATTCCCTCACCAAAACCTTGCCCATTAAAAGAATCGCAAAAGTCATTTCAGAATGGTGTTTTGAATACTGGCTGACTAATGAGGAATTCACACATGCCTAACACTTTTCTAAAATTACGTTCATAAAGTAGGTTTGGTTTGAAGCCAAAATGGGTTAGCATTTTATTTCAAGATACAGCAGTATTTTACACTTTGAAATACATTTATGCAGCATTGAAACTTATCCTGGAAACTCTGCACTTAGTTCTTGGTATTAACTAGTAAAAACTACAGGTTTGAAACCACTTCAACTATTCCCAAGATGCCTGTGTTTACAGACTCACAGAATCACAGAACATACTGAGTTGGAAGGGACCCACAAGGATCATCAAGTCCAGCTCTTAGCCCTGCACAGGACCATCCCCAAGAGTCACACCATGTGCCCGAGAGTATCATCCAAATGCTTCTTGAACTCTGTCAGCCTTGGTGCTGTGGCCACTGCCCTGGGGGTGGTTCAGTGCCCAACCACCCTCTGGGGGAAGAACCTCTTCCTAATATCCAACTTCAACCTCCCCTGACACAACTTCAGGCCATTCCCTCAGGTCCTGTCACTGGTCACCACAGAGCAGAGATCAGTGCCTGCCCCTCCTCTGCCCCTCACGAGCAAGTTGTAACTGCAGTGAGGTCTCCCCTCAGTCTCCTCCAGCTGAACAGACCAAGTGCCCTCAGCTGCTCCTCATACGGCTTCCCCCCAAGGCCCTTCACCATCTTCATTGTCCCCTTTGGATGCTCTCTAATACCTTAACATCTTTCTTACATTGCAGTGCCCAAAACTGCCACAATATTCCAGGTGAGGCCACCCCAGTGCCAAGCAAAGCGGGACAATCCCCTCCCTCCACCAGCTGGCGATGCTTTCCCTGATGCCCCCCAGGACATGGTTGGCCCTCCTGGCTACCAAGGCACTGCTGACTCATATTCAACTTCCTTGTATTTCACAAAGGGATGATTCCTAATTTTGCTTTTTTAAACCACGAAAAAGAAAAATCCGAATTTGTGTGAATTATCAGAACTCTGAAATATTCCATATATGACATCTGTGAAGGATGAGAGGCAACATGATGGGTTCTAAGACAGGAGCAGTGAATAAATCATATTTTTTTATAAAGATCTCACATCATGCTGTTGATTAACCCTTGAGCACACTTTTGCAAGACTTACTAATGTTGCATAATACCTTACATAACTTCATTGGTGGTGTTCTTGATATAAAGCACCATTTTTGAAACAATATACTTATTATATAGTGCAACCTATCTGAATGCAATTATATTTGACATGCCAATGCACCCTAAAGAAGCAGGGACACTGGAACCCCATGAACTTTACTGCAAAGTAACAAAATTTCTTCAGGAGCTTGGGGTTTCTAACCCTAAATTACTTCAGCTAGGGTTCTTTTGGGGGACAGGGCTAAATTTATATTTCATCACAGTTTCAAAGGCAAGTAAAGAATGGCAACACATCATCTAAATCAGATGTGAGTAAGTAGGTAGAAAAGAAAAATGGAATTCAATCATGCATGGAGAAGGGAAAAAATGGGACTTTTAAATGACAAGAACCAAAAACATTTGGGAACATATGAATGGCTGCATTGGATCAGGTCAATCTTTTAAACCTGTGTCAGATTTTATTCTGTACAAGGAAAGTGACTCTTAACTAAGCACCATTCCCTTTGCTTTGTAGGTTCATTCTGCTAGTTTCCCTTGTTGAATATTGGAAAAGGTCATAAACACTCATTTTTTTATTCCCTTTGACTAGGTCACTCCTAATCATACATATCCCCTACCGCACTGTCTCTCAGGTATTGTTCTCTGAAAGACATAGTTCTAGTTTATTCAGTCATTCCTTATATCAGGGCCACTCATCACCTCTGCTTGTTCATTTCACAGCCTCCAAAAAAAGACATGAGAACATGCTACACCACAGTGACATGCTGGACTGTATTAATAGTCTCTATTTTCTACCCTCCTCCTTTTTGAATGTTTTAAAAATCACAATAGACCACCAAACCAACACGTTTATACAACTTCTTTATCACCTACATCCTTTGCTGCTGTATATTTTGTTGGCAGGAGATGTTTCTGTCCAGCTGCTAAACTTCACCTGACTTCAGAAAATTCCCATTTCCCCAAAGGCAGCAATGCCTATTAACAAACCTCAAGACTTCAGTTATGTATTTCACATGTACACACCAAAATTCCCTTAAGAAAACCCTTCATGGAGGGTGTTCAGGAGATTCTCCGTGGCCATGGGATCCCCTGGGCTGTGTCAGGACTGAGTCAACTGTGTCAACTGTTCTTGCTACTGGTTGGCATTGGGAGCCAAGGAAAGTCCAATTTCAAGGATGAATGGCGAATGGAAACAGGAGAACATGGGCTGCTGGTTCTCTGCCTCCTCTGTTATTTCTATTGATTTCTCTAGCTCTGTCAATTTGGATGAGGGATAACTGCCCAAAAACTGACAGTAAAAAATTACAGTCCCTGAACCTTAAGAGCAGCAGGCAATGGACTGCAGACAGAAATAACCTGGAAACTTATTGGAAAGAAATATTCCTGGAGTAAAGTAGCAGCCAAAAAACGCACTTAAACTGGTTAAATGTGATCAAGCTTTGTTTCATTTTCATCAAGATTTTCAAACGGTCCTGGAAGTTTTAAAAGAACTCTGAATTATGATTCAGCCTGGTAATGAGACTAAGAACTGAGTGTCACTTAGTTTCATTACTTTTTTTTTCCTGAAAGGCTTATTATCTGAAAGCCTACAGCTATAATTCACTGTAGCTATTTTTCATAATTTATATGAAAGATGTCTAATAAGTGATCCCATCTATCAGCTGGCTTTATTTCTCTAAATCCATCTTCTCCATCCTCCAAAGCCTTAAGCCTGGACAAATGCTACTACAAACATCTGATAAATTGGATTAAGTGGGGGCTCCATTCGCAAAGGGGCTACCTGTCACTAACCAGACTGGATTTTCTACTCCATATGTGAGAGAGAAAGAAAGAAGAAACATTGAACTCTTTACACAGATTACTTTGGAGGGCTGACTGGATGCCTCAGTCTAGGGGATATTTTTATGGAGTGCACTTCAGGCTCATACTTCTACTGTCTGCAGAAAGGTCAGCTAGACAAAAAAAAAAAAAAAAAGGAAGAATGTGAAATTATAATACATTATCTACTTCACGGTGATTGCTAGTGTGAATATTCTTACTTTACAATAAATGTGAGCTCCTTTTATTGCAGTAAGCTATTCTGCATTTACTGTAGACTTAAAAGGGTCAGGCCTGCAGTCACTGCAAAGCAAAATGTATTACAGAAATAAACCCCTTCTTCAGGATAATTTACTGGTATAGTCATCCCAGAGAGGATTAGACTGCTCTGGTCTCATCCTCCTGATTAGAGCCCATTAGACCTGACAGATGCTCCAGTATAACCTTGTTTCACAAAAAATATTTAAAGCATTTTTTTCTGTCCCAACAACTAATATAAAAAAGCAAAATTGTATTTTGAATATTTTCAAAAAATCAAACTAACAGTCTCAATTCGGCAAAACAATGTATTAGCTATATTAATATGAAAGAACCAGCCTAAAAAAAAAAAAGAAAAAAAAAAGTCATCCACAACTTAAGAGCACAGTTCTCAACAGTCAATTAACTGTGATATCCATGGGCACAATTAACAACAGATTCCTTAATTTCTGGTATATTTACTTGGTATTATAAAGACAGTACAAAGAAGCAGATTTTGTGGAATAAAATGTACAACTTGCTACCATCTCCTCTGCAATCAATCTTGGTATTACTTGGTATATATAACTTTTTTAATACTTTGCATGGCACTTCTCTTGTAAGCAGTGTATACATCATCCACTGATGCACTTGACGGAATAAATAAAAAATAGAATACATTAATAATATTAATGCAGTGTAGTAACAAAAGTAATTATTTATAAGTTTCCTGTCTTTATCAAGGCAGGGAGACCAAAGCAAAAGGCAATTAGATACATTGATCATTCATTTCTAAGCGCTGTATAGCAAGTGCCAGTTTCACAGCCAGGAGACTGATGACTGACTGGGAAAATAAATACCGACAACACTGGCAGGTATTTTTGTTTCCCTTACCCCAAACTTTGCCATTAGCCATGAGATGTGATATCAAACTACAACTTATGAGACCATGAACACCAGATGCTATTTTCTTGATCCCTTCTGACATTCTTCTTTTGGGCAAAGGTCCTTCTGCCAGCAATGACCCCACTGTCTCTCCGCACTGGCTGAGGATGGGGCCAAGAAAGGAGTGACACCCTGAAGATTCCCAAGTTAACTGAACATGAGAGGCTGAAAAACCTCATCTTACTTTTATTTTCTGTTCAAGATTACCTGCAAACACCCAGCTCCAACTAAAACACTTACTACATACAAGAGAGCTAATCAGTATTCTGTTGAAAATGCATACTTGAAAATGCTATTGAAGATGTGCAAATTAGTATAAAACTGGTTTCTCAACTTCTCAATAAACTCGCAGACAGTATTTCATGTTTAGATAAACACCCTAGCATTAGGATAAATAATATGGTGAAAGTAGAACCAAACAGCAAAATTTATTCCCATTGGTGTTGTTTGCTTCCTGAAGTTATCTGGATTTTTTTCTGCAACACCAAATTTGTTACCCGTACACCTACTAATGCAAACAGCTGAATCCCCCACCCCTGCACTAAATGGAGCGAGACAGATGCTAACAGGGCCAAAGCTGGACTCAGTGCAGAACAAAGCCATGCAGCACAGTGCCCTGCAATGGAGAGACTGAATTAACTTGAAAAGAAGCTTATGATGAGCTAGCAATTTGTTATCAGATTTGCCTGTCTCATGAACTTACTTAAAGCACTTATAGTGTATAATTACTTTTAACTGGGACTCATAAAATCACTTGATTGGGGTTTTTTTTGCCATTAAAACCGTTGGGCATAGGTCTGTAGAATTATTTATTCTAATGCCTTAAAAAACCTGCTTGCAGGCAGAGCATGTACTTAAAAGGTGAGCATGCTAGCCACAAATTTTTGTTTGGATGTTGTATAAAGAAGGAGCTCTTTGTCAGTGTTCATAAGAAAGCACAGGCCTAGTTATATCGGAGAAGAATTTATCAACTCCATCTCTACCACTAATCTTTTGACGTACAGACAAAGCAGAACTGAAGAAAGCTTTGCTGTAGAAAAGAAAGAAGGTTTAGCTCTAGATAATATCTTCTTCACTGAATGTTCATCACTGTTTAATGATAAGCAAGGGAAGAAGGAGCCTGGTATTAATCTCCTTTATTCCTCTATGTTAAATAGTCCAGTCACATACTTTAATTAGAGGAGCATTTTCATTTTAAAACATCCTGGGGGTTTAAAACATTTTGGCTTTTAATTTCCTTATAGCAGGCTTGTAAACATCTAAAGATTTTCATAGCTACTTAATGTAATTCCATTGACAGGTAAGTGTCTAACGTAATTAGACTCTTCAGAAAAATCAAGTTTTTCTGCTTGATCCTTCCAGCGACACACGGAACTAAATGAAGTGCCTTTTAACCCTGCAGAACTCGCAGCCCCAGAGATGGACTGAAAGTCCCTCTCGAGCATGAAAACTGAGCAGTGGAACAGATGTCAGTGTTCATGCCTGGCAGCCCTCAATCCCAGGGTCACGACCACAGCTTTCATAAGTGTTTCAGCACCCGACGAAGGGCAAAGGATGGGGTGAGTTGTTTATTTATTTCACTGCCGGTTAACTGATGGCCAATTGACTGGCTGCTATTAATTTGTATTAAAAAGTTCCTCTAGAGCTCTTGAAGCTTTAATGTGTTGGTGAAGTTAGTTTTTGGTCTAATAAAAAACTGCCAGCAAAGATGGTCACAGCATCAGGGACACGGGAAAACTGGACCCCATCTTATTAAATATATTTAATTTTGAGCATGTGATTTACCTAGGGGACAACTTCCACATGAAATTTTGCATATCTGCATTTTCAGGATGAGAGTTTTCGTTGATTACTGTGTTCAGTTTTCCTAGCTTTGGTTTCTGTGCTGGACAGATGATTTTTTTTTTTTTTTACTAAGCTTTCAAAACAGTTTTTCTTGTATTGTCTCTATTCTGCTTTTGCTTATTTTTTTTTTAAGATTTTTTTTTTTTTTTTAAGGAAAGCCAATAGGAATATAATAATATTCGATTTCAAATAAAGACGTTTCTGTCCCATTTTGTTCCTCTCAAAAACACAACTTCTCCATGACTGGTTAAAACTGCAATCTGTTCTACTTTTAAAAAAAAAAATCTGAAATAGTTATTTCAATATAAATCAATGTCTCAAAAATGTAAGCATTATATTTGCCCTACTGAGGAAGTTTCAAGCTGTATTTTAAATTCAAGAGAGGTTAACTAAGTTTTCACAGCCAGTATGTTTGTTAAGAGGTCCTGAAGGGCACATGGTGCCCAGTGAAGTCAGTGCTCCTGGAAGTCCCCACAGCAGGCTCAGTGATTTTTCTTAACAGACCCTTGTACTGATTCCATTCTACTATGGCTTTCCAGACCATTAAACCTTTTCATGCAAATCTACTATCCTTTTATAGCTTCGGGGCCCCATCATGACCAGCCTTACGTTATGTGCTTTGAAGTTACGTGCCACGAGCGCTTAACCACCCAGCCATTGAGAAAGAGACCTCAGATCTGGGCCAGGTCTGAAACTCTCCAAGGCAGGTTTGTGTGTCTGCCCAGTAAGTCCTGGACACAGACAGGAAACAATTCCAGCTGCAAACCAGAGGACAGTCTATTCTAATATAAAGCTGATGGTCTGTATCCATTTATTCCACTGGAAAGGTGTATGTCCTACTCAGCCATCTGGTTATTAAATGAACACATTGTATACGGCCTATACTTTAATTTTAGTTAAAAAAAAAAAAAAACATCACAACAACAAACCCCAAAACCCACTAGGAATTACTCTCCTGAGCTCCCTCAGTTGTCTAATTATGAATATGTATGAGCTTAAGATTTGCATTATGATGCAATATGATGCAATAAATATTTATTTTCCTAAAATTAATCTTCAGCGTTATCACAGTCAGAGAAAGACTTCATCTGAAGAAAAAAAAAAAAAGTTGGGAAAAATGCATTTCATTTGACATTTTTAAACAGTGCAAATAAATGGGCTCAGAAGCCCTGAGAAAAAGTTTGTCCTAAAGGGAAGTTTAAATTTGCCACAGAGACCACCCCTTGAAAAAAAAAAATCTTTCTAAAGGTTTATTCTATTCTTGGGTTGGCTCCAAATCCTCTTCACAAGCAGTATTCGAGCGTGGTGAAGATGCTTGCTCTGAGTGAAAAGACAGCAACACCACCAAGGCAAAGACAAACACAGCTGTAAGAACAGCGTTTTGCCAATGCACAAAGAGATTCTGAAGATCCTGTCCTTTCATTTCTCAGATTGTTTTTTAAGCTGCCTGTTTCTATCTCGGGTTGGGGGAAGTGGTTTTCACAGGGGAGACGGGCTCCTCTCCTCAGGCTGAACTTCGCTTGCTTGTGTAAGGGCAGAGAATGGTCCCTACCATAGCACAGCAGTACCTGCTCGTCTTGTAAAACCTCTGGCGGGTATAGAAGCAGAGCTCGTGAGGGAGGTGGGTTTTACTTCCTCCAAGCACAGCCTGGGTGAATGCACACCAGGTCCCCTCTGTTCTTTGCAAACTGGCCCTTCACTGCCCCTGCTGAGGGTAGTGGATGTTGTGCCCTACAGATCATCGAACAACTTTGTGTGGTTTATAGCCTGGAACACCTTGAGTTTTTCTCCACAAAGCTGGGGTACTGGATGCACACCTAGACAGAAGCTGGCGAGCCACATGAGTAGAAGTAGACAGACTGTTTCTCATTCCTGCATTTACCTGCACGTGTGAGATCTACAAGTGGAAACTTGTGGTAAATAAAGTCAACTCCAGAAACAAGAGAAGTTGAAACAGAATTAGAGATTGCAAAGTGAAAACATTACACACATCACCTTTTTCTGTTTGCAGAAAGCAGTCTCTAGCATAAGACCCCAATCATTTTGTGTCTTTAAGTTTTGTTTTGCTGTCATGTTTGTGTTTCTTTCCTGATAGCTACAGCAAGTGTAATAGCCCTGAGTAACCAAGGTATTTGTGTACCACTTCCTACCTCCTCACAGCGGGTAGCCCCTTGCAGTGATTTTAACCCTGGTCAGATTTCAAATACTCACCAAAACCTGCTACGTTCTCCCTCTCTCTGTAACTTTACAGAGGAGAGAAACAAATCACTGAGGATTCCTGAGTAGAGATAAGAATTGGGAGTCTCGCATGGGGGTAGAACTGAAATTTATTGTTCACAAACTAGAAGCTAAATTCATTGCTAACAGAACAAGAGTTAAAAAGAATAAAAGAGTCTTAAAACACAACACCTTCTCCCATCCTCGTTCCTCCGTGTTCTCTCTCCTCCCCCCCAGCAGCTCAGGGAGACGGAGAAGGGGGGTCAGTTGTTGCCTGAGTCCATCCCTCGGCAGCAGCTCTTCCCAATCTGCTGTCCTGTGGGTCACTTCTCCATGGGGGTGCAGGGGGTCTCTGCCTCCCCCTCCTGCTGCACTGACGTTGCAGTCTGCTTGCTATCTCATGTTCTCCTCTTCTCTTCTCTGGGCTGGAATTTCTTCTGTGTCACAGACCTTCTCTTCCTGTGTTCTTAAATATCTTATCACAGAAGCACCTTTTGATTGACCCTGCTTTGACAGGAAATCCCTCCTGGAGCTGGCTATCATTGCCTCCTCATAGAGCAGTGAAACTTGTAGCAGTTTCCAACTGAAATCACCTCTATGGCTGCACTACTATCAAAAAGCCAGCCACCTGAACCCATGACACCCCTGAAGGGAGACAGAAGAGGAAATAACAAAGAAACAAGAAGAAGATTTTGGGTTAGGTAACCAACAAAGGTTTTCCGGTAAGTTGGGCTGAGTTGTTAGGAATGGTTTCCCCTGTAGCAACCAGATTACTGTGGTTTTAAATTTTTTTTTCTCATGATGCACCCTGATGTTTCTCCCCAAAGCCTGGTTGGTGGGAGGGATAAGGACAGTCTGGGATATGTGTATTTCATTTTGGGTTATATGTTATTATTAAGTAAGCAAAGACTCTCTGAAGTGCTGCACCTCACCAAAGAACTCTGTCCCCGGATGAAAGTGAGGGAAGTGTGCCAACATTTGCAATAGATAGACTGAGCTGCTGAACTCTTCCCTGTGTGCTGGTTCCCTGCAGTTTTAGGACTCACAGAGTGGGAAATGGTGATTTGCATGGAGCGGCGTTTCAATAATGATTTAACTCCTGGTTTTTTGCTTATTAATACAACAATTGCCCAGTGTGTGCTTTCTTCTCTCTTACGTACTTTTTTTTCTTCTGTCAGCTAGGTTCTTAGTGCTGTCACTACAAGAAGAGAGTCAGAACCCTTCGAGTAGCATGTGAGAGACCAGATTCATATGACACTAGATTCCTTAATTATTGGGTCAGATCAGCCATCTCATCGGGAGGGGGAAATAACTATTTTTCTCTCCTCTCTCTTTTTACTTCTTCCTTCTCTTAATCTCTCTTTTCTTCACTTAGTCTTTTCTTTCTCTTGTGGGTAACTTAAAACCAATGGCTTGTATTTCACTAAACTGGTCACTGGTGTTTGCTGGGCACTCTTGTGGAACCCTCTCCTTGGCTGTATGTTACTCCTGTAAAAACCTTTTGCCAAAACACAAATTTCCTCACTAAATTAGAAGTTGTTCTTTTTGGGAAAACTGCATCTTAACTGCAGTCTTAAAACCCAGACACAGGATCTTTGAAATGAGATGGGCCTGCTCTTCATTCTTTCTGAAAATGTAATAAAAAATGCTGCTAATATTTGAATGGGCCTACGTTTAAAAACAAATAAACAAACAAAACAAAACCAAAGCAAACAAACAAACAAAAACAAAACAAAGAGGGGAAAATAAAGATATAGGGGTAAGTGCAGCTGGTGCAGAAATACTAAATACAGTAGCCAAGGACCCATGGCAACTAGCTTTCCCCAATGACTTTTGGTGAGGGTTTTTTTTTTTACTTTTTAGCTGTGTAAGGAACAAATGGCAGATGGAGCATTTATCATTTCTGTGACTCTCACCTGTATGAAAAGTTATTGGAATAGATGCAGCTCATGAGAATAGCTACTTTAGGTGGATGATAATGCTTGAATTTTGAAGACTTCAGGCCATAAAATTGGATAGTTGATAGTCAACAGTTTCAATAAAAGGGAAAACCAGCAGGAGCTTAAGAGAAAATGACACTTAAGGTTCCTAAGTGCCTAAAAGCCAGAAGTTAACTCCACCTCCTGGCCAAAGGGGAGAAGGAAAGCTTTTGGTTGATTTGGTACTTTTCACTCGTGTGTTAGAAAATGAGGAGAAAATGAAGTACTGTGGTGCAGCCATGTGTCAAGATACATGGTTGGGCAAGCATTTCTGAAGTTGACAGTGTGAGATATAGAAAAGGCACGAGAAAGCATTTTTATTGATCTATTTGCTGTCTACCTAACCAGGCAAGCATTCAATAACAGCCAGCCCTGCAAGGACGATAGCCAAACTCAAATGCCTGATGTCCAGTATCTGTATGGGAGCTGACGGAAAATACCTAAAAATGACTGGCCATTACCAGCAATGACATTGCAAAGGAGACTCCCAGACCAGCACCGGGACTGTGGCCGTGCTCTGCATTGCTGTGGTGCCAGCAGCACGTAACACCGCTCGCTGAGAGATCAACACACACAAAGATGAAGCATCACCCAGCTCTGCCCATAATCATTAACTGCATTCTGAGAGACGCAGAGAAAATGAGCCACATCCACAAAAGAGTCAAAGCTTCCTCAAAAACATCGTACTTAAACTCAAACATTAGCATAAATGATACATTTAGACTCACCCCTTGTCACACTATTCCATTTTCTGTTCCTGTTTTCTGCACAGAACACTGTCAAAAATCCCCACAGTTGAGCAAAAAATCCAGGGAATGACAACTTTCATACTGTCAGCTACAGAAATTGAGTTTTAAATGCATTTTCAATATACACTGACAAAAGCTCAGGACCAGACTAGAGCCTGAGTTGTGACTGAAGTTTAAGGGGCTATTTGTGCCAATCTGTCACAACTGCAGCACTCAGAACAGCTATCAGAGAGGGAAATACTAAGCCACAAACCCTATGTGAGCAGAGCTAATACCCTTGTCTCAGCTTTCCCTACTAACAGGGACACTGCAAAATCCATCAGGTCCAGTTTGAAACTCCAACCTGAAAAGGATCCTGTGTATCTCACTGACCATTTCTATTAGAGAAGTGCCCATTGGTTCCAACTGCTTTAGGGACTCTGAACAGAGTAGAAAAGACAGTTTTCGAGTCCCCAGAAGCTGAAGTGGTACTTTACAGGTACCTCCTCCTCAATAGCAAGGCCTCTCCTCACTGCCCTCATCAGTGCCAGCACACTTGTTTGCAGGAGCATGCATTTATTTAGACCAATATGTTGATTCAGGTTCAAAATACTTCTGCAGGAGGAAGAAATATGTTTACATACAACCTGAATCAGTTCACATATGCAGTTAAGCTCCACCATGCCAGAACAAACAACAGGGTGGTTGCATGAGACACAGAACAACCGAGAGAGATGTCCAAGAGTAACCAACTTTATTACAGAGGAATCAAAGCCAATAGCAAAACCTAAGGTCCAAGAGACATTAGTACAATGACCAAAACTAAAACTGAAGCCTCTTAATGTCATTTGCTCTGTCTGAAAAAAACCCTGCACTTGTAGGTTTTCATAAAACTATAGATCTTAATTTAGTCTTTCTGAAGCTGTTGCTAAATGATTGTGAACTGCTCACCAGTTACAGAAGAAGAATGGCATCGAGCCTCAAGGATCTGCTGATACAACTAGGAAAAAAGACTGGAAGGGAAAAATAATGGCACAGCACACTAGATAGAAATGTATATTGAGGAGATGCCAGCATTAGTGGTGAGCTTAAGGCATTCAGTAACAGAAAACAATCCTTTTGCATACAAATGCTTCATATTCCTGGATTATTCAGTTCCTGCTTAGCCCTAAGCAATCCCTGCCCAGCCAAAAGTTTACCCTTTTTAGTTGAAACTCCAGCTGCCTTTAAGACACAAACAGGAGACAAATGCTGCACACCATGGTAACTGCTGGATGCACAACAGGCTTTCCAGGACTCATCAGTGGAATGCATGCAAAATTAGCACTTCTGAACCTGCTAATCATTTTTGTTACAAAGCAAGAATATCTGCAATATTGCTGATAAAGGACTCAGATGAACAGGACTCCAGCTTAGCTACAGTTAGTAGTAAAACAACAAAATTTTATGTCAACGAAATATGGCTACTTATAAAAGAAACAAAAACCTGACAGTCTGGATACAGAGCTTAGCAAGGCCTTCTCAAAAGAACTTACCATAAATAGCAGTGAGTAGACAAAAAGATATATATTCCCAAACCAAAAAATCCAAAGGCCTTTGGATCTTGGATCTTGGTTCTCCAACAAAGCAGACCTCAGCCAGCAACTGCAGCAGGGGGCCGATGTCCTCCGGGCTCAAGTTTCGGGTGTGGATCCTACAACATTTATGAATAGTATCCTCACACTGTGGCCCATTTTCCACTTCCTTTAGACTCTCCATCGTTGAGATATACATAAACTCTTGAGCTCTTTGCTCCTCTGTTAATTTGGACCGACATGGGTTTCCCATTTCATGTGTACATGTGAATTAACATGTACACACACAGAGCGTGTACGCACACACCTAAGTTTGGAAACCAGGCTTAAGATACGTTACCTGAAGTGCATACCTGTAATAAACATTATGGATTTGGGAAATTTATCAGTCCAGGTTCAATTTTACAAAGGAATGACCCATAAAACCCACCAAAATTTGGCAAAAACAGTGATAGCATAAAATGTCAGCAAATAAGAGAGCCTTAGCCTTAAGTCCAAACTCAAGGAGGTTTTAATCTTGACCTTACCAGAAAGAAGTGTTAGGACTGTCTTTTCTGGTTTTGGCTTTTTTTTGGGTGGAAAAAAAGAGCACAGAAGTGGTGAGAGCTGGAGGTGGTACCAGCACACCCAGTGCTCTGCTCCCCCACCAGTACTCAGCCCACTGCTGCCTCTCACAGTGAAGGCATAGACAGCTCTTCTGAATCAAGATTCCTGTGGCATCTTAAAACACATTAATCTTGCACAGGTTTATCAAACAAAAACCTACATACTAACATCTTGCTTCTTAAAATTGTGCTAATGATTAGAAGGAATTCTCCTGTTTATTATTTTTACATTTTTATTATATGTGCTGTAAATATCCAATGGAAAAATAACACAAACTGAATTCCATCATATGGTAAAATTCTTCATGAAGATTAAGTGAGATTAAAGTATTTTAACTACTCCAGACAAGCAATTTATTTCTTCCAAACAGGGTGGAAAGGTACTCAGCAGAGGATGCTCACACTGAAGTTTTGTGTCAAGTTGCTGCCAGGAGGTGTTAAATGAAGACAAAGCACTCAGGTTTTTTGTTCCAATTTCATCCACAACAATGCAAATGAAGCTTTTACAGATGTACGTTTAAAGCATTGTTTTATCAAAGTTTTTGGTGTATATTTTGATCCCTTTGCACATCAAATTTCACAAGCAAAATTTTAAAACGATACGTTTAAATACGCACATCCACGTGTGTAAAAGTAAAATACATGGCAACTTCATTTATCATCACAGACCTCATTTTTATAAGCAGCTTTTCAAACAACCGGATCTACAAGAGCGCATTAAACCAAGTAATGACTGTGCCCCTGCGTACAATGAGGCTGTGCTGATGGCAGCAGAGCTCACTCAGCTTTCATAATGTGAGTCAGCAACTGCTCTGTGATATCTTTAATTTGGTACAAGCTAAATCCTCTTAAGAGCGCCCGCTGGAATCCGAAAGGTCAGACGGGAAAGTGGCAGAAAATCAATACTGACAGCTTCTGTCACCCTCCACAATCTATACAGCTCTTTCTAAGCCAAATTGCTTCTTTCTAATCTTTCTAATATTTGGCTGCTCAAGTCCTGCTTACGTAACATTAAATAAATAAAAAAAAAAGAAAAAGGATAAGAATAAAATAATTACTTTCCTGAAGAGAAATTTGTAATTTTTAGCATCGAAAATCAGAACAAAGCTGGTTGTTGGTTGCAGTTTGTGCACGTATCACTGTGATCAAAGTTGCATTTTCATATAGAGACTGTACAAAGTCACAACAAAATGACTGACTGCGCTCCCGTATCAGCTACAACACTTCTGAAGTGGGTTAGCTCAAAATCTGAAAGGCATATTTATAACCATTTGACTTTCTTAGAGCTGTTCAGAAACTACAGTTCCCCTATTTCCATGTTTATAAGGGTTAATATCAAAAGGCAGTGAAATAAAAATGCCAGAAGGCTTTAGATCAAGTTTTAAAAATGGTTTTCTTGCCTACTGTATTTTGATTATGAATAAATACCAGCACTAATAATCAATACATGCAACATGGAGAAAAAAAAATTAATTTTTCAAGGAAAGGATTTTAATATAAAGAAAAGAAAAGGTCACTCTAATCGAAACCAGAATAAAAGTAAAAATAAATTATAATCCCTTTAATGTTGGCATGAAAATTTACCAGGTGCTGCAGCTGATAGCAATCTTCTCTTGTAAAAAACGCCTTAACAACAATAAGAGCAGAAAACCACCGATTTTAGAAGGCAGGGAATAACAATTTGTGTCCTCAGAAAGAAGGCTGAACACACATAGAAAAGAATCAATGCTCAGCAGTATCCTCCTTTTATTTGGAGTCCTTCCTTAAGAATGTGAGACACAGCTGTTGATTAATAATCTTTTCTGCATTTTGAATTTGTGAGGTTTTTCAAAACTTCTTTCTGGATTGTGTTCCCATCACCTTAAAATTGGGCTTTACTGCTCAGTAACCACAAGTGAGCAGGTGATGACAAGAGAAAAGTGATGGTGGCCATTGCTTTAGATTTTTAAAATAAGTCTGTTGAGCCTTTTTTTTTTTTTTTGTAGCAAGCCACTGAATATTGATTTTTGCCTTTGACAAAAGGAAACCTTTCTTTGGCCAAGTCAAGATAGCATCTATCTGCAGAGAAACAGAAGCCTTCAACAACTGCCCAAATGAGGAGTGGGCCTACAAGACCAACATCTCATGACACACACAAGACTCCCCTCATTATCCACGAGCAACGATGGTCCCCAATCACAGCTCCAGCCAACCCTCCACCTACACAGCTCCTGGCCTCCAGGTCACCCCCAAACCCCTGGCTGACCAAATGCCTTTCTGACACACATATTCTCTACATACAGACTGCATCCTTTGGGGGAATATCTTATCTTACCTTATCAAGGGAAGTGCATATCAAATTATTGCTATGAGTAACAGCTCCTGGAAAAGCAGTCAGAAGTAAAAGTTTTCAATCCTTTCTCTTTCTGAGGCCCAAGTATTCAACTTCTGCTTTAAATGGCAACTCAGCCACTGAACACAGCGTTTTTAATGTTCACCTTGCACACTTAATTTTAAATGCAGTGAGAACAGAACAATTTAATAGAAATTCATTGACCTTTTAAAAAGCTTTCCTGCACCATTTTCCTCATAAGATATTTACTAGTATGAAGCTTTTACTTTTTCCATTAACAAATACTTTTCCCCCTGCCTACTTGATTCTAATCATAGTGTTCTTTATGTCACACAAGTATGAAATAAAACTTTTTTAAATAGCATTTAAAAGTAATAGAGCTACAAAGAGAAGTAGTAGACAAAACCATTCAGCAGTTCACTTTACATGCAAGTAAAAATGCTAATTCTTAATATATAAATGTCTGTTGGAATAGTCTCAGAGCTCACTGGTGCCAGTATTAGTTGCTTCAGTCTTTATTTTGAGCAGCTGATCCCTTCAGAAGGACAGACGGAGACGAGGTCAGAGAAGAGCTGATTCCCAGCAGATGCCATCCCACATCCAAGGAACTGACCCCAACAGCCCATCCACTATACCCGAGGGCCTAAGCACTGGGGAAACAGTATCTAATCACTTGCAAACAATCAGGTCATCACTTAGGAAAAGACAGCAGAACTAGTCACCTTAATGGGATTAACAGAAGTTTCTGCTGGTGGCAGGGAGACAATAAGGCACACTGGGAGAAGTTCCCAGCACAAAGACAGGTCCACAGCTGGTGCCTATGGCAAGTAAACACTGACCTTACTAAAATAATTTTTTCCTGTGCCCTTTTTCCCGTGTATCTTCTGAAATCGTGAAATGCAAATTCAAGCACATCCCCAACACACTGTCCAATTTTAGGCAGCACGACCCACCTAGTAATGTTCTTGAAAAAAGACTTATTAACTCTTGCTGTCCAAGAAAACCTGGCATTTCCTTCCTCAGCTCAAAAACTTTCTTATATTGAAAGGTTTCTGTTCTGGGGGTTTTTATGACCATTTTTTGGTTTGGGTTCCTATCTCTGGAACATTAAAATACATTTTTTCAAAAACTCTCTAATTATATAACTAAATATGTTTATGACAATGAAATTTTAGACTTTGAAGTCTCGGTCTTTGTCCAAGAAGTGACACACATATACAGGATTTCATATATGTATATACACATTTGTACTTTTTGTTTTTCGTTTTATTGATTCTCAGCTTTCCCACACTGAAACAGCTTTGGGGAACAACTTTTGAACAGGAGATCACAGCTTATATGTTGGCATTTATTACTGCCAGAACTTTCCTGCAGCCCTCACACATATTAACCACCAGCACACCAGCTCTGCTGTTGCATGGGAGGACCAGAAGGCCAACCTGTGCTATTGTACTTATTTTTCCCAGTTAGAGGGGAGTAGCTCTTTATCTATGGCTGAAGATACTGACTTTACATGAACAGAAAGGTGACACCAGGATCATCACTGAGTAAGATCAATCGAAAAGGCGAAGAAGTCAGACAGTCCCACCTAAATACAAGAGGACCACATTAAAGCCACTGTAAAATCAGATAACACTGATTTGATTGAACAGCAAGGGAGAGAAAATGTGATGTGATGGGCTAACACTTCATTAACCAATTTAAACCTGTGCTTTTCAGATTTGATTATCCACACAACTAGTTGGAAACATAATGTCATCACAGAAAGAGGTGTACAAGATCTCTCCGGTGCTATGTAATTAAAAGCAAATGTCGATCACTTGATGTAAAAGCCAACACCTCTGTGAAATACAACTTTATTGAACAATAAATTCAATTGCAAATTTGCTTATTATTTTAAGATTAAAGCATGTTGCATTACACACACAGAGCTACATACTCTGAACGCAAGCAGAAAGTATTCATTACAAAAGCAATCATGCTTCAGTGACAGCAATTATCATCTTGCACTTGGTAAATGCCACACAAAATGAGACTTGCTTCAGATGGATTTATTTCAGCCCACCTGACCTGAATCAAACTAATGATGTATTGCAAAAGCGACACTTATGCAACAGCCAACACCACCAATTGATTACCATGTGGTCTTTTCATGGGCTTTAGTATGAAAACAGCAGCATGAATACAAATAGCAACTTTGACTTTACCTTTATTTAAAAAAGAAATCATCCATGCCTGCATTTATCGGAGAAAAGCGGTTTTAGAGATCTCATTTCAACTGATGAAGCTTAGCATCATTTTAAAGACTGTTTCAGATTGGACTTACTCTAAGTTTATAATACTGAGTTAAAGATATTAGCAAGAGTTGATTATAAGTGGTATCTTTGGGATGAGAAGTCTTCCTTATTTAAAGTGTCTCAAGACCAACAGTAATAGTACCTACAAAAATGGTTTGAACCTGTGTATATTTAAGGGCACTCCCGTGTGTATTTAAGCCTCCAGTATTCATGCTGAAGCAATGGCTCTCAGCAGATCCTTGCCACCTGGATTCAGCTATTTAGGTTACAGGTTGCAAAAAGCCTGTCCCTAAAACAAGGTAGGAGAGTCAGAGGATTGCCATGCTCCGGAAGTCAGCCACTTCTTCTGTCAAGGTTTTAAAAGAGCCCCAGGCTGCAGCTCTCTTACAGAATGACAAGAGGAAACAAACCCATGAATGAAAGGCTGAGTAGCTGCCAAAACCCACCTGCAAAACAGTATTTACTTTTCCACTAATAAAAAGCACAAAACTAACCTGCCTTCCTAGGGCTTGCACGTGGGTGGGCTCTCAGGTAGCTTTTCTGAAACACCAACTGAAGCAAGGAGTTTCCTGGCAATTTTTCTTCCCTCATTTAACACTTGTTTCTAAAGTCCATTGAAGCTGATTCTTCCTGGACATTTATAGCAAGGTAATAGGGGAAAACTAAGGGCTATTCTCTCATCTGCCTCCTATTTCAGTTGTTTGGCTGAGCACAGATGCAGTCCATTTTGAATGGCAAAGAAAAGCTTCTCAACAGAAGAGAACGGATTGAGTTGGGAAAGAAAAGCAATGATGAATGACAGATACTGCCAACACTTTCTTTGGCATATAACAGCAGATTTGATCAAGACTGATAACATCTGTAATATTTAAAAACAGAAAAAACCTCTAACCTCTATATCAGCATTTTCTTCTCAGCTCTCTATGTATGGAATTCTACCCAGGAGTTCATATAGCATTTATGTTGGGAAGCAAGTGTTTTCAAAATTACGTAATCTAACCTAGAGAACTACTCTCTCATGTAAAGTTTAGATGTTACAGTTAGTTAGTAAAGATGTGAAAGTTTTGTCTCGGGTAAATACATATTATATCTCCATTTTCAAGTACAATTTGTGGCTCACTTCTTAGTCTTTATATGCAGGAAACATCTGGAGCAGAACCTTAAATTTCTAAAAGACTGCCCAGCCCTAAAATGCAAACAGCTTTTTGGTCAATACTACTCCCCTCAACATGATGCTCAAAAAAATAATTTGGCTTTCTGAAGGTGACCTTTAGATCCAATATGCAGCCCCTTTTGTTGCCTAAAGTGTGATATTACATATTTGGGACAAGAGCTGCAATAGTTTTGGGAGCCTTTAGATTACATACAAATATGGCATCAGGCTATACTCAGTCAAAAGCAACAGCTGATACTTTTCAGCAGATTTCTGTGTGCAGAGCTCCCACAGGATCAGGAAACCTTTTCAACAGTTTATTTTAAAAGATGTGACTGTGTTGAAATGCTGATATGTTTCTGAAGTATTTTTGAAAAGGCATTTTGTGTTTCCATAAAAGCACTGAATGCTTATATTACTACATCACCAACATTTTTTAACAAAACTTGTTAAATTAACTCTATTCTAAACCAGTAAATTCAGTCAATAAATGGCAGAGCTTTGTAATCCATTCTTACACAGCTCTCCTTGGTCTGCAAGTTCAGATCAACAACCAGCTGGCTGAAAACTTAACTCCTCCCCATTTTTTTTCCTCTGTTCCCCTGACACCACATGTGCCTTTTACACCTTAGCTGCAAAGAAATCAGGAGTTTGGATATTAGACGACAATGCAGCTAGAAATTGGTGCAGCAAGCAATTTAGATCTGATCATGCTGATGTCCCACTCCATTTGATGTATTTGACCTCAGTAAGAAACAAGTCAACAGGCCACTGTCTTTAACAATGGCATTGACGAAATAAGGAGAACCTGCCTGCTCCAAAATGTGTCAGGGTCAAGTGCTGTGGACGAGACTGATGCACATAATCAGCTTTGGGCTGTTTGCCTCAGACAACTACACTCATTCTTAAGAAACTACTGCTCACCTCGGTCTTTTATTCAGTATTCATATGTCTAACTAAAGCTTAAGAGAGACTGAGCAAGCATCTTTGAAAGCTTAATCTAAATGAACAGTTTCCTATAAGAACATTTATAACTCCAAAGCAAACAGGTTCTGAGATGTTTCATGACTTTCAAGTGATAGCTGATAGAGTCAAACTTGAGAAGATAAAATTAACTGGCAAAAGGAAATGGAAGATTTGTTACCCCTTTTTTCTCCTTTCCCCAAGACTTCTGAGAGGCGAGAAGCAGCATCACAAAGAGAAAAGGCAAAGAGAAGTCCAGGAGATCCTACATTCACATACATCTGGCCACGGAATCAGAAAGGTGCTGAGAGTCAATAGGCATCTCAACATGTAATCAGATTCCTACAAATGAGGTGTCAAAAGGCACTGAGGAACCCAGAGAGCCCTCCTGCACCCACCACCCAACACACCTGCCACTCTCCTCTGAACCATCTACTCAAAAGGGAATTTCAACTTTTTCTCATACATAAATTCATACAATCAAACATGCCATGCCGACTTAAAGCTCTGTCTTTTATTGGCACTGGAGCTCTGCCTATTGTTTCCCAAACAACTTCCAACTCCCCCAGTTCAGCCATGCCCTTCCACTCTGCCTCTGTTTCACAGAAACAAAAGGGTATCTCTGCGGGCTTTTACAGTTTCTGTGATTTCTTAGGTACAAGGTGAACAACTAATATAAGTGGAGTTTGAGTCCAATGAAAAAAACATAGCACAGCTTAGAATGACAAAATGGTTTGCGTTGGAGGGGACCTTAAAGATCATCTCACTGCAACCCCCTACCATGGGCAGGGACACCTTCCACAAGACTGGGTTCTTCAAAACCTCAAATTTCTTTTTCCTCCCTTCCAAAGAAGATGGGCAAAATTTTCCAGTTATTTGCTTCTATATAATTATAATCTTCACACGATTTTTATATTAGAATGAAGCTTTGAATCAGCTGAGAGATAAAGGGAAAAATTTATTTCTGACAGCTACTGAATCAGCTTTCCTAAATGGATGTCATATGGCAAATGCTAAAATTCACTGTGGGCTGACTTTGTCTGAGATTTTATAAGAAAAGTCTGCTACTTCAGTCACTTCCTTCATGACAATAATTTACATCTATATTGATGTAACAAGGGAATGCCAGTGAGGTCCATCCACTGAGATCGGGACTGAACAAATACACAGAAAAGGACAGTTTGCCTTGTAGGGCGAGATCCCAACAAACCACAAGATTTCCAGTGAAAAACTGACAGCACTCTTCAGGTACGTGGTGATGTAATAGTGAAGTAACCAATCAGAACATTTTCTCAAAAAATAAGAGATGCAATCAACTACCAAGCAATTTTTCATCACATTTAAAAAAATCTAGATAAAAACCTCACATTAGAAGAGGTCTGCTGAATTAATTCCAGTAGCACATCAGGGAGAGTAGCCAGAATAATTTGTTTGGGTGAGTGGGCAAATCAATAATTTTTTTATATATTTGTTAACTAGTTTTAAATAGAGACAACCAAGAATTGAACAATAAATTCCTAGAGAGGCAAAATTCTTCTATGCAAAAAGGAATGTGTGTTGGCACATCAAATTTCCTTGAGAAATGTACAATTAAAAAGTAGAATAGTTCTACTATAAAGTGTCATGGAAAAAAATAAATGCCTTTGGTTAAAAAAATAGTATCTCAATAATAATAATAAAGACACAAGGTACACAGAGAAGGAAGTAAATATTTCTTACTTTATAGGATCCCTAATTGTATTCTCCTCCAAGACCAACCCACTGGCAAGTAGGGTGACATGGAATAAATAGAGGTGATATTACAATAGCTAAATACTTCCCTACAGTGCCTGAATTTCCCACTGTGCTTGTAGCTCTAATAACATTGTTAATAGCAGTGTTAATGAATGTAATATCAGCTTCCATTTTTCCAAACAAACACTTCACAAATCTACAGTGCCCAATGCCAGCAACTTCCATGGCCAGATGGAAGGTGGAAGCACATGCAGATACTCTCAACAGATGAAAACTATATTCTCATCAATAAATTATCCTCAGAGGAGGATATGATGCACACGTTCTTCAACTCAGATCTTTTATCAAAGAGTACACACATATCTTAATGAATCATATTGGGAGAGTCAGAAAGAAAAAATAAGTAGTGCATGCTAACCTCGAGTCTTATTTCTCCATGTTCTAATCTCCATAAAATTAGACTTGACAAAAAGGAGATCAAGCCTATTTTTATTTTCCTCAAAATTTTTATACGTAGCAGAACTTGCAATGACCCCTCCATACTGCAGAATATGCTCAACAAATGACTTTCTGCATTTTTCTTATCTGGAAACATAACAGGTAAGCAAGAAAGCCTGACTGTCCTGCAGTTCTTGACCAAAACTGAATTTGAATGGCACCTTGGAAATTCGGTGATTGTGTGAATCATTGAACAGCCTTTGGAGCTCTGGAAAAACACAAATGCAGTGCCTTTAGTCACTGTGTGGTGAAACCACTACATCCCAACTGAAGGAGGGTGCCATTGGCAGGTTCTGCATCAACAGCCTTATGTTATGCCCTGTACAGGACAAAGAATAAAAATAAAAAATAAAAAAAAAAATGAGACAAACTATGCAAAGAAATAAAATAATTTCAGTCTTTTCAATGCCAAGTCTATAGTATGATAATCAAGAGTCAAGCTGCTCTTTATACAAATATAAGCCTGAATTAACTTTAGCTGAGTTTCTCCAGCTTAAGCCCAACAGGAAATTAAACTTTGACACCTGACCCTAAGTGTTTTAGGCACTGGTTCTGGCTGTTATCAGTTCATTTTAATGTGATTTCCCAAGACAAGACCACTGTCAATAATATGATTAGAGCTCCCAAGTCGTGTCTATATCCATTGTGCTGCATTGTTGGAAGATCTCAATAAAACCATTCCCAAACTATGTAAACAGGCTGGCAGCTGCATTTCTAATAACATATTTTATATTCAAAGACTAAGGTCTTACGAACAACATATGCATAATTTACTCCATAGGAAAAGAGGCCTTTTAGGGTACCTTGAAACCACACCGTTCTCTCCACTCCCACCTCCCTTTCTTTCACTCACTGCATAATATTGAGCAATTAAGCAGGTTGCTATATTTGGTGTGCCTAAAATTCACAGGTTGATAGCATAATGATTTTAATAACTACTTTAAATGTAACATAGTGACAAGTTGACACCTGAGGTTTGCATCCTGCAATTTGATTTTTCCAGAATTCTTTTGTTATGCCTCAGGAATAGTAATATGATTAGAAACAATTTTTTGTTAGTGATTCTTACTTTTAACTTTTTTTCTCCTCTTTTTTTTCTCCCATTATAAACACTGCAAATCTACTAAGTGCAGGCTCCCTGGTACGTATCAAAAGCTGACTCTTCTACAAAGGCTTTATCAAAAGGAATGAACTGACATATTTAGAGGCATACAAATCGACAGGTAGCCATACCCTTTGTGACAATATGACCATTAACACCTGTTCATAATATATTATAATATTTCAGCACTGTAATATCAATAAGCATCTCAAAAAGCACCTGCAGAGCATCAGAGTCTGCTTGCATTCCCAACAGCCAAGCCCCATACCTTGGAAACAACTACCGTGTTCTTTTGTCCTCAAAAGAACATGAAGCAAAATATTCTTGAGTGCTTTAGTCAAGGTGAAAGTCAAATGTGGCTCATTTCTTTGTCAGGGAAAAGGAAATGTCGCAGGAAAGACAGGAAATGGTGCTTACACTGTATGGGATACTTTGGAGGAAATCTCAATCTCATGTCAGATGCTTTGTGTTGCTACAGCCCTCAAATACATATTTTATGTATTATCTTCCTTATTAATATTTTATATGGTACTTTTCCCAGGTTTTATGCATTTTGACACAGCCTTGCATTTTTGAAACCGGCTCTCGGAGTTCTGTATGTGTACTGAAAATAACTTTAATTGGAAGTGCAGTCTACAGAGAGTTGGTATTTAGCACAGTTCTGTAATCTGCAGCAAAGTTTAAAAAGTGTGTTACACTGCTGCCTCTTAGATGAGAATGAACATAGTAAGTTTCACACATTTTAAGAACGCACATAAAAACCAGATTGCTAAAAAACATTACACATCCATCTTTGACATGTCTCTGTATAGTATTTTAAGAGTTCTTAAAGCCCACACTCTTTATATTGGCTACGTGAGAAATGTGTAATTTTGTTTGCTGAAGTCAAAAGGGAGTAACTGTGGAGTCATTGAGCACCATTTCCTGAAATGCCTGGTTTGCTGTGATATTATATAATACATTTATGACTAAGAATACTCATTTATTCATCTATTTCTTGAGGCAGATAAATCTTCATAGAATTTACAATGTCAAACCTCCTCACATACAAGATCACTAGAATTTCAAGACCGTATCATAAATAATGTAGCAAATTCAGAAGGAATACAAATAATACGCATAGAAAGCATTTTTCCATCACCCTGATTTCATCATCTTTAATGACTTTAAAAATGTAGCTGAGCAATTCTCAGTAATGTACAAGAAGTAGCTTATGGAAAACATTTTAAGAACTTTAACTACAGAATATGCAGCCCTGTTTTTCTGTATCCAACCTTGAAATAATTACATTTCTAGTAATGCCACAAGTTTTCTGAAAGATGCAGAAAAGTGATAAAAAGTACCTAGAAAGTACTTTTTTGCCATTTTCATGTTCTATGATGATTAACCAGGGCTGTTTTCTATGCAGTATACACTCTGAGAAATCGGTAAAACTCATATTCATTCAAAGTGCATTGGGCAAATAGCTGTCTCCAAAAACTAGAATTTGTTAGTTGCATATAATGAAACAGCATGGATGTTTTACACTTTCAAATATTCTTAATGGTATTTCATTGCTGTATTGAAAATAATCAGGTATAATACTCAGGGTCAGGAATTAATTATTGCCTTTAAACTGTGTGTAATGAACAGCCATGGAAAACACTTAAATGGTTCTCTGCTTTGACAAAAAACTTACTATTTTTTTTTAACACATAGTGGGATTCAGTTTCCTAAGCAAGCCTCAAGATGAGTTGGTATTTTTGATTCTCTGGAGTGTCTGTGACAGACACTACAGTACACCCACACATTTCTGGAGCAGTAGCTGCTGGCCAGACAAAATATTTTAGAGCACTGAATACATCAGATTTTCTATTTATAGACATCTAAGTTCACACACGTTTTTAATTTTCACTTTGCAAGTCAGTTAAAAATATTTCTGGCAACCCACAAAAGCTCTACTGACCTACCATCACTAAAAAATCTGGAAGACAAGGCTTGTCTCAAAACAAGAATTGTAGCACCATGTCCTGATACCCCTCGCAGCTGGGGTTATTCTCTTTTAACAGTCTGCTGAGCATAAGTTTTTCCTGAGACTCTAGTGAAGCCTCTGAATAGTAAATACCCAGTCCCGCCTGGGAAGAAAAGCTCATTGTAAAATTTTGCTTGAATACACTCTACCCTTACCTTTTACAAGATATCCATTAATGCCCATACACAGCACAAGTTTGGCAGTGATCCTTCCAGAGATCTTTTATTTTGTATAATGGTTTTCTTAATTTATGAATGCAATAGTAACCACCTCCAACAACGTACTTCTGGACTGGTGAAGTCTCAAGTATAAATTTGCCTCCCATGTTTTTCACTCAGAACTGCAAGTCTTGGCAGTTGGGTGAATGTAGAATTTTTGCAGCAGTTAATGCAATGCTTAGATTGCTCAATGGTGTTGCTCTGCAACGACTTGACTGACTGACACAAACTTTCCTCTCAGGCCCATGCCCTGTTCCTCAAGTAGAAGGCAGGTGCTCATCCCAGTTGCACAGAAGAATCCCCTTTCCACCCACCCTTCTGCACTTCAGATCATCAGGGTCAGGTAATATCCACACTTCAAATTCCCATTTTTTGTCTCAATGGCAATTTTTAACTACTTCCTAATCAACCAGATCCAGGCTAAAATTATCAGCTCAAATATAATTTTCTTTTAGCTTAAATAATTCAACTAAACATTGACATTGATTTCTCACCTACTGTATAGGTGCCATGGGGGAAAAACTGCAGAGCATTTAAATGCTAAATCCAATCTATACCCATGCATAGTCATTCTATTATCTACAGAGTTAGTAAAATCTGTTTTCCCAATTGTTTAAAATGCTGTGAACACCCCGCCTCGCCCACCAATGAATACTGCAGGTTGACTACAAAACTACAGGTGTATATAAAGAGCCTGCATGTACCAGAAAGAACTGGGGCTCTGAATACAAGTGTGAGTGGTAGTTCATCAGGAGAGTGTGCTTTGTTAAACAGTGGAAACTAAATAGGAGAGATTTATGTATTCTGTAACCTCAGAAATCACTGACTGTACAGTTTGTCTTGAAAAAAGTACAAGATATAAAACCTTTTCATTTCAAACATAGGAGAAGCAGAATCACAGCATGGTTTTGGTTGGAAAGGACCTTAAAGCTCGTCTCGTTCCAACCTCTCTGTCAAAGGCGGGGTCACCTTCCACTAGACCAGGTTGCTCAGAACTCCATCCAACTCAGCCTTGAACACTTCCAGGGATGGGGCAGCCACAACTGCTCTGGCAGAGGTTGCCCAGAGACTCACCACCCCCACAATCAAGAATTTTTTCCTAACATCCAATCTAATGCTACTCTCAGTTTGAAGCCATTCCTCCTTGTCTTGTCACAACCGCCTATGTAAACAGTCTCTCTCTCTCTCTTTTTCTTGTAGGCTCCCCTCAGGTACTGGAAAGCCTCAATTAGGTCACCCTGAAGCCTTATTTTTAGAAAAGGCTCTCCAATTGAAAACCAAAAAGCTTTATTTCTGTCTTCAAGCAGGAGCACACTGGTGTGTCTACTGATGTTCAAACAACACCTGCCACTGCATTATAGTCTAATCATGTCTGCTATAGATGAAGGATGAAGTAGCCATTCACTCCAATTCTCAAAAACATAAAGACAGAATACAAGCAGAGGAGAAGTACAGTGGAACACTCAAAGCACATGGTGCAAAGCAGTATTTGGCAGTGCAAAGAAGATGCAAAGCCTTGCAATCGATGTAAAATGTTACAAGCACACAGAATGTAAATTGGAGCTCAGAAACAACAACGATGGCTGAATTTCATCTCGGTAATCTAGCTGCAGCACTCAGAATTAATTGCAGCCTATTCAAACTCACATCATTCTCTTTAATAGCAAGAGATTGTGGCTAATGGCAGAGGTATAGATCAGCATCAGACTGATTGAAAGATCCTTGGGACTGATCCCTGCACTGCTGGGGCACCCATCTCAGTGAGATTATCATGGCCATACCACCATTTTCCTGTTTGCAAGATCACATCCATAAAGGCGGCATGACTAGTCTGTGTCTAAAAAGAAATCTAGTAACAACCCGATTGAAAATACTTCTGGCTGAAGGTCTAATCATTATTTCAGAAGGTTACAAAAAGAAATGTATTTTGCCCCATTTGGCGGGTATCATGCAGTTCATCCTTTTGCAGCAATGGCAAACACTTTCAGCATATCTGATTGCCACTGTCTATAAAAAATGTCTTTGTATCAGTAAAGGAAATTACCATACAGAGGAAAGAAAACATTACAAGTAATAGATTCACCAATTAATTTCTTCCATGAATACATCCTTGCTTATTTGAGTGTGGCACAGGGGAATGTCTGTGAGTCATGGAAGCCTGAACTTCAGCTGCTTGGGGATGAGACATTAGATATACAAAAACAATCAGTGAGAAACAATGGTTACATGCTTTTCAGAAGAATTTATTTTCACCGGTGTGTTGAGAAATCTTGAGACCACACCTCAATGTACAAGTCCAGAGCAGAGCAATGGAAATCCTTTTGTTTGTACTCCCTTAGAACAGACGGATAAGGAGGTAGAAAAACACATTGCAACATTTCTTGTTCTGCTCTTACATCTTTAATTTCAAGAATTTAGAATTATGCAGGAATTAAAAGAAGCCGTCATCCCCAAAGACTGGGCCCTTTCCCCAAGCCTGGATTACTTAAAATATGCAAGTGAGGAAATTGTGTTTGCTTTGCTGTGGAAAGCTGATTAATTTGTTAAGACTTCAGGCCTTAAAACTCAGTCTCACAAAGAAACTGTATGGAAAAAAAGAAGAGCACTTACACAGTTTATTAAATACTTCAATTATAATGCTACACCAAGCAACTAATCATATTAGGCAATTTTAAATAAAGATACTGTATCTAGATGACAAATTCAAATTCTGACTTTTAAGGTGCAAGCTGCTTCAAGGGCTTAACTATACGTTGAAGGAAAATTTCAACGATTTTAGGAATCCAGTGTGTATGCTTTGCAGAAAAAAAAACTTTCTTTTTTAACAACTCCTGTCTTCTAGCCTATACCCTAACCCTAAACCCTAGCCTGTAACATGTTTTCATTAGATGCTTTCCTTCAACAAAACCTCAATATCCCATAACAAATATGGAGTTTTTCATTGTCCAACTGTTGTTCAACATTATATTTCATGGTATCACACTCAGACTTAACACTGGGTCTTAGTGTTACAGACCCCAAAAAGTATGCAGATTGAAAGTAACAAAAACAGAATATGATTTAGGGTCAATATTGGTATAAAAAAATTGGTATAAGTTCTAAAGGTAGCTTGAGAATGACATTTTCTGCCTTCAAAAGAACTATTTGAGGCAGCACAAGTAGATGATACTTTTGGGGGGAAAAAAAAAAAAAGGCAAAAGAAATTTCTTCCACTGATGAAGAGCTAAAGTTGATGTACCCTTCCTCTTACTGGCTGCAATGGTCCACTTCACCTACCCTTAATATGCTGCTTGTACCAGCACAAATCAAACCTGTTTGGCTCCTAAGCACTAGGATAACACGGAAAATGGCAAGTGTAGCATCAGCCAAATAAATCTAAATGACGGGAAATGGAAGAGAGGAAACAGCATTTTTCATGTGTCACTTTCCTCTAAGGTTTTAACAGGCTCGGATATAAAGTATATATTTATGAATAGCCTTATTTAAACTATTTTACGTGGACACTTGCAGACAAGATGAACCTGGGCCAACAGCTATGCTTTCCATGTTTTGGCACTTTGTAGCAGGAAAAGACTCCTCACAGAACAAATGCAGCCTCATATTTCATCACATCTTTGCAACTGCAGTTATCTCTCAAGACAAAAGCTCTTTCAGCAACAAAGTGCTGCTGCGGTTGTTTGCTTTCTCTAAATGCATTTGAGTCAGGGACTGGAGAGTCTCTGCTTCAAAAGCTATGGACAATAGTTGGGGACCAGAAAAAAAACCCCACACTGCTCAGTCAGACCCTATTTCATCCTCTTATAGGGTAGAAAACTCACAGAAACGCCCCCAGAAACTCTCTGGGAAGCCCTTTCTTTCCTCCAGCTGTGTGAGAGTAGAGGTTAAAAGCAGACTGGATGGGACAGATAACTCAGTCCTGTGCTTTGTCAAAATCATAAATCCATACAGCAATAAAAATCAGAGGCACTAGGATGGCAAATATCACTTTGGTGTCAAAATTTTCAGGCACAATGAAATAAAAGATGGAAAAGTAGGAATAGGCAATCAAAAAGGAATTACAGAAGTGGAACAACTAACAGCAGCGAAAGAGCAAAAGGGAAGATGCCATTGTCCAAAAGGAAGAGGAGACAGCCTGTTAATCCCTGCTCAGCATGGAAACAGCAAAGGGATTCTCAGGATAAGAATTGCTGGCCCTTCAATGTACACCAACAGTGGCCACAATGCAACATCCTGTATTCAGCATTGGGGTCCTCATGTTGTGTTTTGGAAAGTTCTCCTTCTTCTCTCACATAAAGGTTGAAAGAACAAAGCTCTTCAATCCTCTACAAACAGAAAATGAAGGTATCTTTTCTGCTCACTTTGTTCTATTCTGATTAGCCCCACAAATTGACCTGGCTTCCCTGCTTTTCCTCCTAACAGTATTAATATAGAGAAAGCTAGGAAACTTTCCTGAGCTGAGTTAATGCCTGGGGAATTAGTATATTTAATATGAACAGCTCAGTGAGTTTAGCAAGTCTCTAGATAATTGCCTTCAGCAACGCTTCTAACTCTTCTCTCCCGCGCCTCTAACATTAAGAGCATAATTCTGTATTTTGATTTCTAAAACAGTATGATCCTTTTATTCCCACAGTTTCCAGACACACACACAACTACACTCTATTGAAACAGATCCCCAAATTATAATGCCGGGTTTGTCTTTTTAAAAGGAAATCCAGTCAGCTCTTAAAAATACACTAAAATAAAACACAGAGAGAAAAAATATTACATCTCCAAACTTTGAGCACTGCATTTTCAACCTATTAGAGAACTTTATTCACTTTAAAAACACCTGCAATATCCTTTGCTGTATCTTGCACTTATACTTACTAAACCTGATCATTTAGCATGATTGCAATTTATTGCTGATTACAACCATCGCTAAATCAACTTAGAACATTACATTGTTTTGACAAAAGCAGATGCCTTTCATTGCATGAACATCCAGATACGTCTAATGTATTTATTTTTGGCAACACTCTTCTGAAAAACTATAGGTTATTTTAATCCACACTGTCTTGTACAATTATCTCCCTATTTGGCAAACAAATCTTCTGTAAGTGAATGCCGCAAAAAATATATTTTACATTTAGGATTGCACCTGAGTTTGATCAGATGAATGTGGTACTACAGTTACATAAAACCTGGAATATTTAAACTGTCTTTGTTTACTTGGAGATGCATTCCCAGTTTCTGTTTCGTGACCACGATTTTAGTAGGCACACTAAAAGCTGCACACTTATTGTATCTAGTTCGCATGTCAATAATCTGTATTGGCATCGACAAGTACTTACCAAGAACTGCAAAGTTTAATGCAAATTTTTCTTGGTTGTAATTGCAAACTCTGTGAGTTTTATACACTTCTGAAAATCCTCTATTTATCTCCCAAACAAATTAGGGAGAGAAGAACAAACACATCAGGACAGACTAATGATACCTCTCATTTAACATCTTGTCACCGATACTAACAGATCTCTTCTAGGTCATTAAAACCATCTCATGAAAGATTCTGGAAAATAACCATTTCCTAACAAAATTTCTTTCTCCTCTTACTTTTCTTTAAAAAAAATTTAATTTATTTAAAGAATGAGAGGGTTTTACTCCCTTCCATTTTCCCGTTTCATCTCCTGTAATTGCAAATCTAAAGGAAGAGATGCTCTGATTTTTCTTTAATCATGCTCTAGCCCTCAGTGCTATTCTGTCATACTGAATTATCCATGACTTCAAGCTCTCCTCTCAGTTTTAGTTGTCATGTCCTTCAGTTTCAATGACTGTTCATTCATTGCTGGATCTGAACAATTTAACAAAGCCATAATTGCTGTAACTTGGAGGGGGAAGAGTAGGAGCCCTCATTATTAATGGGGAAGGAGACAGACACTTTCATCCCCTCTGCTTTTAATAAAAAATAAAAAATAAAAAAATCACACAAAAGCCTATTCACAACCAAAATTACTTTCATACTTTTCTCACCTTGCACACTTTTTTAATGTATTCAAAACCTGTTAGCGAAAGCCTTTTAGAGAAGCCTGGATTAAAATCATAATTAATATATCTACATAAATGAGCAATGGTATCAAACTACACCCATAAAGTTGGCACTGGAATTTTCACAGCCATTTCTGCAGCTGTGAATGTTAAAATTTGCAGAAATTTAAAATCTAATGTACTTCCGTTCATCTTTACTAGAGAATTACCATGTTTTTAATAGAAGTTTATGGCCTTTTTGTACTTCTTTTGCTTATTTGTTCTCAAAGAAATTCATGAAGCTGTAAAAAATGTTTTCAACACCATGAATCTCCACCAGGACATCACCTTTTTCACCTCTGATTTTTTTACCCAGGTATATGCCCACACAGTCCTGTCTGAGGATAAGATACTGACTTCAGAATAACTGATTTGCCCTGGATGGATTCTACTATGTAATGTTTGTCTACTTTGACCTAAAAATCTGCATATATAATAGACTGGAATAAATTAAAAGAGGAAAAAAAAGAAATCTAACGAAACGTGAAGCAAAATCAATTATTCAAAATTATTCAAGCAACTACAGGATGTTTAGATAAGCCCTATTTCCAGCTCATTAAGAGCTGACCCAACTTCAAAAATTCTTCTTTTGTTTTCCATTTTTGCATAAAGCATTAATAAAACCTGACTGGCATCACGATGAGAAATGAACTGTCTAAAGTGGTTTGTAGGTGACTTGTCTAATGGAGAACCTCACTTCACTCAAATGAAAGTTCTGCAGTGGAAAACAGTTGGAATTCCATAAAACCTGTGGGCAAGACAAATGTATGGAAATTTCTTGCAACTTTGCTGAGCAGTTCTTCATCAATCACTGCTGATGGAAATCTAGAAGGTTTGCTTTTATTCTCTGCTCTATCTTCAAGATCCGATTTCTCGTAAGAACACGAATTAATGTTTCCAGGAAACTCTTAGCAAACAACCAATATAAAAGAAGAGCCTCTGATATATGTTTAATGAATCAACTCTTAGGAAGCAAAGCCAACTATTTATATAAGAACAGACTGAAAAAATTATAGCAGAATTCAGTAAAAAGTTGGTAAATTTTATCTCCATGTACACTAACTAAAAATTGTTCTTTTAACCTTTGTATAGGTTTTTTCTCTGATAGTGGAGGCTGTAAAAAGAAAATTACTTCACCACAGCACCCATTTCTGGGAATTACAACATACCACTTGGCCATGCCAGGTGCTGTACATGTACATTAGCTGGCAGACTCAAAGAAACCAACAAAAGGACCCAGCTGGTCAATCAAAGAGGAACATAAAATGAGAAAATAATAACAAGATGATTTTGTTGTCACCTACCCTCCCTTACACCCCTTCAGTCTTCACCTATCATGCTTCTCACCCTTCTTTCTGCCTGCAGTCTTGCCATCAGACAGCATCCAAACACACAGCTCACAGTTCATCATCTGAACCAGAATGGCTTTTACCAGTAATTGATTGTCCTCATTATTTCTAGAATAGTGGGATACATCATGCTCTAGGGAGACAGAGCTGTGTGGTAAGTACAGGCTCTGGCTCAACAGAAAATAAACCAATGTCTGTTTTCAAGTTACATCGGTCTTCACTGTAGGCAGTAAAAAAATTATTACTGCCCTGTTAACCATAAAGCTCTGAACTTACTCATTTTCTTTCTACTCTGCAAAAAAAGTACCTAGGTTTCTCCAGCTTTTCATCAGTACCTTACCCAGTCAGTGCCTTACAGAACTTCTTTACATCAGCCAAATTTGTAATAACATAAAAATGATACCAGGCTAATTTGACATGGTCTGTTTTCCATAAACCCATGCTGAAGCAATAACTATATTACCCTTGCTTAATTCTTTATTAATTGAGTCCTTTAGAAACCATTCCATTATTTTGCCTGAGATCAATGTCAGGCTGACAGACTTATAATTATCTGGGTCTTCCCATTTAGCCTTTTATTGGCACAACATTAGATTTCTTCCCGTCATCTGGAAGTTCCCCAATGCTCTACAACTTCCAAAAAATCAACAGCAATGACTCAGAGAATGACTCAAGCAGATCTTTTATAACTCCTCGAAACTCTCAACTGAAACCTCTTGGTTGCAAAATGCCCAGCATCACTATCCATTAGGAACCCTTAGTCTCAATTGTAATGAGATTTTGTTATGCTCTTCTGCTGCCTTTTCCAAACCCAGAACATCAATACTTGCCCAGAATTTCTTACATTTCTACATTGTCCTTCCAAACTCTTCTGTTTTTCATTTCTATGGCATCATTTAAAACATTCCTATTTTCATTACTCATGAAGTAAAACTTCTTTAAAGTTATAATTATATATATTATTTTTCTATATAAAATTCTAGTACAAATGAAAAGAGAATAGTTTACTGTATTGATCCTACCTCATCACCAATTTATTTATAAGTATATTTATATACTTACACAATATATGGGTTATATATAATGCATATATGTGTGTGTGTGTATGTATTTTACTTTTTTTTTTTATCCCTTGCTTTCAGTTAGTTCTCTTTTTGAACAGCAGTGTCACAGCTATTCTCAAAAGCCTCAAATTTCTCTCCAGTGTCCTGAGCACACACACATATCTATGCACAGCACATACACACAGGTTTTTCTGGAGTCATTCTTGCAGCTCAGAATTCAGCTAACTCATGTTCTTTTGTACTTTGGTTAATTACTCCCTTTGGTGCTTAAGCCATCACTAATTTTGTCTTCATCTCTGAAAACAAGGCCTAATACAGAATTCTCTCAAAATCAGATTTCTTAGAAGGAAATTAAGCACATACATTTAAGTACATTATAGAGCTATTTAAAGAAATACAAACAATGCTGTTAGAAGGCAGTGTGACTCCAGTAACATCACACACATTGAAGTCTCCCATAACAGTGTTTTATCTTCCTAAACATTACAGTAGGTTTTTAAGGAGCTGCCCATGTTGCTCTCTGCTGGTGGCCTACTGCACGTGGTCAACTGGATCCCCATTTTGCAAAAATGTATTACAAAGTGGAGCTTTGAGTTATTTTGGAGAGTTATTTCATAAAAATTCCACATATCTGAGCCACTAGTTCTCTCTCCGTGCTATTTAAATATGTTTTCAGCTTTTCAATCATTTGAATTTTCCCATTAGGCTGCTTTATTACCAACCTGTTCAAATTTAATATAAATTAGGGATTTAATTATTTTTTTATTTATTGCAGGCACTTAACATTTGCACAGAGGCAAGGCATTCCTTCTTTTCATTTTCTTTGGTGTATTGATTAATTTTGTTTTCCAGGATCTTGACTTCGTCCTAAATTAATGGTTTTTCTCTCTTTGCATCTGTTCCTTTCACTGCACCCTTGGCCACATTTTCACTTCTAAAAAGACCAGCTCTTCTTATGCACTAAACTTCCTTCCACCAGAGACCAGTCCTACATCACATCTCAAATCCCGTACTTTAAAATACTGTCCTGTGTAACACTTCATGGCAAACATATCTCTTCACCCATAGGACAAAGGCCAGTTGGGTGCTACTTTCCTTTGCCTTTTTTTCCAGTTTTATAGTGGGTTTTCTGAAGTGACTCACCAAGATGGAAGGATAAAGAGAGAACAACCTTGGTATACAGAAAGCTCAGGGAACACAGAAGTTCAGGAAAGGTTCAGGAAACAGTTTTGAATACAATTAATCAAGCAAGATAGAAAAGGAGGACAAACCAGAAAAGCACATTGCTAAAAGCAAGTCATTAAAAATTCTGATATCACAATGTAGAAAAGGACCAGCTAGTGTAAAGGGTGCAAGAAACATGTTACAGGTGAAAAAAAACTGATGCTCACATGTCATATGTGAAGCAGATCATGGATATGAGATAGAAGAAGAAATTGAAGCTTGATGGAAAAGATATGTATTACCCTTTTTATTTCTTTTTAATACGATGGGATAGTTGCTTGCAATTTCTGCTATGAAAACAGTGAAAAGATAGTGAATGAATGTGTGAGACTGGAAGGTGGTGATGGGGGACAAGGTTGGGCAAATAAAAAGATTAATCAAATTAAGAAGGAACATTAATTAAACTTACTGGTAAGCTTAGCAAATTGGTAAATCATGTGGTGCAATGGGAAAAGATTTCAGGTCTTCTCCCACCATAAAGGCTGCATGGTCCATTGGAGCAGACCAGGTTGCACCCAGAGGGAGATCACTTGGAGACTGCTCTGTAGTGTGAACAAACTTGTGGCAAGGGGAAATGATCCAGAGACCAACTCCCAAACTGCCCCCCTGATCCACAGTCCACCACGACGACCAAGCTAAAGCTTGACATGCCCTGTGGCACATTGCCAAAATATTTCAAGCCTGTTGTGGTCAGACAGGCTTAACATCATGACTACAGCATTTGCTTAAACCAAGTGGTACTTCATAGATTTTAATCGTACGAAACCTTTGAAAATAACAATTTGCATTCAAAGAGATGCTGATACTTCCAGTCCAACTCCTAAATATTCTGCTTTGATCATTCAGTCAAGGGAATGATTGTTTTTTGTCAGCAGGATATCAACGCCACAAAAAAGTTCCAGTGCCAGAATATGCATGCATTGTACAACACACACTGAGATGGATAAATCCACCACCACAGCTCCTGGTGCATAGTGCTCCTAATAAATACCTTAAATGCTTCCTTCTACTATCTTCCCCATAAACAGAGAAATATCTTAAGGGTATCCATCCCATCTATTTCGAAGACTGTTTCTTTGAGGTCGGAAAAATATGTATTGATTGGAAAAGAAATGGCTTAATTTTTCTTTAATACCTTTTCAAAGAAATGAAGCTTATAATGTACGCGGAGATCCACACATCTAGGCAGTTTCTGCACAAATTCCAGATGCTATTACACAATTGTCTGTTAAGCAAAACCATTTGTTATTAAGAAGCACTGCTCAATACTGTTTATCACATTAGTGATTCCTGCCAGGATTTTGTACTTCTCACCAACTGCATCAATAGAAACACTGCACCTTTTCATGACACCTTCATTATTTCCAAGATTGCCAGAGAGATTCCACTTCATGGCATTTTTTAAAAGTGAAAGCCCTTTACACCTTTCTTTTCTTGTTTTCCTCTTTACAAAACTCACTTTGATCTTTTTCACAATTCTCTACAGCTTCATTAAGAACTGTGAAAGAGCCACATAGGATTTCAGTATTTATTAAATCATGCTAAATCATGGTATTGCAGACATTATGAAAATACCATGAAAACAACAACCACCATTATTCTTGCATTTTCCTACAAAAACAGCTAATGCCCACAGTACATTAAGGCAGGGCAGGAAACATCAGCCATAGGCTCAGCTGGATTAAAGGACCAATCTCACTGGTGATAAAATCAGGGAAGGGAGTACAAAGGCAGCTCCAAAGGCAGCCTGCACTAAGTGAACCAGAATTTGCTCTTGGCAATCTGCAAAGAAAAGTCCGTGGTACAGTGCTATAGGTGGCTCTATGCCATGAGATCCGTATTTTCTCTGCAAACATAAAGAATAACACATACATGTTTATTACTATGTTTTGGCATTCTGGTGTGCAGCAGGAAAGAATTACTTGGACATCAGCATAAGAACACTGCTCCTCCCTCCTGTTATCAGTGTAGCCACTTGAAGCTTTCTCCAGGTATTCTGAAAAGCTGGATAAGCTTTTTGACACCACAAAAGTCCCTTCTGGAGAAAGACTGCAAGGGCACACACTCAGAAAAAAACAATGTTAATCTCATTAGACCCCAGACAACCACAGATAAATCGATTCACATGCTTCATAGAAAAGCTATGACACGCTGGGAATTATCCTATATCCAATCATGATGTTACCAAACTCTTAAATTTTGCGTGTTGTGAGCATAATTTATGTAGATAAAACCTAAGGCAGGAAACTGTATTATAAAAATAGTACGCCTGGGAAATTGGGGCATTTATTATTAACATATAGAGAGAGTTGGCCTTCCAGGCATTGCAAAAATGCTTTTCCTTCTTATATTGCTTTGTTGAATGCTAGATAAGGGTGCACTTTGCTTTTCAATAGTCACTGCTTTGCATAAAACAAGACTTACTTTACAATTTGAGAAACTGGTTTTTAAAAAAAGAAAAAAAAAAAAAAAATCACCCTAATTCTGGATGGCAGATCCCACATACACCAAGTGGGGGGAAAAAAATAAAACAACAATCAACACTAATTCATACACAGGCAAGGTCTTCATTACAGACATTGCATAAATACACTTGTTTATCCCTTGTAAATAAACAGGCTATGAAATCCAATCATTATTTAACTGCACAAACAGTCTATTTGGACTCCAGGCTATACAGATGTATTTCAGGGTTTTCTTTGTGTTCTGGACGCAATACATTTCGCAGATACCTTAAATTCTGCTATTTTCACATAAAAAGTACCTTACCTAAAAATTATTATTTATTGTGAATGTTCTTATTTTTGCCTTTTCAACTGTAAATTATTTATAGCTCTTTACTCCTAGCTCTTGAGAAGGTCTTTACAAACATAAAAGCCACATGTATATCTTGTTCCACTTTAAACCTGCCACTTCTACCCATGCAAACAGTACCTTATTCAGCAGAGGCAGAATCAAAACTACTCCGCTGAAATGAAGAAAATCCACCCTTAACAGTTTTTGTGGATAGAAAATGTGTATTATTATATATATTACAGAAATGGAATAAGGCCTTAAGATGCAATAAATCTGGTATATCTGTGCTGTAGCCATTCCAACTATAATCAGGGAGTAATTGTTTAAAAACATGTATGATGTGGAGAGGATGAATGGCAGGGAGCAGTTACTCATTATTCCAACACAGGATCCAGTCAACAGTCATTGACATTAGCACAAGACCAGTTTAAGACCTAAAAAAAGGGAGGTAGTTCACCACCCCAGGTGTAGTTAAATCATGGACTTACTGCTACAGGATGCTGTGAATGGTAAAAATGCTGGGGGGCAGATCAGAAAAATTATTATAAGAGAAAAAGGTCTAAAAATTGTCATGAACCATGACAATGGTTGGGCAGCAACAGAGCTGCAAAGGATTAAAGGCTGGACTTCAGCAACTGCATTTGGGCACTGCTAGGGAAAGAAGCTCATGCTGTGGGTACAACCCAGAGAAGCCCTCACAGGATTTTTTTTCTGATTATTTGTTACCTAAAGCACTTGAGAAAGTTTAAATCAAAAAAGGTACATATATACGGAGTACTGTTACTATTACCCATGCTGAATGAATATAATAAATAAATAATAAATGTCTTTGACACATCACCAGGAAAAACTTTCACTCAAAAGGATGAGCTGCAACAAACCTCAGGAGCTTTTGCTCTTTTCTCATGCAAATATAACGCGCATCACGTGGGACTTAGAAAGAAATACATGACAGTAACTGACCTCCTAAGACATACAGAATTCCTTTTTCAATCCAGAGGCATGAGCCTTCATAAACTTCCACAAACACGGCTGATAAATCGCAATGCTGGCCAGAAAAAAACCAACAATTTCTCATTTATTTGGACTTTTGGAATCAACCACTATTATTAATAAAATAATAAAATCTGAATTTCAGCTAAATGCCAAGCTGAGACTGCTAATTCAAAGTAAGAAATCAGTATGCAAACAGGTTAACATGCAATTCGGCATTCACACAACTGCACTATATCATACACCATCTATCATAAGGTCTGCTCCAAACAAAAAAAGGTCAAAAGAAATCATTTCTAAACACAAATGGTCAGCAAAATTTTACCTGCTCACTCTCTAAAACCAGAAAATTATTATGATCCTTAAATATACATAACTTTTGCAATGATTTATTTTGCAAAATGATTTTCCATCAGACTGCTCCTTCCACATAAGCAGTGAACTTCCCCTCACATCTTACCTCTACAGAGTGCTGCTATTTAAACCTCTCCTCCCTCACTGCTCCCGTGCAAAAACTCTAACAGGATTTAGTTAATACACTTCCATGTACCTGCTCCATAGTCTGACTGAACACAGTTCAGTGTGGAAATGGAGAGTGACAGTCCTCAAGGAAGATGACAAACCTTGTAAGAAACCCAATTCCAATAAAGCCAGCTTCTTCCTTCGCTGCTGAAGCCTGACAGCCTGCAGATATTGAGCTGCTGCTTTGAATCAGGCGTATTACTTTTTAAACCATTTTTGTATGTGGCCAAGTTGTTATTGCGAACACATTTGAGTTGCAGTTACTGCAAACTCACACATTTCTCTAGATTAATGCTGTCTGATTAAAAAGTTCTACATGACGGTTTTCATCCAAAACCAAGCAAGTTTCTTACTCCTTGTTTCAGAGCCTTCCTCTGCAGTTAATGAAAAATTAGTGCCAGTGCTCTGAATTGATTCCTTTTTAATGCAGAGGGCTAAAATGGAAGGGCTGCATTGTCCACTGAAAGCACAGAAATGGAGCTGAAATCATCTTCAGTTTGAAGATGGCTGAAGCTGATTGGGATGAATCTGACCCACTGTCTGCACAGACTTTCATTTGTAACATGGCATTCTTTTCTTTTAGACATGTCTGTGAGTCAACTTTGGCTAATTTTATGTATTACTGAGAAGCAAACAGAACTAAGTTACATTTCTAAATGTAAGGAAAATCTGATTCAAAGGTTTATAGATGATAATAATAATCACCTCAGCTCCACTTTTAACTGAAATGATTTTTGGATTTTTTCTGAATGGCACAAAATATTGAAGTTAGTGAGCATAAACAACCTATTATGGTCTTAGAAAATGCAGCTCTGTGGCTTCTGCAGGAGACAGAGTTGGATTTGACTCCACATGCTGCATTGCTCCTCTTTTCCTAAATAATGTGGTGAATAGTGCTCCAACTCCTTTCTCAATCAGACTAGTGATTGTCCAGTATTTTGAGAGCTGATACAGCAATTTGAAAACTCTTGACTAGACACCAAAATGGCAACTGCAATTGAAACTAAGCAGCAGATGAGGGCAATTCATGAAATTACTGTGAAATACAAAAATGGACAAAACCAGAACTGGCATAACATTGCAAGGAGAAGAAAATACCACATAAAAGTAGGTTTTGCAAAGTCCGAAGTTTAAAAGCGTTTAGCAGGACCTTTCTATCAGGCTCTATTCCACCTCTGCTGACTTGGGAGAAGGTACAGCAAAATTAGATGCACCACCTTTGGATCTTCCATTGACCCACACAGATATCCATAATTAATCAGTAACTACATTTGCTACAGTGAAACTACTTTTTCCATTATAACATTCCAGTACAAATCCTTCAGCTCAGTGATATTCCTGATCAGGTTTTCTGTCTTTGTTTTTTCCCCACTCTCTTGGAGATCCATACTTCTTGAAGGCAGCCTGAATGTTTCCAGCTTCTTTGACACACTGAGTTTCAGAGCACTGGCCTCACAGCTGCTGACATTCCCCCACATTAGGGAACCCTGAAGAGTTACTAGGAGTTTTCTCCCACTACATGTACACTTCTGGCAGCAGTTCTGAAAAAACCCAACAGCTCAGTCTCACCAAAGTCTGGGATGTAAATTGTCACTCCGGATGAGGAAAGGGAGATGCGCCGCGGGGAGCGCTCTTCACAAAGTCGTTCAGCTCCTATCATCTCCCCAAGAGGAGCTGGTGAACTTCCCACAGTCACCTTCCAGCCTTCCCTCAGACCCAGCACAGGGGCAAGGCCAAGTTCAAGGTCTTCATCATCCACAGTTAGGCAGGATTTGGCCTCAAGTAAGGATGTGCTACACAGCCCCTACAGACTTTTTTTTATTTTTTTTAATTTTTTTTTTTTTTTTGGTTAAGTGAAGGGCAAAATAGGATCTTCTTGAAATTGTTTGAAGTGGATTGACATTTTTCAGTTGAAGGCTGTTGTTAGTTTCACAGCAGGCCTAATTTTTAAATTTAATGTTCTAGCACATATAAAAAGGAAAGCATCCTAGGGGGATAATAACTTTTAGCAATCAATTGATTGCATATAGCTGTGGCTTTTGCCAGTACAATCTCTTTAAGGAGGCTGTAAAATAGAAAAATTGTAGCCTTCAGATGTACAGATTAGTTGAGTTTGCAGGACTATTTGCTGATATGTTTTAGATCTTTTTTTTCTCTAATAATAAATATGCCCAGTAAATAAAGGAGCAAATGGTCAGCAGGTCAGAATGCATCACCTATTTTACACTATCACTCTCGGAATTTGTTGGGGTTTTTTGTTCACCTTTTTTTGCCTCTGTAGTTACTTGTGAAGAAAATTTGTTTGATATTTAACTCAGGGGAAAAAAAATTCAGATTAATCCAGACTATTTTAATTACATAGTTCTACCCAATCAATTGAAATAGTTGAGTATCTTATTAATTCTACAGCAGTGCACCAATATTTTCATTAGATTCATCACTTTTGCCTTCCTCTTCCTAAACACATATATTTATGTTATACACAGAGTAGTACACAGAGGACAAGATATTATTAAAATTTAATAGCAGTGTGTAATAAACCGCTGTATCACATTCTTCGTATAAAAATACAGCCTCTCAGGTTGAAAAGGGTTTCCTGAAACCCATCTTCAGGGGTTTTTTTGCATTAAATGAGTATCATTTAGAATAAAAGAGGAATTAAATGGCCAAGGACACCACTATTAACTTAAGTCACCAGGTAGTGGTCAGATATACATTGTTGTATGCAATTGGCCATGAGGAGGGGAAAAAAAAACCAAACCTGTTTTCTAAATGCAGGTCTGTTACATTTACAAAATTTTAGCATTGGTGAAACCTCAGGTTTCCATAAATGCAGATATGATGATGCAGTCATACAATCCCCATGATTTTTGATTAAAGTTTGGGTTTAATACTTTGTTTCAGGCTCTTCTGGTTCAAATTAGAATCAGTAAAGTACTAAGCAAAACCAAAGACCATAGAAATACGGAAGTCACCAGTGATGGACCTAAAACGAAGCCTGCCCCTGTGTCTGGCACCACAAAAACAGGCAGACAGGGGTACCTGCCATAGATGTGGTGGGGAATGACGCTGCAGCAACGCAGCTACTCTTAGTTATGAAAAGTAGCTTTTGAGATCAATTCTTGTTTGTAAACTAGTTATCATGCAGTATATTGGCCTGAAAGCAAGACATTTTACATTTCTATTTGTACCTGCTTAGGTAATACAGGCAATATACAATCTTGGGAGTTGCTAAGTTCACACAATTTATAAGTACACTGCAAATATAAGATTTGCAAGTTTATAAGATTCATAAGGGTTTAATGTCAGACCAGTCTCTGTCTCTATCTCCCAATATTTGTTTCTGTCACAAACGGAATGGTCAAACACATTCTCATGTACCTTTATACCTGCTGCTCTTAGCCAGACTAATTAATAAAAAAATAGGTGATAATATAGTTACACATGAATTGAACACAGTAAAGTCTTACAAGTTGCTTATGTACCTCTGACATCAGACTGCCCGCCAGGCCTCTAGATTAGAACAGTGCATGCATAGGAAGATCTCAACCCAGACTCTAATAACAATCAATCAGTGAGATGAGTCTATGTTATTAAAAATATATTGCATCTCTTTATTCAATTACTTCATCACAAATACACGACATAAGAGATGAACTTGCATTTAAAAACTCCAGGTTCTGGACTGTTTGAGCTTAATAAGAACAAAATAATCATCTGCAGATGCTTTCACTTAACATTCAAAAATACCCCATGGGACAGTGAGATTTAATTTTATGGTCATATGTCATTTTAATGATGTGCTTGTTATAATGCAGAACATCTCTGTCCTATTTGCCTGGTTATAGAAAACTAAACTAAATAGGTAAGGCATTTAGCTGTACTACTGCCACCTGCTATCATTGACAAAGAGTACATGTCCTTGGAATAAAAATTACTAATGTATCTGCTCTTTTTAAAGAAAAAACATACATCCTCGATATTTAAGCATCATTTAAGTCTGTCAGTTACTC
>VXAY01001453.1:66906-135731 GCA_013399855.1 Oxyruncus cristatus | reverse complement strand
TTTTTTTTTTTTTGCCTTGCAGTGTTTAATTTCATGCAACCTAAACCATCTTATATGCCTTCCATTTGTATCCATCCAGTGCATTTATTTCTCTTTGGGATGGGTGCGAATACAGAAATGTTCACAGATGGCCTGTGCTTTGCCCATAACAAAAACTAAATTATTATTTGATTTTAAGTGAGCACACTTACAGAGAAGGTTAGCTCTTCCTCTGCCATTACCTACAAGGCAACCTGTGAATCTTAACTCTAAAAGAAGCCATAAGGAAGAATTAAAATTCATTTGCACAGTATGTTACAGGTCAGATTCTCCACAGTCCTTATAAGGTCTGTTGAAGATGGTAACATAACCAGAGAAAAGACCCCTCCTCAGAATCAAACATACATTCATTTACTGCTTCCTGGCCCCTTGCAAAACCAAACCTAAGATAAGATTAAGTTTTTACTGCAATGTGTAAAAGACCAAGACTGTAGACAAAAAGAATTTTGTGAGAGGAAGGAAAAATATGTCATACAAATTAATTTTGTTAAGTCCTACATTTGGTATATAAGAATGCTTGATTTTAAACTAAACAGTGGCAGCTCCCTGTATCTTCACCCAGGAAGAAATGAACACAGGAAAGGAGGAGATAGTCTCTGAATATGAAATCACCATTTCCTTTAGGTTTGAAAAGTCCAGCTGGAATCACTGCTCTGAGTGGAATCCAGACAAAGAAATGCAGAGACCAAACCAGCTTACCACCAGAAGCACCAACATTAATATACATGATTACTCTATTTAAAATTTCTGTCATTTAAAACTCGTGATATCACTGCAAGTACCTTACATTCTCTTTGTTCCGCTTCTCCTTCCAGAGAGAAGCTAGTCCTATGAAGATTGAAACACTTTAACAGACTTTTCAACAATAACAAAGAAATAACCAATATTTCCAGAAAACTACAAACGAATTCCTGCTTTTCTGCTTCCTTCTGTGTTAGAAATCAACCTTTAGGACTCAGAGCATAAAGCTGTTACAGAGCAGCTAGTAAATAGAAGAGTGTCCATGTACTCCAAATAGCAGCTTTTAGGAACTTGATGCCACCTACAAATACTCAGGTGCATTAGAGAACACAATCAAATATTACAGTTGATGAAGCAGATGTATCCTTGTATCAAGGATACCTTGATACCAAGATAATTCCTTCTATCAACTACATACCTTTTCCACCTACTAAGAAAGAGAGGTTGAAAGGGACATGCCCAGATTCATGGACCAAGCCAGAAGGGACAACACAGAACTCAAGTCCTGATTCTTACACCCCCGTTCCAAAGGGACAACATAAGCAGGATTTTCTCTTAATCAAAACCTCCTCCTTGCACCAGGATAAAGGTGGTACAGCCATTAACACTTCACACTCATCTTTCTACCCAACATTTCCTCTCTATCCATATTAAAGAATCCAGCTCAGCTTTACATCAGCAACTCCAAACAAACAAACTCCCTCCCTGTAGAAAGTTGTAGTAAGTATTATTTACTCTACTACAACATGTTGTTGCTCCTGAGTTCTCTTTTTACTAGACCTGATGATAGGCACAACAGAGAATATTTCAACATTGCCATCTGTCTCCTTGGCACTTCATACCAAGTGAGTTGCTGCCACTTTGATGGTAAATCACAATTTCCCACCAGATATATTAAGCCAGAGGCTGCTGACAGGTTGTCCTATCTCCCTCGATGCCTTCTTCCCTTAAGTCTATTTTTGATATTGAACAATCTGAGCATCTTAAGAACAAATTTCTACATGGTATGTATTAAATTGCAGGAATCATCAACAAGGGAATAATATATAGTCTGAAAAAATGCCTTCATAAAAGACTTTTAAAGCATCATTAAATTTATGACACTACTTCTAGTACGTTTTGGGCATCGTCACTAGAGATGGTCACAAAGAGGTTAATGATAGTGCCTGGGAGAGAGAAGACAGATGTGATTGGATACAGCAACTCAAAGAGAAGTTGGAAACAGGAAAGTGATGATCAACTCACGCCTGCTGCTAAAACACCAATAGTGCGCTTCAGCATGTTCTCTTAAATCTACCTCCCTCCCACGATAAATCACTAGAGCTAAGTTAAGAAAGTTACAGTCCCAGTTTCTCACCACAGACTGCGCTGCTGTCTGAGGCAATCTAATTCTTTATTTCAACTTCAATTTTTGCAGCTCAAGATGTACGACTTTACGTGGCAGCTGAGTCAGAGGAGAACTGCAGACCTTGCCCTTCAGCGCTGCAGGGAGGGTATGATTAGGTACCAGAGGGACCAGAAAACATTGAGGATACATTCTTTTTTTATTGTTGTTGTGAGGGGAAAGACAGAAGATCACCCTGAAGGTCTACGCAGTTCAATACAAAGCAAAACACAGATTTTCCAAAATCTTTGGGAGCAAAACATTTTTCCCAGCACCAAAGCCAGGTTTTTCAGGTCAAACATTACTTAAAAACAACAACAACAACAACAACAACAACAACAACAACAACAAACCAAACAAACAAAAAAACAAACCAAAAAAATCACACACACACACACACACAAAAGAAAACAAAAAACAAACAAAAAAACAAAAACAAAAACAAACAAACAAAAAAAAACCCCATACACAGAAACATTTCAAATCCGAACAAAATATATTTTAAGATAGGGCTAAAAAGATGGTGAAGGGTCCAGAGGGGAAACCATATGAGGAGTGGCTGAGGTCACTTGACTTGTTTAGCCTGGAGAAGAGGCAATTGAGGGGAGACCTCACCACAGACTGTGGCTTTCTCAAGAGGGGAAACGGAGGAGCAGGTACTGATCTCTTCTCTCTGGTGACCAGTAATAGGACCTGAGGGAATGTTATGAAACTGTGTCAGGGGAGGTTTAGGTTGGATATTGGGAAAAGGTTCTTCACCCAGAGGATGGTTGGGCACTGAAACAGGTTCCCAAGGGAATGGTCACGGCCCCAGGTCTGCCAGAGCTCAAGCAGTGTTTGGATGACACTCTCGGGCACAGGGTGTAACTCTTGGGGTGTCCCGTGCAGGGCCAGGAGTTGGACTCAATGATCCTTGTAGGTCCCTTCCAGCTCAGGATATTCTATGACACCAAGCTACTTCAGAGGGATGTAGATTATGTTTAGGGCAAGTGATCAAGAGGTGATTTATCAAAAAAACCCCCATCCAAACCAAGGAGAGAAATAGAAAAACCAGCACATTAGAAGAACAGGGTTACGCTCTCCAGCAAAGTCCCTCAGAACAGCAGTGCCAGACCTTGCAGGGCAAAAGGACAGAATCCACACACTGAACTTCATTCATACACAAGTGAACTACACAAAAATATCATGCAATACTGAACTACTTGAAGATAACATAGAATGCAACACCACTTTCTAGCCCGATGCTAAGAAAAATGCAAGGGAAGGATCAAACACTATTACCAAAGGATTCTGTTCTTGACAAAATATATAAATGAAAATTTCATAGTCTTTGACTGAAATAGTATTTTCAGTCTTTCAACATACTTTCATGACTATCTTACATTTCTTACTTTAAAGGACTCAGGCACATAAAAGTGCAATAGATAATTCTGTTCTGAACATGAAAAATGACAGGGGCATCTTTTAGCATCATTCTACTTAACTGATCTTGAGTGGAGAATTCAGGGCTTTTATAGATTTCTTAGTGGATTGAAAATTTTAAAAGCTACAGATTTCTCATCTGATTTTCAATTGATACAGAGGACGCTCAGACCAGGTAAAGGCATTCTGTGGATGCAGCTGCCTGATCCGAGACATGTAAGTGACTCTACACAGGTAAGTATGAAAAACAAACAAGACCCAACACAAACCCACTGTAAAGTTTGCCATATGTGGGCTGTCAGGAAGGCAGCTGTCTCCAAAAGACACCTCCCCCTTGACAGACACTCCCTGCAATGATCAGCACAAGTAGGAAGCAATGTTTACAGTAAAGCAGAGACTATAAACTGTTAGTATCACAGGTTTATAGGGTAAACAGCCAATGTAGTTGCTGATTTCCCTGGGCTATTAATTACATGGGCTTCTTCTGTTCTTAACAGCTCCTCTGGAAAATGCTAAAGTGGACACTCTAGGTTTACCTGGACACCAGAGACCACCTTTGCCCATCAGCTCACTCTAGTTCAATATCTATACAAGCCCATTTGGCACATTCCATGACACAACTAGTTATTCAACACATCCATATAGAAGAGGATTTGTTTTCCTGTGTTTGTTACTCATCAGTCAGATAAGAAACTTAAAGGCGTTGCCTAAGGATTTAATTCAGACACAGACTGCTGCAACACAGCCCTGCCAAGGCAGGAAGGAAGGGAGAGCAGCTCTCCCAGGGAACCTAAACCAGTGTGGTAATGTTATTCCTCATGTCCATAGGGCACAGTCACTTACCTAGACTTCATCCAAATGACGTGGCACTCTTTATGCTTTCTCCCTGATAAACATTCTTCCAAGATTAAACAAATTTACAGGGCTCAATTTTTGGGGTTTATATTTCAAGTTTCTATCACCAAATTTGATGAACATGCTGCCTCTGAAGATTAATTGTTTGACACCAGGGAGGGGTTAGGAAATTAATTATTATAAACTATTATCTCTATACCAAAAGTACCAGGAGGTCTAAGTCATTAACTTAGCTAATTAAACACAGCAAAACACAGTGCTTGTCGAAGGCAAATGCAAAGTAAGTTTAACTTTCTGATAGACATGTTCCATCCTTAACTGGGTTTAAATTCTGGATACTTGAATTCCTCCTCTTCCTTAGCACATCATGTTATCCACTAACACCTCTGCCAGGAGACACATGGCTCCAGAAACATTAAGCTCCTCTATATCACAGGCTAAAATCATACAAGAAAATACAGCCAAAATACCTGAATTTCTACAAGAGTTGCTTCCTTCCTTCTGGTTTACAGCACTCATAAACCAAAAGCATTAAGTGTTCCTCAAAAGAAGACTCAAAGTTTTTACAGAAAGTTGGGTCAAATGTGCACCTGAATCTGAAGTAATTTAATAATTAGGAACCTTGGGTTTGTCATCCAGTAAGCTGGATTTCAGTTAGTCTCTAACACTCAAAAGTAAGCAAACGGATGGAGCTGCTAAGGGAGCCAGGAGAGAGAAAAATAAAGAGGAGAAACCTCTCCACAATCCTTTTAAGCAACTACAAGATGAAGTGAAAACAAAGTTTATTATAATTCTTCATTAAATTTTTTTTCCTCTTTCAGTAAGAATAAAATATTTCTAATTATAATTGAAGTTAAATAACAGTAGTGTTTGAATCGGCATGATTTCCATAGTTTGCAATGATTTCAGACTGAATCAAAATTATGATTTCCACCTTCACTGCACTTAGCATTTTGAAATGTGATCATATTTTCCAGTTTTCACTGTATCTTTATCCTCCACAACTGAAAAAAGTGCTTCATTGTTCTTAAATACTACATGTTTTATACATAAGGTGAAAAAAGCCAAGTTTTTACTCATGGAAAGGTAGACAAAAATAGCTATGAAACCCCCTTTTCAGCTAAAAACCAGGGATTTGCAACAGAGAGCCCTGGGTATACCAGATGCTTAAGAGTGGCAATCTGACTGCTGGTTCACTGTATGAAAGGGGCTTTAATTAGTATCTGAAACCTCAACATAACTTGATGTTCCAGGAGCAAAATCACGTAGTTTTAATTTCTCAATATTTACTGATGCATCAAAGAAACACCCAGCACAGCCTGTTAACCATAAACAGTAGAGGTCATTCACATCTCTCATTTGTTGAAGAAAGCTAAACTACGGTTATGTTTTGGACACTTCCATCTTACAAATCACAAAGTTCATTGACATGAATATTCATGGCCATGAATACGGATTAATATATCCCACCCTTTCCATCTGCTTACAAATGTCCTGTGTCCAACACTGATTTTGTCTCAATCAGAAATTCTGAGGGTTAACAATTCACTAATACAGTGAGTGCATGAATATACAAAAGGAACAACAGTATTTTACTGTGAAATTACTTTTTCTGGGCTGTATCACTTGTTTCAGTGCCTTCATACACTGGCTATTCTCAATCAACATTTCTGTGCACAGGCACTAATATTCATATTTTTTCTTGAAAAACGAATTTTTTTACAAAAATATAGTAATAAAACCACAAAGGTCTCTCATTCCTCATTTCTTAAAAACCAAACAAACCCCCCCTTTCTATTTACCTGCTGCCAGCCACATGCACTATGCCCATCAGTAGAAAGAGGATTCACACCACTCAGGGATTTGCAGCCGGTTAAGAAGCGCCTCTTCCATAAACTAGCCAAGTGTGGGGAGGCACTTAGGGTAGCAATGTGAACCACCCCAAAGTCTGAGAGCTTTTACAGTTACCTTGCAATTGCTCTGAGCATATATTACAGTCCAAGGAATTCCTTCCCTCATGTGCTGCTGCTTATCCTCGAGCAGAAGCACTAGCACTGCATTTGCTCTGAATTGTTGCCTCTTTTGTTCACCCTTCCTGTCCTCTTAATTGAGGGCCATATTTCACTGCCCTATCTCATGATAGAAGGGAACTGTGACAACAAACATAAGAAATAGTAACTATTTGTGGTTGAAAACCATCTACCAAATGTAGTTTCTTCTGCTCTCAACAGACAGTAGTGAATACCTACACTTTTTTCCTAAAAGAAAACTAAATCTCAGAACAAAACAGACACTCCCCAGATGTAAAGTTTTGATTCAGACATAGTATCATGAATTAATATGTGCACAGTTGGTTGGATCACTTGACAGACTCTGCAGAGCAGTCTCCAAGCCAGGTTCTCTTCAACTACATACACCAAAACCATGACACCGATTACTACCCTGTCCCCTTGCAACTGGGATGAAGAATAAGAAAGAACGAGGGCAAAATTTCCACAAGGAAGCCAACCTGTTCAGACTGGGAATCAAAATCATGTGGGAAAAAGAATCCTTTAAAAAAAGCCCTAGCAAACAAAAAAGCCCACCTGACTTTTCCTGCCTAACACTGACGTTAACTCATTTAATAAGGCTCTGACATTTGCTTTCAGAACCACCTGGGACCCGAAAATAAAGCTTAGTGTGCAGCCTGCACTCAGACCTATTATTACAAAAACCAGAGTCCATTTCTGTATGCCATAAAGGAGTTTTTATGTTCAGAGTTTCTCCGTAACCTTCCTTCTCCATCCAGCATCCTGTTCTACATCTGTGACATCCTGGCAAAATCTCTTCTCACCTGCAGTAGATGATTGTAGATACATAGATACATTATATGCCACAGAAAACAGGATCAGGCAAAGGCCTCTGAGCTACATATGGGCATCAAGAAACAGGACAAAGGTAGAAGTAGGCATCTGTGACCTTCACTGATTAGGGACAGAAATAGTGTTGGTGCAAAGACTTGAAATAAGTCTCTTTCTTGGATTGAAACTAACTTGTTTAATAGGATTATTTTGACCACAAAGTTACACAAATAATGGGATTTAATGTCATTAAATGTAAATGCTGCATATTATGTCCAGTTTTTTCCTGACGACAGCCACTGGAATTTGGACAGCAAGTTATAGTTCTGCTTATTTAGGCAGAAATTATAATGTAAGCTAGTAGTTTCAATGTAAGAATTAGATTACCATAAAATTGTGGAATGGTTTGGGTTGAAGGGACCTTAAAGACCACCTAGTTCCAAGCCTCTGCCATGGGCAGGGACACCTTTCACCAGACCAGCTTTCTCAGCATTCCATCTAGCCTGGATTCACCTTAGGATTCACCTTATCTTAATATGACACAAGAACCACAGGGTTTAGAGCCATTAACTTGTCAAAATTTGAGAACATCCATTACAAAAATCACATTTATCTCGTATTTTATCTACTTCACATATTGCTTCCCAAATACTTCCCAGCTATGCTTTCAGTTTAGAACAAATCCTGCTAATTATTTTTTTAGCATAATAAACACCATGCCTCTACTAGTCTCTTTCCCTCTTATCACTAAGTTTATTTGCATCGTGCAATTATAGGAATGAAGGTTGATTGCTGGATTTTTATTCTCCAGATGTACTAGAACATTAGCTGCCTGGTGAACTAAATGCCCACGTAGTAGTTGGAGTTTATGAATCACTTTAGGGTTATGATTAGAAGGACACATGAAAAAGTCACTGATCACCATCAGATAGTGTCATTAGTATTCTAAACTGGCTGCCACAAATTAAAAATGCAGAAACTTTAAAAGACCTAATACAAAGAGTGAAAGACAACAACAGGGTAAGCCTCCCCTGAATTTCCATGAGCAATTTCCATCTGACCTGCAGCCAGCCAAGTCTGCTCTGAAATCTGGAGCAGTGGAGCTCCAAGTGCCTCAGCACCTGAACTCATCACCTCTGCTCGAAGAATTTGCAGCTGAAAGGCAGCACCATACTGATGATACAGCACTGCTTTTGGGACCTGACCTAGCATTTCAACACTTAAACACTTCAACCGTTAAAGCTCTGTGTGGATACACCAACTCCAGATACCTTTCATCACTTTGGCACATGGCCCCAGAAGGTTGGAACTATTCCTCCTACCAAAGTCAGTATTTACACCGTGGAATGTTTGGAGTAAGCAAAAATTAAACATACTTTGACAATTTCTGGTACTAACTTTTAAAAAGCCATAAAAGTACATCAAGTCATATGACAAATGAATATTCAGTGGTTATCAAATTTAATGCAAAATTCAGCTACTGACATTTTAGGGCAAGTTTTGCCCTCAGTTAAATCTATTCCCTTGCTAATGCTGACTACTCACACATCAGAACCATCTGTCATGTTTAAGTGTTTGGTGAGAAGTCTTGCACATGAACTTTTTTCTTCTCTCCCCACCACTGTCCCTTGGGTGTTTGCCGGCTCTTCCGACACAACTCCAAGACATTTACAAAACCATGACAAGTCAAGAGCAGCAGACACTGCCTGTTCAGTTCAATGACTACTTTTTTCCTGAAGGCAATCCCAAGTTTATTTAAATAATTCTGTGCTGTATCCTGAAACTATTAATACATACACCCATGGTTGTCTTGATTAAATTGATTAAATTTTACTGTTCAGACAATTTTTTCATACAATATGTACTACTTATTTAATGAGTAGCATTGTATTCCATAAAAGTGTCTTCTGTGTGACACCTAAATGTGTTAGAAAGGTTAATATGCCATTTTATAACACACGGGCTGATGACAGGAAGTAAAAATGCTAGTCTGAAAAGCAGAAATGTCAACATATCTCTAAAGACATAAAATGACAGAAAATTAAATGTTACCGACTGCTGAGTCTGAAGAAAGGCTTCTTGAAGTCAAGGGATGAAACAAACAAACAACAAAAAAGCACAAATCATATTTTAAAAGCATAATAATCTACTTAATGAAACTTTATAGAGTGCTTTTTACACATATAAGCTTAAAGAAACACTAATCATTTCCCTTATACTGCAATAATTTGAAAGGGTCCAAAAATAGAGGGTCCACAAATGCAGATCATTATATCTTTGAGGCAATTAGTATCTGAGCTTCTGTATCTTTTGGCAGCTTCTATCTCTTTCAAAAGAGCTTTATATTTTGGAAAGACATTTTGCAACATGAATCATGACTTTAACTTCATAAATGGGGATGCATGTGTGTATATAAGAAGACACACACATATTCAAATTCAAATGCACACGCATTTATAGAGAACATACATCAACATCCCAGTGGGAGAGGTTACCTCTGCAGACACACAGGCTTGCAAATATATACCACCAGATACTTGAAACAAATTACACCCATTTAATTTGCCTGATGCAGTCCACAAAGCTTCAGGAGGAAAACAGGGTTTTCTGGAATGTGGAAAGGAAGGCAGGAAGAGCCTTAGTTTTCCCCATGTGCTAGGATGCAGAAAGAAAAAGCACTTACCAAAAACAAACAAAGTCTCCCAGTACCTGAAGATGACCTACAAGAAAGTTGGAGAGGGACTTTTTACAAGGACATGGTGACAGGACAAGGGGGAATGGCTTCACACTGACAGAGAGCAGGGTTAGACGAGATATTAAGAAGATTCTTCCCTGTGAGGGTGGTGAGGTACTGGAACAGGTTGCCCTGTGGATGCCCCATCCCTGGAAGCGTTCAAGGCCAAGCTGGATGGGGCCTGGAGCCACCTGGTCTAGTGGAAGGTGTCCCTGCCAATGGCAGGGGGTTGGAAGGAGATGATCTTTAAGGTCTCCTCCAACACAAACGATTCCATGATTCTAAATTAGCCCAGGCAAAAGTATATATTAAATACTAAATTAGGAGACTTGTTAACATCCTGGATTTCCCCCATCCAGGTTTCAAATCCAGCTCATTGGAAGGGTTTTTCAAAGCTACGAAGTCCCAAGGAAAACAGTGTCCATACTTTATCAACATCAGGAACCTGCAGCTGCTGTAACAAAGTTTATCCTCACCACCCTACTGATTTCTGAATTTTCAGCATTAAACCTTGAGCTCCTCAGGTTTTTCACTTGATGCTTTTAATCTAACATGTCCAAGGGCTAACATCTGTAGACAACAGCATAGCCCAAGGTACAAGCCTGCAAAGAACCATAAAACAGCAGCTGATATTCCCAAATATTCAGACAAGGTCCCACTGGGAGCAGAAGTGCAGCAATTAGCTTTCAGCGAAAGCTGCATAACACCTTTATTATAGTTCAGAACTGCACCTTTAAGTTGCCAAAAAGTCAGGAAAAAAGTCAGGAGTGGAGCTTGTATGGGTACACAAGAGGCATGAGGGCAATAACCAGGAGACTGGATTTACAGAGGGAATTTTAACACTGCAGAGCCTTGAAGCCCTGGGCCACTTCCTGATGCTGACCAGGCTTGGCCAAGGAGAGTCATGTACTGGTTAATTTTATTCATCAAACTGACATTTTTTCTCCAAATGGGATGCACCTATATGATCATCAGCACTGACCAAACCAGATTCGTGATGTTCTGTTTTTGAGAAAGTGTCAGTGACATGGGCATAAACGGGACAAGATGAGCACAGTCTTGATTCTTTCAGTGCAGTTCCCATAGAAAGTACAAAATATGTTCTTCTGCACTATAATTATGATGCTGTAATGACTGCACTCCTAGCAGACATTCAGGAAATGCAGAAGGCAATTTGGCCCTCTTGCTTTATGACTAAGTTAATCAACCCAAAAGCTCAGCCAAAGGGAGCAGCCCAGGGAAGAAAGCTCATCTACCTCACTCTGGTAGAGCTCGATTTTCAAAGCTCCAACAATGAGCATGGTTTATCACACCATGACAGAAATGGAAGCAGAATAGAGGGGAAAAAGAGACATGGAAGTGGAAAGGAAGGGGGAAAGAGAGACCAACAATGAAGGCAATGTCTCCACCTGATGTTACTAGTCATTATAATGGAAAATGATAGCAACAGATTTGAAAGACAAATCCATCCTAAGATATTTAATCAAATTTTTCATTATGTTGGACATTAGAGAAAATTTCCTTTCTGCAAGACAAATACAGTACGTGACAGTATTTTTAGAGGCAGGCAGAAGCAATTTGAAGGGACACAGACATGTACAAACACAGATGTCTCTGCAGCCTAGGAAGGGTATTTTAACTTCCCCTATTTCCCATCAACAACCACGACGCTGAACAGATTCAGAGAGTAATAATTTTCTTTCTCATTCTAGAAAAGCACTATGAGATATCCTACTAAAACACTAACAGACTTTTAAAGAACACAATAAAAATGATTTTTTGCTTCTGTGTGTTTCTTCCATCTAAAGCTGCTCGGCGAGCCCCTGGGAAAGGGATGCTGGCAGGATTCCAGGCTAATTGTTATTTCCATGGACAAAAGTCACACCTAATTAATAATTTTAACTTAGATTTTTTTACTACAACACGTTTTTCTTCCTGTAAAAGCAACTTTTAAGTGTTCAACTCACACAGCCCACAGGCAAATTGTAATGTCATTTGATACTGCTGGTCGAGGTCCTTCCCATAACATGAATCCAGGAGGGACTAGAAGTGCCCATCTACCTTTCTACAAAGAGTATAATGAAAACTTCAAAATCCTCTAATTAATCAGATATATTGTCCACAAATGTAAATGTGTTGCTAAGATTAATGGTTTCTTTTTTAGAGGTACATTCAGACAATTATTAGCTTTAAAAAACACTTGCCTTCTAAGTCAATAAAATTCAGGGGAAAAGAAACCAGAAGCATAGTTAATGATACAGAAAGTTTCAAAAGAAATACTGCCAAAACCAGCATAATTAGGATAAATTAGTTATTGCTGAGAGAAAAAAAAACAAACACAAACACTCAAAACAAACCAACCAACCAAAAAATACCTCCAAAAAGCCCCAAAGTAAACCCACAACAAAACCTGAAGCATATACAGAGCACAGTCCTCTGGTCACAGACATACTTCCTGAAAGGCTCGGTGGATAAATTGATTTATTTTACAAAAAGTGTCCATTGTGAATGCACATATGTTTCTGTCAATGCTCATGATTAACAACCTGCTACTATTACACTGGTATCATACATAAGTCTCCATGAGCTACGTGGATGGAGTCCTCCTAAAATCTCTGAACTGTTCACAAGTACGTGCATAGGTTTACAGAACAAAATAAAGCTTGTAGATTCTACAGTAGCCACCACTATTTTCCATACACAAGTCCTACTTCTTCACAGTCTTTTAGTCCACAGGAAGTGACCCAAGTAATCATGTCCTGGGCTGTATCAAAAGAGTGGCCAGCAGGTCGAGGGAGGTGATCCTGCCCCTCTACTCCACTTAGGGGACACCCCACCTGCAGTGTTGCATCCAGCTCTGGGGTCCCCAGCACAGGAAGGAGTGGGGAGGAGCTGGGGTGTTAGAACTACATGGTCTTTAAGGTCCCTTCCAACCCAAACCGTTCCACGGTTGTATGAAGTACTTTTGGAAGATATCACGGCTTCAGTGTTTGAATCTGTACAACAACAGAACCTCTGTGACCTCCAACACATTAAAGCACTGAGGTCTTTAAATGTCAAAGTGACTCATGTCACTTACAGGATGTGGAGATAGCCACAAATCCATACTTAGTGCAGACTCCAATAACCTCAGAGCAGCCAGCATAATCCAAGTAACTATTCCATCTTTTCCAGTATTCAGATCCTGCTTTCAATTCGTCAGCGTCTGCACAATCTCATTTCCTGGACACATTCCTGCTAAGCTCTGACTAATTCTGCAAGGATTACACCTTCTATGCCTATGCACGGGCTACGTGCAACTCTAGTCACGGGCAGATCCCTGTTCATCACTTAGCACCAGGTGGGAAAATTCCCTCACAGCCGTAACAGTTCCTAAGAATGGGGCTATGGTCATTCTCCATCTTCCAACAGGGCTGCAGCAGCTGGGGAAGGCACAGACTGAATATTTTAAGGCCTAAATCAAGAACTGTTTTCCAAGACCTTTGTAAGCTTTTCAGTTCCTGCCCGAGTCCAGAGATCTTCCACAACTACTCACCAAAGCAGTGGACAAGCAAATGCAACAAACTTATTACTATTCTAATTAAAAGAAAATAAAAGCTACACTTTCCTTCCTGCCAAAGATCTCTTGTAATAAAACAACTGACTCTGCCCTAGAAATTCATCTTTTTTTTTTTTTTAATCTCTGTGCTACACCAGCTGGTTTGCTTAGAGCAATGAGCTGTTGAATTAGATAACATGTTTTTAATAAGTCAGTCTAGTAGAGCAGTTTTGAATGGCTTCACAATGCACAGATGTCTAAATCGTCTGTAGAGTAATATTAATACTAAGTGGTAAAAACACAGATTTACAATGCTGTTGAGTCCACAACTGACAAATATACATTTTCTCAGCATGATCAGCTTCTAATTAGTTTTTAATGAGTCCTAAATAAAATTGCACATTTGGATAGTGTTAAGGATTATTTTAGCCAAATTACAGGTTAATAGGAATAAAGCATCCACCTAAACTCAGAGCTAAACTGAATGCACAAATAGATATGTAAACCCTGTCTAGTAATGAAAAAGGAGACTTTATGCCACAGAGGAGAACCTTTCCTAAACTTTCTACTCAGACTTCTACTGATCCCAAGACAAAAATTCATGAAGTTTTAACTCTGCAGCACCAGGTAAGCTCAGGAGTCCCACATGCTCCAGGATGCCTCCCCAAGAGTCCCACTAGTAAGACAGTAAGGCATAAGGAGGAGAGGCCCTGGGATAAATGGGGCATGTTATTGCTACTGGCGCAGCAGGTGCCTGCAGAATAAAGCTACAGTGATAGTCAGGGTCCTGCAGAACCAACTGAACCATGACTCAGGACTTGGAAAAGAAAGATGCTCAGGGAGCTCTGTGGGACTGGCATGGCCTTCGTCATGTCAACCAAGTGAAGGGTGTTGGCCACTCCGACTGGCAGTCCCTGTGCAGACTTACTGGCACAGAAATGCAGCCACCTTGGGTCAAAAGCCTTTCCTGAAAGCAACTGGAGATGCTGCAAATGACACGGATGTTCTCTAAACACATCAGCATATCAAAATTTATTTTTAAAATAGTCATACAAAGCATTTTTTGATTTTCCATTTACTTTTTAATAAAGTTTTCATCATTTTTCAGGTTGTGTGCCAGTTAATTCTTTTTTTCTGCTTTTCCGCCTACACATTTAGAATGGACTTACATAAGGAAGCACTTCCAGGGAAGCACAGGGTTACTTTTAAAGTTGCAAGTGTTTTGTATTATGTGATGTATTATAAAAAAATAACTAACTATAAAGAGATTAAAAGAATCTATGAAAATGCAATAAAGAAAAATGCTTCATTTTCAGAAGCCGAGAAAATATGCATGACCTGGAAATCAATGAAGTATTTATTCACGAAAGTGAGATTTCTTTTATAGCACAGTACTGAAAAAATAAATGTAAAGCTTAACTGTCAAAACACACCAAAACATAACAAAATACAGCCAAATATTTAGATTAATTGATTATGTCTACACAATATTTTATAGTTCAATAAAATTTAACATAAACCAACTTGCTTCCGACAACTGGGCAGGTTTATGGTTTGCGAACCTGCATGAGCAACATCACTTGAACAATTTAATAGAAAAAGCAAATGTCACCAAGCCATGGTAGGTATCATACAGTATGCATTCAGAGTACTTACTACCTCATCACACCTTCCAACAGCATCAGGAATGTTCTCCTCAAATCCAATCCTCTTTGCATTTTTCTCTGTTCTCCTATCTTCACCAAACTGTGCGACTCCTAAAGCATTTTTGCACAGAAGCTGAGCAAGCAATCCTCATGTCAGATGGCTCCAGGGAACTCCAAGATCTCTGTGAGCTGTGTTGCCCCTCAGATGCTCAATACAATCCACTTCAATAAATGCATCCTTATTTCCTAAAACTTCACGCTACCTTTACCCTTCCCTGTTCGAGTACAGTGGGCTGCTCTTGCCTTCTGTTGGCTGCAGTGAACAGAGCACGGGGTATGCTCTAATATCAGGTCCTAATAAAGTTAATGGGAAAATCCTTATGATCTGCCAAAGGGAAGACCTCAGGGTCCTGGCAGCCACCAGCACTCTGGGCTGTATCAGGCACAGCACAACCAGGAGGTCAAGGAAGGATTGCACAAGGACCCTACCAACCTCAAGCATCCTGCCATTCACTTCCAGGACCGATCAGCTTCCAAAAGAACCATTCTTTTTTAAAAACTCAGTGCCAGAGCTGGAAACTCCAAAATGAATCCTTCTCTTTTTAACTAACAGTTAAGTAATTGCAATCAAAATGCTGCCCGTCGCCTTCTCTGAGAGGAAAATTCAGTCCAGATTTACAGTCTACGATGTGTGGATGTTAAGTGAGTACAACAGACTGTGATGGACTGCGAAAACAGAGCAGACAAAAAATGTATACAGACAAGGTGAGAGAAAAAATGATGGAACTCTCTGGTTAGAGGACAAATCCTTGTCTTCCTAGATTTGATGAAAGAATTAAAACTGAATGAGGTTGTTGGGCTTGCAGCTGTAAGTTCCTCAAGAAAATTTATTTCACAATGTATAAAAAAAATATCCTAAGGCATACAATCTACCTGGAGCAAATTCCGGGCGTACCAACACAATTTCAAAGCAATAGAAAAACCAAAGTACTATGACCTACTGCATTCTTGAAATACTCTTCCTTCTATTGTGTCTAAGAATTTCAGTATTAAGTGTGCTGATCAAGTTTAAAACGTAATATAACTCTGCCAATAGCTTAAAATAATTCTAACTTAAATATTTAATGTATGTTAAACATGCCAATAGTAATAATCAAGGTAGAAACCACAAATTTTCTTTAAAGTAGGTTTCATATCAAGTAACAAAATTAACAAGCTCAGTCCAGACATTTATTTATTTCCCTCAGGCTGCTAAATCATAAGACTAGCTCCCAAGGGAGCTTGGAATTGAAGAAAGGGGAGATGAAGGAATAAACCCATGGCTGAGAGAACAATAATGGAAAGAGAGAAACAACTTATATTTCCTGTACCTAATGAAAACTCAAATAGAGAGTAAATATAATTTCACATCAACACAGACCTATTGATCAAACCAAAATATTGTTGAGCTGAGTTAAAGGAGTGTCTCAGAAACATGCTAGAACAGCACAGAAGCTCATAAAACTTCCAAGCAAAAAAAATCCTTTTCTAAGAGAAGATGGTCTTGGGAAAATAATGGCTTAGTAAATCACAGTCTTTGGATTTGGCTCACACTGATGGCTCTTAGCTTCTTAGGTACCTAAAGTTCAAATATCAGTAGGAAGTATTTATCCTGTGTGATTTTTTCCCTCTCCCAACAAGATTTAGTATGCATGACTTTGAAGATGCTCAGAACTTTAAATATTGTTATTAGTAAATTTGACATTTATCAAACTTTATAAACTGATCACTGAAAGTTTAGAACACCATCTTTAGCCATTACAGCTCACCTAAACCCCATTCTTGTTTTATTCAAAGCTGTAAAAACATCTGGTGAATCCAGAAGCATCTGGATTCCAGACTTTGTGTTACACACACAGAACCAAATCCACAAGGATTCTCCGCAGCACTAAAAATTCTACTGGGGGGAGTGTAACTTGAAATACACTGCTGACAACAGTTTACCTCTACAAATGAACTCACAAAGTAATGTTGTTAAGTATGTTAGAATAAAAACTTTCACAGACGTTTTCAAGCCCAGCTCCTGCATCATCTTCGAGAATTGCCATGGATACCAGCTCCAGAAATGCAATGCAGATGAAGAATGAAGCGATCTTCAGTCTGTTATCAAATTCTGCCTAATCTTTAGAAATGCAGATGTGCCGACAAAGCGATACCACATCCATTTTTGTTCTGGCTTATCACTTACTCTTAAATCACAAGGTCTAGCAGTGCCATATTATAAATAATTCAAGGGAAGTCAAGTTTCTAAACCCTTGTATTTTGGAGTTCAAAGTAGCTGAGTTAAAGAAAAGAGTTTGCTTTTTAATATTGCCAAGTCCTTGCACACAAATGCATCACTCCCATATTCTCACAGTTCTCCTAGAAAAAAACAACATGCAGCATCCCTGGGTGTGCTGTGGATGCGCAGACAGTATTACAGGAGCACTTTGAAATGTGTCCTATTCAATAAAATCTGAAGAGTTTCAATTGTACTTTCAGCTTTCAACTATTTCACAACTACTTTTATTTCTCTTTTAAGAATTTTCCACAGGTGTTTTAATGTTATGGAGTGATATAAATCTATCAATACAATCATCTATTTTAAACCTCTATTGAAATCTGTGCCACAATAGAAATTGCAACAGAATCCACCCAAACTTACAAAGCACTACGATCCCTAAAATCTACCACAGGTGTTGCAATAATACTTGTGATTTTGGTTTTGAAGGATGTATGTGAGCAAGAAACATTCCGGTAGTAACTCCTCCTGGGCAACAGGAGTGCAGTCATCCAAAACTAAAAATCATGTCTGGCATTTTCCTGCAGAAAAACTAACGCTGAGTGCTGTTCTACAGAACCTGAAGTGGAAAAGAGAAAAGTACTCCTTTATTCCCATTGTCCCTCGTAGTACATTCTACTGAATAACAATAAACAAAACACGTAAGAATTTTATCTCTTAACAATGCTTTCTTTGTGGAATTCACATATTTTATTATTAACCAGTGTGTGTGTGTGTGTATATATATATATATATATACACACACGTATATTTTAATATCTATATTAAATAGTGTTGGGGGTTTTTTGCCCTCAAATTTCATCTCAAGCTATAAAGAGAACTGAAAAACTTAAACAGAAGAAATAGTTCAATTACATGCAATTAAACCAGCAATAACAAAAGCCCGCCTATTTTGCAGGACTTGGATGATATATTTATCACTACACATAGTTTATATTTCTACTAGCATTCAGTGTGCAACTCAAAACATGTAATTATATACCAGAACTATAATTTGCAGATGTCCTTACTTCATTGAGCACAAAGAAATTAATTGCCCTTTTTCTAAAATGGATGAAAACTTTGGATATAGGTCTTTGAGCAACTCTCAGAATGTTAATAATGCTACCAATAAAATACAATACTACATAAAATTATACCAGTGGTAAACTTTTCATTTCACACTAATAATAATCAGAAGACTGCCAGTGCAATTAAACAGTTTCTTATGTTCAGCCATAGCTGGTGTCTTTCCAAAATAAACTAAACCTTCCAAAAAAGACTCTGAGATTAGCTCAGTTGGTTAGAGAATGGTGCTCATAACACCCAGGCTGTGAGATCGATCCCTGCATGGGCCATTCACCTCACAGCTGGACTTGATCCTTGTGGGTCCCTTCCAACCCAGAATATTCTGTGAAATCAGAAACAGTTCTTCACTCCTGACAGGAACATAAGAAGGAGTAACTACCAGAACACAAAACTATTTTTTGCAGCGGGTATTAGCAATATTCTAACTCCTCCTACAATGTAATACGAACTTTGCACACCTCAGAAACTGAATTTAGGAAGTGGCAGACTATGTAAAATCCACTGATGGGCAGATTCTGACATCCGAGGCTTTACTTGAAGCATACCAGAATTCCGTATTTGCTTAATATTCAAAAAATAAAAATTAAAATTACACTCCTCTGGCACCCCATCCTTCAAACCAGCCCATCACACCTCATTCATTCAGGCTCAGTGTTGAGTGTGATGAAGGTACCTCCAAGTCTGGCATCAGCGTGGAACACCAATACCTTCATTTCGGGACGTGATGTACGTTGACTCTTGGAGGAACTATCCCTCCAGAAGTCTCACTTCCTTCTGGTTATCTCAGGCACTCAGCAATTGGCTCACTTTTGGGTTTGCAAGGTCAAGTGCATGGTTAGCAATCTCTCTTTGGCTGCAGTGGATCACTTGGAATAGTTCCCTGAGAAATAACAGACTCCAGGGTTTGCAGTATTTCTGCACTGCCCCTGGGGTTTTTTTTACTTTTCTTGAGTCCTTTAGAGAATTCATCCACTTCCCAGATTCCCAGAACCACCTGGCCACAGTGGTCTCCCCTTTTCAGCAACATTACCCAGTTCACTTTAATTTCACTTCCACGATCGTGATGTCTGACCATCTACCCAGTTAAATATGGCAAATCACAGTGCAGCCCTAAACTGGGGATATTTGATTCCATTTCTATTTCTGTATCACAAAGGACAAAGCAATTTTATCTTCTTTTACACAAGTGATGTTCCTAATTCTTCCATCTATCCTAATTCCTCATCATAATTAGTTCATCATACATGAAGTATTTAAGAATATAACTATTAAGTGGGGTTTTTTTTGGGAGGGGGGGTTTGAGCTATGTCTAGCTACTAAAAACTTTACACAGGCTGTGAAACATTTATTTTATATATATATATAAAAATATATATCTACCTATACAAAGAATGCCAAATGACCTCTATGTGACAGTGGGACATAGTGAGTGATAGGTACCAATGGTTACATTTGGGCTTTTGCTATGCCCCAGGTTACAAATATGTTGATTGTTTGGCTCTCAAGGATAATTTGGCAGTAACTAGTTCTTTTTTTTCTAAGATGTGTCATTTAGCTTTAGTTTCTATTGCTGTTCTGAGAAACTAATGGTGACTCTGCACAAAGAACAAGATCAAGTGGGAAACACAAACAACCACCAGCAAATGTTAAAAACCACTTCCCAGCTTCCATCCGTAATGCATCCCAGAAGCCTCAGGTTTGGTCTCCAGACACAATTATTCAGTCATTATTTAGTCCTGATAGCATTGCACAACTTTTCTCTGTTATGGCAGAACTACTTAAGAATTAACAAATTTGACTCCCCTCTGCCCATCTCGGCAACAAGACTCGTGCCAGCAGGTGTTTTGGTCCATAGTCATGTTGAAGGTGTCACAAACTGCTGCTGACTCTGCTCACATGATGCACCAGGATGTGAGAGGCTCTTCATTGTCTCTGCTCTTTCTCCTGGAGGGGACCTGAACCTAAAGCTCCCGGTCTCAACACTTCACAAGGAATCACTCAAGCACTCCTCCGGCTCATCGAGATCCTGCCCTGAGGAACTTCACTCTGCCTGTCTGTGACACCAGAGGCTGCAGGACCGCATCAGGTGACAGACAAACAGATGAGAAGGCAGCACAAAATCTGTGCCTGCAATGCTGTTTGTGCTGCTGACCACCTTTTCCCCAGGATTTCACCTCCGTGCTTCCATTCCCCTCTGTAAGAAGGGAATTACTGCCATACCCCTGCCAACCACACTGTAAAATCAATGCTTTGTGGAGCACAGCACTGCAGCACCAGGCTATGTAAAAACCTACCCAATGACAGCTCTTTTACACAAAGGGATTCTTTAATCCACAATATAAGCTAATACTTTCTATGACCAGAAGTACCAGGATCTCCTGGCTAGGTTCTCAGCCTGCCAGCACAATTCCTCTCAGGAGGAATCATTATTCATGCCAGCTGAGGACATATTGACTTAAACAGCTCTGACAATTATTTTACCACTGTGTGAGGAAATGCTTTCAAATACAGATTTGTGGTGGCAGGAAGGTTGTTAAATGAACATTTTCCCTTTTGCCATTTTGCTGTAGTGAGCTGAGACTGCAGATGTAACATTGCAAAGGAAAAAAAAAAAACAACCTTATGTAATATTTATTAGTTTGGTATTTTATACTTTCATCCTCACTTCTTTAAAGCTTTAGCTCTCTTTTTTCTGGAAGCAGGTTATAAACACTGTCTCTTACACTGAGCAATAGAAAAGCACTGGAGATTAACCTTGCTTTATTCCAGTGACTTATAAATTTCCAAATAACTTGTTTCCCAGGAGCAGTGGACAGCAGCATAAACACAAGTAAGAACAAGGATTTTTGAAAGGAGAAAAGTCTTTTGCAAGAAATGAGAGCTGAACACACTGGGGGGAAAAATAAATATCATAGTACAAAACTCCAGTTCGAAATCTCCACTTCCATACAGCACAACACTTTCTTTTGGATAAACTGTTTCCCAAAGAATGAGTCTGGAGCAAGCAATATTGTGTCGCTCCTGATATATAGGCTCTGCATATGTGAATCTAGGTGAATGTCAGCTAAGCCAACTGGAAACCAACTAACAGCTAATACGATAAAAGGTGGCTGCAAACTACTATTTAGTTTCCATTGTAAACTACAGTTTAATTTCCCGAACACTTCCTAGTATTTTCCTCCACAAGTATTTTTTTTCCTGCTAATGCTTTGGACAAAGGAAATCTTATGGAAAGCCACAGCAGAAAAGGTTCTGAGAGCTGTGTAAAAGTATTTTTGCAAACAAAGCTAAGAAAGTAAATTACTCAGTCCACTTCAAAATAACGATTAGATTTCTTTTCAAGGGTAACTCTAACAGCTTTGCAGTTTAGGACAGCAACCAAACCTTTACAAGGACTTTACCCTGGTGTTAAGATGCATATTTTGCCATCCCATGAAATTTAAAAAGACTAAAAGCGCACAGAAAAAAAAACACAAATCAAAACACACACACAAAACCCACACATTTCATGTGTGTTTCTTACACACTCATCATCATCAACAGCGAATTCTCTGAGCATGCCTTGGACTGTGAATACATAAAGATGGTAAGATGGAGGGAAAAATTCTTATTTGTAAAAGAACACTAAAGAAAAAACAATTTTGGTGAGGAAGGATTCAATTAACATCTTAGCTCTTAATTTCCATAACAAAGCAACATACTGCTCAAGATCTGATTGAAGAATGGCTGATTGCAATCCTGCCTCACTGCTGTGTCTGAGCAGGGGGTGGGAAGGAGTGTTTTTTCATGAGCATCCTCCAGCAGAAGACTCACAGGCTTAACAAGGCATCTGAGCCCAACACACAGAGAGGTCTGAGGTTATTGCAGGTATGGCAAGCCTGGAAGGTGCTGTCAATTCTCCAGGTTTATTTGCCTGCAAATCTGATTCTGCTAACCTCCACTTTCAGGCTGACTGAGTACAGTTAATGCTCTTGGCATCAAAATGTGAGACTAAGACATTCACCTTTAGAGCTTATTGCTTAATTTGAGCATGTTCTTTGATGTACCAAGGTTAGAAACTTTATAACTAGACTTCGCTTTTATGTCAACTTACTGCAGTAAAATTTGCCTTGCCCCCATAATCACGTTTTGATCACCTCCCTTTTTCAAAAAACAAAGCACTGAGATGTGGAAGACAAACCCTGGCAGACAGATCTTCAATTACTACTGCGGCAGCAGAGTGCAGCAGGGTTCCCAGCCCTTACTCAGCACTGAGCTTCTCTGCAATCCAGAAGTAATATTGACAGTGCTCTGAGAATATCTAAAGGCAACACAGCATCCCCTCTTATGAAATTTATATTAATTAATTTTAGCGTGCTCTTAATTGGTCAAAGCAGAGGTGATTGTTGGGTGGATTCATCACCAATCTGTGTGTAAACACACCTGTGGGAAATTCAATAAAACTGACATTTGGTGCCAGCAATGCAGACAGAAGTCAGAAGCTGCAAATTCTTTAAATTTACTGCAGGATATAAAGGGGAGATCAGGTAGTGCTGATAAATCTTGAGGGCTGCCACAAAACCCCAGTCAGATGTCATGAGCTATAAAATTACAGAGAGGGCGACTCAGAATCATTCTTTCTGGTGTTAGTTGCACTGTCAGGAGTTATTTCTGCTGCAGTTTCACCTCCCTGCAGACACAGTGGAGCTCAGCATATCCCTGTGGGCAGGTAGCAGCTGGCTTGCACCTCAGATGGAGCTTCCCAGGTATCCTGTGCGCAGCCACAGCGCATTCAAACACAAGGGTGACAGTTCTGAGGATGCTACAAGTCTCACCACAGCAAAAAGCAACGTGTTTCTCAAACAAAAAGGAAGCACTGACTTGGTATCTGGAAGGTCCTGCTCTGACTTACTGTCATGCACAAAATAAAATCATTCATTCCATGCTTTGCAGCAGTTCTCACAGGGTAACAATTATTCCCCCTCACAGTCTTTTTGCCTTTTTAAACCACATTTTCCCATCCAACTTTATTCAAGAAAAAGGAGGAAATTAATTATATCTCAAGTAATTAGAAATTTAAAATCCTTTAATTCACTTCTCTCAAACACAGCTTTAGAATATATTAAGATGTTAGGTCTAATACTCTCCTCAGAAGCCTGAGAGACTAATTTATTTTGAAGGAAGGCACACACGCCTCTGAAAGCAAATATAGCCATTAACTCCTTTAATCCCTCCCCATCACAAATGATCTATTTTGTTGTTTAACTACTGAATCGTTAAAAAAATCCTAAGACAGGTTCCAATACAGTCAAGCCCAGGGATGTGAGAGATGCAGACGAACGGCCTGCCTTGCCCTGGCATGCCCCTCACCCTGGCAGGCAGCATAAAACATGCTGCAGTATTTACAGCCCTGCCTGAAAACTCTGCTGTAGCCTGGCTGAGCGTATCCCAACATACCACAACATCCCAGTAAAAATGCTACTAGACATCTCTAATTCAATGCACCAAGAGAAATTGGGCACAACGTCTTAAAAAAGCAATAGGCTTGGAACATGTAATTGACCATGAGTTTCCCCAGTTGTGTCTGTTTACAGAAATATTACCTTTATGTGTAATTTCTGTACTTACTGCTAGGGAAAAAAAAAGCCACATTGAAATACGATGCCTTTATTTTTTAATGGTAAGAACACTAACTCACTTGACAAAACAAGCAGCAAATACACAGACAATTTGATTCCGTGTTGCTGAAGTAAATTGGTACTTAATTCCAGCTTCAGCACCAAAAGCATGTTAAGGCACTGAACAAGCCGAATTTCTGATGATGTCCCAAGAAGACACTGCCAAGGCCCAGTGAAGCACTCAGAGGAAGGCACAAACATCAGCTTTTACACTACAGTGTTTCGCATCAGACCCACCTCCTGTGCATACTGCCTGTATTAGATAGCTGGGCTACCTTAAGTGAAGAGTCACAATCTCTTCTCCTCATCTAGCAGATTAAAAATACATCCCAGTGCTTAATGGAGCATAATAATATTTTTTTGATACTGTAAGTGCTATCTGGCAGGACAGCCTGTAGTAGATAGCTTGAATTTTAGAAGATTACATATATAAATACTAAATAATATAGAAATCTATGTGCAAATACACAGGCTGCAAAACAAATGGGAGTTGGACAGATCAGGAAAAATATTTTAGAGGGGAAAGGTTGATACATCAGTTAAGTTATCTATGTAACTGTAATATTCCCATATCCTAAGACTGAATCTCAAAGCAGCACTCACGGTGTGCTAAAATTGATCAAACCTCAGTAAACATCTATTTCACAAGTTACCTACAAAAAGCCTATAATGATTTTTTTTTCTGAAGCTTTAATATGAAAGATTGGCAAGTGTTTAAATTAATTTTTTTTTAAAACAGCACAGAGCAGATAAAGCAGCCTAAAGATGATGAAAATCTGAAGGCACAAGAGGACACTTTTAGAAGCCTGAAGATTAAGGGCTTGTTATGCTGCAGAGCAATTAACACACTTGAACTTAAGCAGGGGATAATTTCTTCCAGATGAGGAAGCAAGGTGGACAGAGGACTCCTGGTTAATAATTACCCTAATCTACTTTCCCCATTCCTGCACTGAGGTTTTAACCGAATGGGATTTAGCAGCAAAGCAGGATAATTTGAACCTGTGAGCAGAGGATGACGCTGAAGAGGTTTTCACTACATGCACTCAGTCAGGGATGTCTCCTTAAAGCTCCGAGTCCCCTTTCCATATGCAGTCTCCATCATCCCCTTAAGAGATTTGCTGGCACCCACCTGCATGGCAGGAACGCACTGGGCTCTGACACCATTTGGCAGCATCCTAGAGGATGGTTTTTAAATGTTACATGTAATCCACAACATCCAGTACTTGCTAGCCACTACTAGGAGGTTACCTCAAAAAGACTGTAAACCTTGAACTGTTTCAAAAGCATTCAGAAAAGGGGGTGGGAGTTACTAACAGCAAAAATGGCAATACTGTTTTGGGGATACCAGCTTGAGGAGCTCCCTCATGACTAGTGAACACAACAAGCAGAAGGACAGGATGCATGTAGGAAAGGTGGGATGTATAGGTTATATCCCCTTTTGGGAACCTGCATCATTCTCCATCCTGAAGGCAGCACACTATAGAGTGGGATTAGGGGTACGTTCTTTGTACCTTGAGTTCCATATTACACTATATATCATATTATATTACCTTATTAACACAAACAGCATTGCTGCAGCACAGTAACCACCAGAGACATTGTCCTGGCAGCAGCTTGAAGCAGTAACTTGGGAAATGTTTGCAGTCTGTTCTGTCAGGTTGAGTGGTGAAACAGTCACCTTGGCATTGCTTGTGATACTGTTAAAGACTCAAAACACATCCTAAAACCATCATAAAGACCTGTATTGGCATTCAAAGGGAAAAAATAACACCCTAAGAGATAAGTACTCGTGTATGCCACAAGCAGTGCAATCCCATGACAGATGAAGCAGCAATCCCCTAAGGTACACTGACTGTAGAAAAGGTCTGCCAAAAGCCACATAGGGCTGCTAAAAAGTAATTTGTCACAGCTGGTCATAGCTGGGGGAGGGGAGTCGGATTAGAAAATTCATGCTGTGTTAAAAGAAAATGGGAAGAAATTTAAAATTACCAGAGTGAACAAATGGCATCTTCCCAAAAGATTTTAAGTAACATTTGAAAATAATCCAATACAAATATTTGACAGAAAAGAGGGCCATTTTCAGAAGATAAATCATAGAGTTATTTAAGATTAGAAAAAGTTTGCTAAAATCAATGAGTCTAACCGTTAATCTAACACTAAACCATGTCCTCAAGTGCCGCATCTCTGCAACTTTTAAAGCCCTCCAGGGGTGGTGACTCCACCACTTCCCCGGGCAGCCTGTTCCAGTGCTTTACAACCCTTTCAGTGAAGAAATTTCTCCCAAACCTCCCCTGGCACAACCTGAGCCCACTTCCTCTTGCCCTATTGCTTGTTACCGGGAACATGACAGTGACCCCCTCCTATTTTCCTATTTTTGTGTCTCTGGACAGATAAAAAAAAATATTCAGGAAAACTCAGACATGTTATTTTTGATGGATTATCTACACTGCACTTTCTAATTTTATTTCTACGCATAAAAAAGCCTATGGCTAACCAGAATTCCATATGTGAAGTACAAGAAACTACAATACCCAAATATTCATAAACATATGTATATAACTGAAAAACCCACCAGAATCAAACCTCTAGACAATACGCTGTATGCATATCTTCTTCCTGTGAGCAGCCTTACTATCATTCCTATCAGCATTTACACCTTCATATTTTAATATCCAGGAATTGACAAGCTTTGCAAATTCTCTGGGCTCTGCACCATTATCTGTCAAAAAAAGCAGCTTGCAAAAACCTGACACAGTAGTAACGAGAAGGAGCCCCATACTTAAATGTGTGAAATCCAGAAAAAAAAAATGCAGAAGACCATATACAAGGATAACCATATACAGAAAAGCGTCAACTCTAAACAGGCTATTTACATGTAGCCTTTCTGATGCCTTGTACTGCTGGTCTTCCCTGAGTTGCTAAAGAAATATTTTAAACATAACAATGTTAGAGATAGTATTAAAATAAAACAGGAAACAGTGAGTGCACAGATAGGAAATTAGGATTAAAAATGGTCTGGAAATGCAGATATTGTACCTCTGGTAATGGAATGAAGCCAGAGGTGGAAACTAAGAAGGTCACACTGTCTACAAGAACAGAGAAACCTAAGCAGCAGAACCGTATCAGAGATTTTCAGAGATAAGGACTCCTCAATTAGGTTTTATTTTTCTGTAAAGTTGTGCAGGACAGAGGCTGCCTGTTTTTGCCCTCACCAAAAATCAAGTAACAGGATGCGTTTACAACAGTCAAAAAACCCAACACCGGGCTGGTGACTCACGTAATAAGAACATACCCAGCCGAAAGAGAAAAACCTCCTCTGACTAAACACTTCGGCTTGAAATGCATACACAGACCTCTACACAGATCAAGTCCTAGCTGTAATTTAAAATATGCAAGAAGGTGAAACATTGGCCAATGTATAAAAACTTGCAGGTCACTAACTTGAGTATGTTTCCTGCAATGAAGAAAATTCAGTAGGATATTGTGCTCAACAAATGCAGACTCCAAACTAAAGGGATGAGAATCCATCAAAATAAGTGTGGTCTAAATAGTTTTTTAAAACAGTGTTGAGTTTATACCTTACCCTTCATTTCTGTGATGTATTGCACTGAAAACGTACCTGAAGAAAATACCAAAGCAATTAAAAATCTGTATCTTAAAAATCTGTTGTGCCAGTGGCTTATCTGCAGCCTAGTTTTAAGAATTTTGAAGAAGATTCGCTCACTTCATTTAAATTTTAGAAAACTGCAAGGAATCTTATATGGCAAAACTTAATAAATTATTCTTAATAAATATACAGATAATTGGTTTTATTTTTAGTTTGTTCAATTGTTCTTTATGGTTTAGCCTTGGAGAGCAGGGCAAGTTTCTCAGGCTGATCAAAAGAAACTTTACATCCTGCCGTAAATAAGCAGTTCTGAGACACAGTCTTGTTACCAAAAAAAGGATGTTTGGGGTTTTGTTTGTCTGATTAAGAAGCTCCTCAGTGTAATCTACAAACAAGCATGTAACGAAATAAGACATTATGAGAACTTAATATACTAATTTTTATAAGCTAAATAGCAGAAGTGAGAAAAAATACGTAGACAAGAGTTAAGTTGAACTCTGCAGTCAACTTCCACATGATTAATAAAACACCACAAATTATGCCAAGGCCTCTAAGTGGTTTATAAAAAAAAATAGATGAAATTTCACTTAAGAAAACTGACTTTTTAAGTCAACAAAACTTTTTTCAGGCAAAATCTTCACGTTTAAACAGCCTGAGACTTGTAACCCAGACTTCAAGTGAGCTGCAGCAAAAACAGAAGCAAACCAAAACTGGAACTGCACACAATGTAACCTGAGAATTCAACAGTGCATTATTAATTTTCTCAATGGCTTGTCTATAGTGCTTAATGCTAATACATGAACTTTCACTTCATTCCTCAGAGGTGTTCTGTTAATCTCAGTTTGCTGACAAGAAATTAAAGCACAGAAATATTAAATCCAGCAGCATAAAACAAACAAAAAAAAAACCACTGGGAAAAAAAAGCAAATAAATAAGCAAAACACCAACCAAACAAAAAAGCCACTGCTTATTTGAGGACCCAAATACAGATGCTTAAACATTGATTTAAATTTTCTACCTCTTGGAAGTGTAATGTTCTTATGGCAGTCATGACTACCGCATTTTTGTACGTGTTTATGTAGTAAATACAAGCACATTTTTCCTACAGAAATGTTTGATGCCCTTCTTTTGTAATTAAAGATTCTGTTTGCTTTTATGCTTAGGCACCATTGCTGCAGACACTGAATTCTTGCTGCAGGCATTCAACACAGTGTCACCAAACCCAGGCCTCTCAACACACACTACGACAAAGAGCCAAAGATCCATGCTGCACACAAGGAGCATGCCATATGTATATTGACTTCAGTACCAAACTTCCAATTAATTTGCAAAACTCCCAATGAAACTAAGAATTCACTTTTAAAATAAAATCAATTAGCAAAATGTCATTGCCAAATATAACCTACACCAAAAGGTTTAGTATTTTGTACCACTTCACAAAGACTCTTGAGGCTAAGCTGTGCAAGGAGCTCATATAAAAAGATCAAGATGTTCAAGGCCCTGTCTCTGAATTTTCAACCAAACTGTGGCAAAGAACTTTCGGGTACAAGTGACACAGGTTTAAAAACAGCTAGAAAATAAAGAGGCTGAGAGGGGCAGAAATAATTCAGTTGGGCTACTGAATGAAGATCTGTCATGGCTTAAAAGGAAGAGTTAGGATTACCTGTCCCAAGAGAACATTTTGGAGACCCAGCATGTCTTACTGACAAATAACAAACCCTAAATTCAGAATGCACGCATAGAAATTGATATGGCTGCCAAGGACAACAGCAGAGATGGAAACACCTGAACCATCATTTCTGCCCAAGTAAATGTACTCATCCTAAAGCTAATCCCAGCAGAATCCAGCACGCTGAAAAAACTCCCAGATGATGCTCTGTGTAAACAATTCTTAAATGTCCTTACCTGGCACTGCGAGTTAAAACTGACCCAACTGAAATGTTTGGAGATTTCAGTTCTTCAGGCCAGAAGCCTTCTGCTGGCACTCCCTGTACATGCAGACATTCCTCAGCAAATGAATCCTCAGTGCTGGGCTTATCAAAACATCTAGACTATCCAGGAGAAAGAAGCTCAAACATTGGGCCTGTTGTTATACCATCCATCCTCCCCAGCTCTGGTGTTCTGTGGGTTTTTTACATTTACAGAGCTCATTGAGCTAATCTTGTTCTACTTAGGGCAGGTTAGAATCAGACCCTGAGACATTGCTGCCTACTTCCAAGCCCCTCCACTACACACAGAGCAACCTGAAGTGTAAAAACATCCTTATGAATTTCATCCTTCATAAAGGAATATGTTCTCTGCATACAAATAATTATAGCACTTGACACAAAACTCCCATTAAGACAAGAAGGTCACCTCCCCATTGAGGGCTACTAGACGTGAACATCTGTCACTTAAACAAATGTCACTGAGTATATCAACCTGAAGGCTTCAGTTATCCACAGAGAACAGCAAAAAAAGTTGTATTTTCGGGTTTATGGGGTGACATCTGTTTGAGTGACAGATGCCTGTGCCACCAGAGTACCGAACACAGTGTTTTCATGAGACAGTAATCACCTCCAAAGGACTTTACCCACCACAAAAAAACTGAGCGTTCTTTCTTTTATGATAAGCTCTTCTCATACTTTAAAAATCCCGTTTATCAGGGATCGAAGTTGCAAAATTTAAGAGCTGCATATGTTAAAGTAAGGCAGCCTAAAGCCTTTAGAGACACTGCGTTATTTGTGCCTAAGCCTAAATCCTGGTGTTTAGATCTCATTATCTCAGTTTGACCGCGAGACTCCATGCAAATTTGTAAAACATTCAGCGTAATTTGTATTAGAATTAAACACTACTTTGGGTATGTACAGTTTTGGGATATTTATTTTTACTGCTGAATGCTACACTAATCTGCAACTGAATTGATCATTGTATTGAATTAGCTATTATTTGATGATTATCTCAAGCAGAACAGAACAACCCCAACCAGCAGGGAGTCTTTATCTAAAACCAAAGGCAGACAGATTAAAACTGTGAAAACACAGCTCTATAATTTATTAATTAATACTTTTGGGTTTTTTTCATTAGAACATGTTGAGGAGCCTGTTCATTATTGATAGAATGCTGCAAACCCTGTAAAATACTCTATTAAGGATTTTGCTCTTCAGTAAATTATCTGGGCTGCTTGGAAAAGAGTCTACAACAACCTGTGACCTTCAAGTAAATTTTGTATTCTTTTACCAAAACAATTGCTTCAGTAAAAGCCACAGCCTGAGAGGAAAGATCATAAGATTTGGCTAAACACAAACTAAAGCTCTGAAGGCCAAGTACGTATAGGACAGTTGAGTCAAATCCAGGTTCTCCCTCAGGAGAAACAGCAGAGCTATTAATGACATCAGACAATGTGTTCATTTTCTGCCAGAAGACACAAAGATCTACCAGATAACCCAAACCATAACATTTTATCTTCTATTGATCTGAAAAGCCTACGAAAAGAATTAAGCATTTAATTTTAAAATAATTTAGCAAAATATTGTAAAGCACCTCCCTGTCTCCCATCACTGTCCAGCCCTGGCCTCCTTTGTGGGTGGAAAAACGCTGCTGCCATCAGAAAACTCCCTCATCTCTCTTAGTTATATTACAGATACATCCAATGGATTACATGCAAGGGAGCTGCAGATCTGGATATGTTACTGGAAAACTAGTTTGTCCAGATCAGAAGTGGGTTACCTGGGACTGAGGGGGAAAACGCGCCTTAGGAGGAAAGCATAGCTCACTACGAAGCATTTTAGCAGTTGTTTTGCAACTCCAAGTACACATTTATATTTTGAAAACATCAAAATACATAATTCCCAGCTCAAACAGGCTCATCAAAGCCATGTTTTTAAAAGAAGTCATTCAGAGAAAGGGAAAAAGGTGACATTTCACACCCCTCTGGTTTCCAGGCGAAAAAAAGCAATCCTGACCCACACACATTTGTCCAACATAATTAATGAATTTTCCTCAGCTCTTTAAGTTCACAGAAACCAAATGGACTTACCATGACTAGTGAAGCTCATCCCCAGGAATGCTGACTGTTTTTACAGTGGCTTCCTGGACACCCAGGGTCAACCCACCCTTTGGTCCCACCTCCACAAGAAAGGTGAGAAGACACCTTGGAACAGCAGGATGGGCAAGGGAAGGAACCCCCGCTGCCCAGTAGCTCTGCAGTGAGGAAGAGCCTGACAGAGAAGAGCAGCTGATGGGCACAAAGAATAATGAATTAGCAGAGAGTGGGGTGAATGGCAACTCCTGCCTGGGGTGAGCAAGCTGGCCACCACAGAAAGGTGGGGCCAGAAGGGGGAAGAGGCAAGGAACAGGTTGCAGAAATGGAGCCCACTACTCAGGCTCCACGGGAGAAACTCCTCCAGAACAAACTTAGTGCCACAACACTAGGAAAATAAATTTAAAGCAAAAGCAATGACAGCTGTCCATATCACATCTCATTTCCACTCAAAAAGGATCATTCCTTAGATGCTTACAATTGAAGTATTGTTTTTTTAAGATAAGTTTAGCATATTTATTCTTAATTTCCAAACCATTTTCTAAAGCTTTAAAATAAAAATGATTAAATGGGGAAAAAAAACCCACTTCATGCTTATCAGTGTGTATTTATGTCCAATCACACAGATTGTTTGTGATAGATGTTCAAAATTTCAAAACTAACAGAAGTCATCCTTCAGATAAAGGCTGTGTCTTCTGGTTTACCAAAAATAGCTACAGAACTTGCTAATTTCTTCTTCAATTACTTTACAGTATATATAATATTTTTTAACTATGTATAACTTAACTATGCAAATATTATCCCTGCACTATGACATTTAGTATATGCAGCAGATAGGACTAGTTCCTTAAGTCAACACACAAAAACTGTGGTTCTGTTTCACTGATCTTTACAACGTGCCACCAACAGTTTGCTTTCCCAAGCATGTATGACAAAAAAACAATACCTAAAATAAATTAATAAAAGTGGTTCTTTTCATCTTCTTTTTCCCCCACAGATAAGGGAAGCCAGGAGCAGCCCAGAACTTTTGACAGCCATTAATTCTGTTCACATCCACATTTGTTTTTAACTTCTCTGTTCAAGGTCAATGATAAATTCACGAGCTGTGTTCAGACCTCCTGCATCCAGGTTAAGTCACTAAGCCACAGGAATCAAAGCACACATCCTCACTGAAGCAGGAAGTAGCCTCGCGTGGCCAAAAGCCCCAGGGGGCTGTTTAAATACCAGTGTTCTTTCATTCTGGGCCATTACAACACAGTGCCCACATGGATCTGTTACTTTAAAAACTGGTCATTAAGGCACAGGGTCAGGTTTTATTCCGAAATTGTTCTTCTGATACCAACTGCAGCATTTTAATCCAAAGACCAAACAATAAAGCATAATAAAGACCTGATAAGTTCAGTAGCATCTTAAGACAAAATCAGCATTACAACTATTGTAGGTGTTTTTTAATCATAGTTATGAACAAGTAACACTGATACTTTTCCTAATCCCCAACTTTCAACCATCACTTTATAGACTAAGCCAAAAGGAATTTGATTATCTATGTAGCCCTAAAAAACTCAGATCATCAGAATGAGAGGCAAGCATTTCACTATAAATACTTTATTGCAAAGATGGAAGATGAACTTCCATTAACTTCTCTGCTTTACAGTCAAATTAGTTCAAACAAAAATAATTAGAATAGTTAAATATTTTAAGTATGTTGTTGTTGAAAATTACTTAAATAATATTTTTTCCCTAAAATTCCTCTGCCCTTATTGTTTTCATATAATTTCAAATTTGTCTCAGGTATGCATGTTTCACATTCTTTCTCAAGTAAGGTGATACTAAAGTAATAACTTATACTTTAAGTATTTTAAATTACTAGTGTATAAAAATGAATTAAGTCAATCAGCTTACTTCTATAAAAAGAAACCTGAATTCAAGGCAAAATAAATTAAATTAAATTCAGACCGAGCTAATGGGTGTATTTCATGCTAATGATGTTATTTCTTCATCCTGGGTAAATACAGCTCAAACACTGCACCTCACAAAAATAAATTTAACAGATCAAAACTTCATAAGGGAAATTTTAAGACATTTTACTGAAGTGCATCAATATAACGAAAATAGTCAGGTCACAGCTGTACAGTGCCAGGGCATCCTGTCTCAACCATCTGCTGCCAGGCTGCATCACAGGGAACACAGAGACCAAGAAGATTGTCCTGGCTGGACCCACCAAACACAACTTGAGGTGTTTGCCTTCCTCTAACCCTCCGTGTCCTTCTGGCTCGGCCAAGGACCAGTTTCACACAGTGACACACATCACCTGGCTCACCTGGCAGATAGCAGTTCTGTTCTTTTCATGAAAATTAGAGGGAAATTAATACTTTTCCCTTTTGAAAAGGTTACGTTTTATTGGTTTTTTGCTTCCTTTCAACCTCCCATTTTTGTTTTGAGGTGGGAATTATGTGGAGTTCAAGCCTACACTCTTTCGTATCTTCTTTGCGTACAAAGCCCAGCCTGGGGAAAGTCACTGCATGCTACTGGGTTTAGTCCTGTACAGAACTAACTGATGTGATGATCTCTCTCCCAATCTTTTAATTTTGCATGTTCAACTCCCTGGCACACTCAGCCATCGAAGTCTCTCCCAGCTGAAAAAGAGCCAGTTAGGAGCTGTGAGGACAAGCTAACATTCAGAAAGATTTCCAATAAATATACATCCAAAGTAGACCTACTTCATCCAAGTGTGGTACTAAAGCTATTTTTCTTTCATGTTTCAGCAATGACTTTTCTTTAGCCAAAGGGATATTAAAAACAAAAGGGGTCATTCCAAAACTTAGAGGAGTTTTTATGTCTGTAAGGAATAAATATATTGCCATATACTTTGCTAGTAATTTGTTCTCTTTGCACAATCCTTGAAAACTTACAGCTCGCAACAGTAAAAAACTGGGATATGAATGACTGTGTGGAAAAAAAACCCACTTTTTAAGAGGTTTTTTATTATCTTGCTGAGAAACTATTACACTAATGAATTGTGAATGCAGAACTGACCTAGGAGTTTCAGGAGTTACCAGGTTCAACCATCTAAATCATAAACCATAACAAAATTTATGAAAATAAGGTGATATTTACTGAGGCAGTAGTGTAAAAATCAGCAATGGCACTAGGAAAAAACCTAAAACACTGGTGAACTAAACTGACAGCATATTAATGTTTTGAATATTAAAACTGTTTCTGCTACAAAGACAGAAACATTACTACCCAGCACATCACCACAAACGGCAAAGGGATGGGAGAATTTTCTGTAGGACAAGTGATGCAATATAACTACAAAAGATACGATAATTTTTCATTTGAAATAAGACATTTTTTTCTATTCCTCCCGCCACTGCTCCATCAACTTTTGGATATGGCTTGTAGGAGCCCATTGAAAAGCCTCACAAGGTTCAGCTTGCCTTTTTATTGAGAAAGCTCCAACTCATTGTGAAGAAATACAAGACAACTGCTTTTCTTATTACCAAGCATCTTGGTAAAGCCAAGCTGGACAGTTTTGGTTGTTTTTTTGTTTTGCTTTGGGGTGGTTTTTTTTTTTGGGGGGGGGGGGTGTTCTGCTTATTACGGATTTTTCTAGACATACATAGAGCTTCCAGTTCTTAAATCTAGCCATGGCAGACTTATGACTTCAGCACAAAACCTGGGATTTAACACTTGATTTGGCTCTCAATATGAGCACTGAGATTGTCCAGCACCCCAAAGCCACACCACGTGAGTCACTGCTGAGGTGTTACAGCAGATGTACACTTACACAGCACAAACTATCGCATTTAACGCACACCAGCAGAGAAATCAAGGTCAAAACTCACTTCTAAAGCTCTGAGCTCAGAACTATGATGCTACAAAACTGACCACGGTTTGGTCCACAACATCCAATCCGTCAGGGTAAAACACAGAGGGATTAGGGCTGAGGGGAGATGAAGACGGAAAGGGAGAAACGAGCGGCTGCTTCATAACCATCCTTCACAGAAGTCTCAAGAGGATTTCAAGTAAATTACAGACCCCTTTAATCCCAGCTCGCCTCCTGACTGCTTGAGTGACCACCATAAAGGATAAGAATATATTTATAAGGTGTCTGCTGTCACAGGACCTGAGCATGGAGCAGGTGCTTCCAGCCCCCCTGATACTCAATGGTATGCAGAAATGGCACAAACCTCTTATTTCTGTGTCTCTTGATGCTCCATGTACATGGCCAAGGATTTGACCCTAAACAAATAAAAAAAAGTGAATGCTGTAGTACACACTGATACAAGTCAACCCCCCCCTCAAAAAAAAGAAGAAAAAAAAAAAGAAATCCCAAAACAAAAAGCTCTTCCCATTTATAAGAGGTCAGAGACAGGAGGAAAAAAAGCAAGTATCAAGAGTCTGGCCAGCCACTTGTACACAACAATTTTGCTTCATGTACTTTGAGTCCCTCTTGGGTAGAAATACCCAAGAAGTGCTGCACCGAGAGCCAGGAGATGCGATTAATGAGGTCACTGCCTACCAGAGAACTCCAGGCAGGAACTGAGGCTGAGGTTCCTGGCAGGAGAACTCAAAACCTGCCAGAAGCTGCAGGAAGTAGATGAATCAGATCTTCACACAAATGTCCAAGCAGGGAAAAAAAAAAGGAAAACAGAAAAATCCCACCATGTGAGAGCCACCCTGCTTGTGTGATTAACCACATTAAACTGAATTTTAATAGCCACTGCCACAGGACATGTTAGTTCTATTTGTTTTTTAAAGCAGCTTTGAAGAGCAACATCTGTTCCCTGAATATGCAGAGCCCAGTTCCTCAATGGAGCTCATCACCACCAGATCACAAATCACTCTGCAGAGAGGCAATATCCATCCCCAAGATTAAGAGGCTGGTAACAGAAGGAGGGTTGGGGGAGGATAAGACTTGCCTAATAGCGAACAAAGCAGCACAGAAAGGATACAAAACAAATGCACGTGGGAAGTTGTTACAAGTCAAAAAATTATCTTGGTGACAAAAATAATATGCTTTCTTCCATTGTGACAAAAATAATACACTTTCTTCCACAATGGAGCACAATGTTCTTCTGAGTTTGATAGTCTTACATTTGATAGCCTTATCTAGACATTCCTAATTCCAACCCTTCCTACAACATCAAAACCTAATCAATCTGATTACATGATTAAGGAAAACACCACATTTTCTAGCAAAAAAAAAAAAAAAAAATTAGTTTTTTTCTGCTAATGCATTTGTGTCACAAACTTTGTCCAACTCCTTGAAAATGCAAGAAAATTAATGTAGACAAACATACTATTTCCCTGCTTACTCTGAATAAAAAGGAACAATCCTCCAGGACATGAACCAAATCAACCATTGCATCTGTGAAGGTATTACTGGCACATATTCAGAATATGAGGCACTGACTGACCATGCCGAATGGACAAAACTAAATTATGTCTGCATAAAACTGGAATTTTAGGTCTTCAGGCTTAAAAAAAAATAATAATCTTAGAATAAAAGGTGTATTTCATGACACAAAATTACAGTCATTAGGTGAGTTACCCTACTATAAAATAATTTTAATATGTTTAGCTCCTTGAAATTGTCTTTGTAGATATTCCTCTAGTAAAATATTTTTTGCAATAAAGTAATTTACCAAGAGCCAAATTGCCTTGCTCCTATTAGAGTTTCTCCTGTACCTATTTTATTTTTGCCTTGACAATATATTTTAAAGGCAGTAAAGCAGAAAGCAGTAAAAGAAGCAATAATGAAGGAAGAGACACACAAAGTGATCCTTAATGGATTGTCAGCTCATGAAGGCATTTCACAAGCTGGAGCAAAATGAGTTCTATGCACAAAAGAAATCAATACTCATTGTAGCATCCTTCCTGCTACAGTGCAATTTATCAGCTAAGCAGAACACTGTCACATCTCATAGGTCTCAGAGAACTCTGCTCTCCGAAGCAATATTTACTCTCCATGGGTTTCACTCCAGCTGAATTGGATCCATCCATAGCACCCATTTGCTGACTCGAAGAAGAGCAGAATAAGGCAGCTTTTTCAGCAGCCAAGACCCAGGATGCACCTCTGTACCATGAGCTGGAGAGCCACAAACACACACGACATCCCCGGACTGCTGTCGCTCTCACTGCCGCTCATGGGTGTCTGGTTACCAGGGTGGTGTTTACACAAGTAAATATACCACCACACCTACTATTTAACATAAAACTAGGTACATATTCAAGCTACCTGAAGCTTGCATTGCACAGTATGTTTCAAGGACAGATGGTAAAAAAAGGAAACACCTCCTTAAAATGGATAAATAAAACTTGAGACCATCCACACACTTGCAGTTCTGAATCCAAACATTCTGAAAGTTGCAAAGAGTAGCAGTAATTTTGCCACGGGCAGAACTCATAACAACATTAGTCATATAACCTGGAAATAAGTAAGTACCTAAATTCCTAAACTTCATCCTCACTTATTCGCAAGCCAAATTTATGTAACGTGAAACTTTTCGCATGCAGTTCAGAGGCACACAGCCCTGCAAGCCTATTAACGTGGCTGGAATAAATGAGACTACAGAACTGAGAGACACAAAGGTCACAAACTCACCATTTACCTAATGGAGCATATTTCTGCATTTCAGATTATCTGAAGTCTTTTAATGAAACATAATGGCATCAGAGAGGAAAACCTCCCCATTAAAGAAGGGCTCACATCAACTCACTGCTGTAAGAAGCCCCCTCAGTGCCCCGGTCAGCTCTGATAGGGTATAAGGGTTGCCAGTAATTACCAGTGACATAAACCAGGATTGAGCGAGCAGAAATCTTCTCCTAGAGAGCAATGATAAGGAATCATCTGCCCCTCCACGGGATCAGGCTGGAAGATGCTTGGAAATTGTGGATAAGTGTTTTGAGATTGGTTATGAAATGCTCAGAGGTCAGTTTGGGAGTTTTCAATTGATAAGTCGAAATCCTGCCCCTGGGAAGATTCAGAGCATCTCCTCTCCCTCCTTCCCCTTTCTCCAGACGGTATGGACAGGATTTAAGATGCCTTTGGCATGGGTGCAATAGCTACGCTGTCTGGTTTTCTGGCAGCATAACAGGGAAAACTTGCATGAAGGGGAAAAAGCAGAATTGAAATGGAAATGGAAAGAGACCATTCTGCTTCCAAAGTCTCCTGCGTGCACCTAAAGCATTCTGGGTACTCAGACATTAAAACATGGACAGTAATGACAAGATCAGCCCTTGCAGACTTGCTCAATTCCTTCCTGACATAATATTTACCATTCCCTCTGAAAAATCTTAAAGGTAATCACTCAAAACCACAGTCATTTCATGCTTCCAAATACCAGCTATAAAATTCCAGAGCTGAAAACTCCAACCTTTCTTTTAAATACCAGCTATAAAGGCCCAGAGCTGAAAACTCCTACCTTTATTTTAAATACCCATTATAAACAGCATAACAAAAACACACTTTCAATTTTGTATTGTCAGGGATACACAGGAAATTCCACAAACTATAAAACAAACCTCTCAGATGTGATTTTAGGAAAAAATCTGATTAAACTTTTCTTCTCCTCCTTTTTATTAGGATCATCAGTATCAAACCCATAAAGCAGAACTGAGGAGTAAAAGTGAAGGTACATGTTTTAAAGGCTTCCCCTGACCAAACAGGCATCTTCAAGGACAGAGGAGTTTTCCTCCCGATATCTTGCCTCCTTGTCTCAAAGGAATGGGAGATTTTGGTCAGAAGATTTAAGAAACTGCTACAATAAACAGAGCAAATTGAGGAAAAATAAATAATCTTAGGAAATTGCTGCCTACTCTGGTAATCTTGGACATTTCTTTTTCTAGAAGATTCCCGCTAATCGCAACAGAAATACTCAGAGAAAACTATTAGCCCAAGCAGATGAGGGACTAAGGGACTAAACTATAGGTCTCAGCAGCCAACACTGGTCAAATACCAACAAACCAAGTCTACCACTAAATTTTCTGTTGAGCTTCTACCGGCTAAAGAGCCTTGGAACACCCCACGTTAATGCCAGGAAGTTCTCAGAAATTAAATTATATGTGAGAGGGAAAGCAAGAGCAAGAGAGAGAGGAGAGAGGGTATATGAAAGATACTGCCTCCTAAAATTAGGAGGAAAATGCTTGAATAAAATTGTGAACATACTTTAATTATTTTTTTTTCTTAAGAAGCTTCAATATAAAATTACATCAGACTGACAGCTTCTCCTGAATTATCAACATTTAGCATCACTTCAATATGCATAGAATCCTGGAGGGTTTGTTTGGCAAAATAATTAAATCTAATACATACAAACCTAATAATTTAGTGGAGGGAAAAAAAAACTGTATCAAAAGTTGCTAGTATCTACTGAGTTATGCTGGAGAAAGCAAGCTATGAGAACACCTGGAGAGCCTCAGACAGAACTGCTACCCTGTCAAAAAGAAAAACTAACAGTAAAAATAAAACCAGCAGCTGTAAGAGACACCAAACTTCAAAAATAGACAGTGAAGATCTTGTGACAAAATCTTCAAAAAGAAACCCCAAAGAACTTCACAGAGGAATTTGCTGGAACTTTGAATCTACATCTGAGACACTTAAGAGCAGTGCAATCAACAGCAGGACATTCAGTAAGGATATTCTTTTACTGGCTACCGCCTTTGCTCTGGTCTTAGAAACTTGTGTTGTGCAGAGAGATGTTCCAATGTCCAGCTGTTTCTACAGGACCTTCCAGCTCCAGAGCACTGAGCGAGGGTGTGCAATGGGGGCTGGGCAGAAGGCTCCAGCCAGAGCCCTACTAATAAAAACCTTATTTCAAGAGGGTATGTTCCTTATTTGGCACTGCTCACCCACTGCTGGTATATCTCCACACAAACAATGAAAACAATTAACTGGCAGATTAGGGAAACAACAGACCTTCCCTTCACTAGTCAGTAGCTTTAAAAATAACATTAAACCATTGATGCAGCTCTTCATCCTTTCCTCACTCATCTCTCCCACTCCCTCCTTTAAAACCCTGCCATCCTGGAAAACATACGCTAATCCCAGACCTTTATATACACAACCCTGCTGTCGATACAAAAAACTAAATTAAAGACTAAAATGTTCTGTAATCTTTGCATGGCAGAGACATTTTTCTGTCTGGTTTCTTTTCACTGGGGAAAAAAATCCCAACCCTGTTATATTTATTTTATATATATATATATATATTTATAAAATAGTTGTACTAGTCCATAACAATACATACACACCTACATATATTTTATGCTCACACAAAGTACATACAGATTGATGATAATCAATGCCAATGTAGGTAGACACTGGACTGAAAAAATATGCTTGTTTTTTTTGAGAAAACATTCTCTCCATAATTACCTCAAGAAGATAAAACAAAACAAGAATGGATAACTCACCCTATTATTACAAGATTTGCATCAGTCATGTAAAGAATAATATAACATTTAAACTATTTTTAATACACAGAACTACATCTAGTAGCCAACTGTTACATACTTTTAGATAAAATACTAACCCTACTAACATTCATATATGTATTTTTGACTTCAGTATAAGCATTATTCCACCTTCAGCACTAAGTCTGATGAAACCATTATGTATTCTCAATATTGTGAGGCCAAAACCTACTCAATATGCCAATCTAATTATAGGTTTTGTCAGACACACATACAAGCTGACAGTTCAAAAGAACTTCCATCTTGAAAAAACTCCAAGATTTATTACAAATAAGTTGGGCTTCTTACCAAGACATGCAGAGATGAATTAGTTCACCTACATTATTACATTTTTTCCATGTTTGCACTACATTTCTCTCAATAACATTACAGCCAGATGCTTCAGTTCTCCCAGGTCAGACTTTTTTTACTGGCTCCTTGCCACATACATGATGCGTATGTACAAAAATAAGATTTTTTTTTAAATATATAGATACTAAATTGTCAGTCTTCTCAAGATTACAGGCCTAGACCGTAAGTCACCACTTCAGGCCAGTGATATACACTGCCATGCACATCTGGAGAACGGGCACAGGTACCAAAACCAGGACCACATCTAGTGCTGCCTTTCCAAATCAGCAAAAAGAACAAGTTACTTTCCCCTCTGGTTAGCAATAGCCTCAATAGAATTTCATCACTCTAAATATACCAGTATTCCTTCTTTAGACACTCCAGGCATGCTTAACTTTACATGTGACTTCAGATTCTTACTCACTTCCCCTCCTTTATTAGACTTATTTACTTCCACTGCATGATAGATTCTATCAGCCGAGAAAACATCAGGGATAATCATAACATTTCCAAAAGGATTTATTACAGATTATAACAAAATCATCACCTTAATAGGATTTGTCTCACAATAGTTTAAATCAACTTAATAGATCTACAGAGGATAACAACTGCTTTAAAATATAAGGACCCAAACCTGAAGCAGTCATTAGGTACCTAATGAACTCCATCAATTCCCATGTAAATCCCAGGCAGCCAGCTCAAAAGACTGGGTTGGCATGTTTAAGCCAGAAAGCACGTTGCACAATCCTTCACCTAAGTCTTTTGCTCTTCTTATGCAATTCTTTATTTTGTCATTTAAATAACATTATAGAAGCCATTCTTGTATTAAGGCATCTACTACACTCCAAAGAGCTGAATTTTCTGCTGTTGGTTCTCTTTTTGGGAAACACCATTTCCTTTACTCCATTAAAATCAGTTCTAAAAAGATCAAAATAATTAATTAATCTCAAATAAACACTTTATGAGTTAGGCTAGAAGAATGCTAACACAGTTTAAGAAAAAAATAATATACACACACACTCTTACTCATACCATGGCCCATTCTCAGTGAGATTTGGGACTTGATGAAGAGGAAAAGGAATGGAAGAAGCCTCTGGAGCCTGCAGTGCATTAACCATCTACCAGGTTCCTACCACATGTACTCTAAAGTGTCAATGGCACAAAAGCCCAGAGCTGTCACCAAGAGAAGGATTTTTCATTCAATATGAACCTTAGGGGAGTCAAAACCAATCTAGCCTGTAAAGTCTGCAACCCCCTTCTAACTATAGGTTACTGTGGGAAAATTACTTTTTTCACATCAGCAATCCAAAGAAGAAAGAAAAAGGAAAAGTTAAAACACAGAGCTGTCATCGGCAGACATGGCTAATTTTGCATCTTCACAAAATGCTTTCCAAAACCTGTGTGAGAACACTGGAGACAGAGGTGCTGACAGGAGCATCACCTGGCAACACATTTCTTCCTTTTAATTTTTCCTCTTCATACACACCAACCCAAGCAGTTAGAAACTGCTACTTAATCCAGGTCAGAAGACGGGTATATCTAAGTGTGCCTCGAAAGAAACCACACACAGACAATCAAAATCAACTGCTGGTCCCAGCTCCCGCTGGCCAAACACACAACACTGGTCACAGGAGGCTGGAGCTCAGACAACCTACGCTTGCTGACTGCTGCCCCAGTGTGGTGGATGTTTTAACAGACGTAAGATTACAAGGAGAAACGATCCTGTTTCATACTTCTCTCATATTCCTTCATTCTTTTGGGTTTTCCTTTAAACCTCCACAGAAATAATAGGGAATAGCATGCTTAATGAATATTGTTACATGTCAGATTTCCCCTGAACTGGAAAAATAAACAATACGTTTATTTCCCAGTTCAACCATTCAGTCTTTTTTCCTTCTTGGTTTGCCAACCCAGACACACAGACAGCTTTACATGCCCGCCCATCCCTGCAAATCCAGGATTTGGGGAAAGCTGACTTACACAACAGAACAAAAAAGGGTTAAAAGAAGAAAGCTTAGAGGAACAAATAAACACTGGGGATAAAAAGAGAACATGGGTCTAAGGCAAAGTCCAAGTGCCTTCATCTGTCAGGGAGATGAAGCAATATTTGATACCCACAAGAACAGACACTTGAGCCCATGATGAATTAGGAACTAAAAAGCTCCCCTTGAACTGCATACTAGCTTACATGTTGATTTATATTTTAAATAAGGGACTAAATCAAATACATTAAACGTTGAATAATAATCTAAATCAAATATACTAAACTACACTATAAAATAATCAGTTCAGGCTGCTTCAAATTATAGCAATGATAGCAACTAAAAATTAAGTACAGTGGAATTTAAATTCCTTAAATTAAAACATGAGCCCATTACTCCATTGCACTAGTACCACCTAGCTAAGCTGCCAGGGCTGTTCCCAGGTGCAGTTCCCTCTCCTGGGAAAGCGTCCCTCTGGCTAAATCTATGACCAGGCCTTCACCTGCCTTCTCTCTTGAGGTGCTGTAACTACACTTAATCCTCAGCCAGGTCACAGCCAGCTCTTTCTTGACAGCTCCACACTCCTCTCCATAAAAGTAACTGCTGTGGAAGACTCAGTCTTTTTAATTCCCCTTTTCAACAGCCTTAAAGAATACAGTGTCCCTTTCCTATTTCAATGGAACAAGAACAATGAGTCAAAAATATAAAAACTGTTCTAGGTTTTCTTTTAAGTCCCCAGCTTGCTGATGACAGGTAACAGTCAATTTCCTCAATGCATTTTCACCTACCCTGTCTTATCTCACCAGCTAATACTGACTACTTTCCATTGCACTTTTCTCCAATCCAACAGTGACAGCACTCAAAGCCTTCATAGGAACTCATTGATAAAGCCTCCAAAAATTATTAAAATTGAAAGCATATAAGATATAAACATAAAATCAGAGTAAAACACAAAATCCTCTCCTGGCTTCCAGAAAAAAACCCACAATTTTATGATTTCACCACACTGGACAGCTGGCCACAACACAGATGAAAATGAACTACAGTTCATCAGGACTAGAGACCTCAAGGACAAAGCTTGTATGTCCAGCCTACCTCCTCTGCTTCTCAGAAATCAAACCTCTACTTTGTTCCCTTGGTTCCTTTCAAACCAAGGATGGCATCACGGATCCCAATCATCCCAAGTGTATGCCCAAGCTCCGTTCACCCGTGTTTATGGAAGCCAAAGCTGCATGCTACCAGACGGCTGCTGCAGCTCAAGCCTGGGTTAGGTCAGATACAAAGTTAAGTAATAACCATCTTCTGAACTGCATATGTCTGTCACCCAGTCCAGTATTCATCCCCACTGTGCTCCAAAGAAATTGTGTTCAGATAGACAGGGCAGCGCTCAAATAAAAAGTCTGCATATATAATCCAACCCGAACAGTAAGCGATTCTCTACAGCCTGCAAAATAATCTATAAATGAGGTGCAATGTGTCACCTCACATAAATAATGTGTTCATTATTTAGTAATAAAAGAGTAAACCACAAGCATCTATTTTAAAGTTCTGTCTTGCAGATGAGTGGGACTGTGCTGACACAGCACGTTTCCAGGAATATTAACTTTAAACTTGCTAAGTAGACTTACAAGATTACCTTTCTTCCAGGCTGATTTCTTTGTAAATTGTCAATAAGGTATTATAAATGTAAACCACTCACTTTTACTGTAACAATAATTAACAATTAAACTCTTCCATCCTTAGAAGACCTCCACAAAATCATTGTGATTTTACCTATATTTCTCTTATTAGGCTAATTCCCACAGGAATATAGAATGTTAAAAGTTGCCAACACAGATTTTGGAATAGGAGCAAAGAGATGACCTTCTTGCCTAAATTCCTGTGCCTGGAAAAGCTGTAGATAAAACAATCTATCCTTCTTATAATTACTGAGGGATCTGGAGGGAGGGATGGAAAAAAACCAAGTGCTGTAATTTTAAAATAACATACATAAATGTTACACAGCCTAAACGCCGTGAGCAGATTTTGAATTAAAAGCAGACACCAATTAAAGCAGAAGGAAAACAAAAACCAACCAAAAAAATCCCAGCAACATGGGAGTCACCTGCAAAGAGCAGAACCAGCCAAAGGAAGAGAAAGCCCCTGCAGCAAGGGAGAGCAGGGCTCACTCTGACAGGAGCATCCCTGCCCTCACAGGGAAAATGGAAAATTCTCCACTTCTCCAGTCCAACCAGACAAGAATAAAGGAGCTGATGAGCTCTCACGCTTCTCACCATGTAAACATCTTCTATTGTGTAATGGATCATCCTGTTGTTTTGGGATTTTCTTGGGGGAGGAGGGGTGATGATTTCGGATTTTATTTCAAGGGTGCCGTTTTGGGTTTTCACTATTATTACTTTTTATTCTTTTACCCCTAAAAATTCTGTGACCAGGGTTCCCATGGGACTGCAGATACGAGTATATGGACTGAAGATGTGTCAGGAGTTTGGGACCAAACTGTAGAGAGCAAGAATACCTTCCCTGCCAACTCTAACAAATGTTAGATGCAAAGAACAACAATAATTTTATCATAGCTTTGTTGCTCTTATATCATCATGAAAAATGGCAAATTCCTCCACGTTTGTTTTCCACCCTGAGCTGCCTGCTTACGTACTCTGTTATTCTTCCATGAGACCAAAAGGACACAAGTATTTACCAGTGCTTGGACAGAGCAAGAGGAGTCTCTGTCCTCTGCCATGCACTTGCCTGCCTAGACCCCAGGCATCAGGCTGAGATGCATCCAGAGCTGCTGTTCAGGTACTGGGAATTCCTTTTCTTTCCAAGAAATTCCTAGTATTTAACAGATATTGGAAATTTGTAAAATGATGAGATGCAAAGAAAATTAAGCTGGCGTTTGTTGCTTAAATACATCCCGAGCCTTTCATACATCTGAATGGCCTAATCAAAACTTGCATTCAAGGAGTCCAGTTGATTGGTAGAAAAGACAAATATTCAGAATTATCTCAAAGCATCGAAGGAAAAACTTTAAAATCTTCTCCCATAAAATACTTGCAGCTTTGAAATGAAATAGAAGAGAGCTGGAGAGAAGAGAGCAGTAGTGAAGAGTATTTAATATATATTTTTTCTGCAGTAAGATCATAAAAAATACAAAGCAATGCATTTAATTAGTTTTTCTCTAATTATCCCCTCTAACACTTCCACTCCCCTTTTTTCCAAACTGAATATCAAACAGATGCATTCAGGATAAAGACTGAAGTTACTTCATTTCAATTACAGGACTTTTCTGTGGGAATTGCAAGAAGCTGCAATACAAAAGTACAAAGAACATCCCACTTTCAATAAACTACTTTTTGGCAAAGAAAATTAGATCAGCTCAAGGTTTCTCCAATGTCATACAACAAAGAGGCTGCAGCATCTTCCCACCCTTCCTGAGAGTCATCTGATCCCCGCTCCCGCCTGCCAGGACATGGCTAATGGCTATTTCCAGGCTTTGGCTTCCCACTCCCGTACCCAGCTGTGCTGAACTGCTCTTGTCCTTATGCTCTCTTTGACTCGGAGCCAGCTGATCTTCCTCAGATGTACCTGGCAAAAGCAAGTCCAGTTGCAAGTCTTTTCCCATGAAAATCTAAAACTAGAAACAAAACCCAACAAAAACCAGAAAGAGAAAAAAAACACCCCAAAAACCCACCCAACAAAAAAACACCGAACTCCAGGTTTTCACACCACTTACACCAAGTGGCACCAAATGGTCAGAGCGGTGACACTTTTACCAAAATATACAGCATTACACATGGCTTTGCTCTAGAGATGGGCATTTCCAGCACACACAATATTTACTGAATCCAAAAGGAATTAAGAGCTGTTTGGTTTTGGGTTTTTTTCTTTTTAAAGAAGGTGCAAGACCTGCAATTACAACTCCTGTGATGGTCTCAAAACTCAGCATCTTCCCCCCGCTATCAACATTTTTGGTTCATAAATGCTTCTTTCTAAATATGCCACTTATAAACTTCAAGTTCAGATCAAAATTTGTACGTTATTCTTTTACCTTACACAATTTATTTGAAAATTAGCTTGATCAGTTTCTTTACAGCTGAGAAAAGCCTGTCATTTTTTGCCCTCTAAATTTAACTACACAGATAATATTACCGAGCCAACAAACAGTAAATGTGGGAGGTAAAATAAGGAAGGTAGTTGGTAGGGATTTTGCAAAGATTACTACCTGCCCATATATTTTACTCAATTTTTATTGAGCAATTTCTAAGTGGGCAAAAAGCCAGCTGAACAGAAGGAGCCAGCACAGGCAGGTAGCAGTCACCCTATTTAGGGCTATTATGTCCAGTTGTTAAGGGGAGCTGTCAGCCCAGGTTATAGATCAGCAACAACAGGAAAATGCATCACTACCAACCTCACTACCTTCTAATTTAAAATATATACAAGTGACCTGCCTGCAGGTTGTTCTATAGGAAAATGGTATCATTTAAACTCTCCTATACACAAACCATGCTTGGCCGTTCACTGGTTTCCTTTGAAAAAGCTGGGAGTCTACAGAGGTATTATCTCCCTGAATTTCACAATTATGTTTCTTAAGGCACAATAATCAATATTCCAACAAATACTACAGCCTTTTATATACATCTCAGCATTTTGCTGCAGCATTAGTGAGCAGTAATGTTCCAGAAGTTCATGTTGTACACATTTCATCATCTAATGCAAACATTTGCACATATTTTACATAATCAAGGGAAAAAAGTCTCATACAAATAGTCAACACTGTGAGAAAGGGTTTGCATTAAACTCAACAGGCCTTTTGCCACCAACTTCAGCGAGCAATCTTTGCTGTTCAGGTTATCAAAGCAAGGAGAAGACCCTTGACAAGAACGTACATCAGAGAGGTAACACAAACTCCTCTGGCCACATAAGGAGCTCTGTAGCCATGAGAAGTCTTGGCAATGTCCCACTGCAAAGCAGCACCAGCGCAAGGCAGAGCAAGAGCAATCAAACCTTTTGGACATCCTGAGCTGTCCACCAGAGTCCCTGTTCCAGAGAGCCAGAGTAGAACAGTCTTCAAGTTTATTTATTTTAAAATCTGTAAGCTAAATCTGTTTTTCCCCATGCTGTTGCAGATGTCTGGATCTAAGGGAAGTGAGTAGAGAAGGTTGGACAGAAGCACAACAAACTCTGCCTAGTGTCAGATGAAAAAGCATTTAAAGGTTTAACCATCTTTAAATAACATTTCCAAAGATTGTGCCTTGTTTTTCTGACCCGGTTTATACAATCCTAAATGGAAAGAGATTAAGAAATAAACATATGCAGTGCGAAAATCACAAGGTTTGTTTTGTGAACTTAGATTAATAAAGTGGAAGGCATAAATACTTAAAGATGCAACCACTGCAAGAATATCTGGAGAATGTGCGGCAGACAGTGGAAGTACAGCTCTTCCTACTGATGTGATTACCCCTACATGAAGCCAGAAGGACACAATCTAAGGGGAACACAGACAGATGGACACAACACTGATTCTGCTTTCAAATGCTCTGGAAGAGCTTGAACTTTTCTTAAAAGCTTAGTTCTTGCATCTTTACCTAAATATTACCCCCACTGATTTAAACGATTAGCACACCAATTAATTCACACATGAATATTCTGCTGGAGAAACAGCAAACCCAACTGCAAATATGAATATACTTAATGAAAACATTACGGGCTTTCATAAATATTCCATCAAACTGTCCCATACTTTCATCTCTGACCTGAAAGAAAAAACCTGCTTCTAGTAAATGTTGTTTGGCAGCAGTGATCACACAAGCGGATGTGTCTGCAGTAGCGCTTTATCTCCCAAAGCATGCACCTTTGGACATCCCAACTGCTCTCATTTACTACGTGCTGATTCACACCATGGAGAAGTCCTGGAGCACACACTCGAAAACTGGAAGATGTACTCCAGGACTCGCCTCACACACTCCACCTGCTATTGGCCTTTCAGCCCACTGGAGCAGATCAGAGCCAGCAGGAAGGAAAAGCCCTCAGGTCCATTCACTGCACACACTGCAGGCTTTGATGCTCTTGCTCTACAGACCTGCATCCCTTGTGCCTCCTTACTTGGTAAAACAGGTTGCCAACAACATGGGGAAGAAATTTTGTGTTCTTTGTATGCATCTGTGCAAAAGGGAATGTTTTCATTCAAGCATGTAATATAAAATTTGAAATGTTCTATTTTTGTCTTGCTTTATCACCTTCCACAATGCAAAAGAGACTATAATTATTATACGCATAATATCTAACTGCACTTTCACCTTATAGAGTAAAACGCTGATTCTAGAAATAGCTCAGCCTACATTATATGTAGACATATGGCCACATCTACATTATAAAGAAATTGCACAAGAGGACGAATCTCTAGATTGATGCAGTGCTTGTAAATAAACCAAGTACCACGAGCAGATCAGGGACTTGACTTCAAACTATATTCTTTCTGATGCCCTAGACCCAACTCATGTGATTTGAAGCTATCCAAAGGTCAGTTATTGGTTTGGACCCTTGCTGATGGCTTAACATGCATTTTGGTAGAGTCACAGAGGGGAGTTTAATTTTACTGAGTTTCCCTGTCCCAGCACTGCTGTGCAAATCACACCGACATGTGGTAAAAGGGGCAAAGTAATTCACTTCAAAACTACAGCAGGTCTCCAAAGTGAACTCATAGAACCACAGAATCATAGAATCATAGAATAGTTTGGGTTGGAAGGGGGCCTTGAAGATCACCTAGTTCCAACTCCCCTGCAGATGCCGGCAAAAACAATTTTACAGCATTTAAGCCACATCAGTGCAGGTCCTATGGCTCAAATGGGCAACCCCAGGTTGTCACAAGGTTACAGCCCTCAGCTGTTACACACATCCTCATGCCTGCCCTTGACTCTGAGCAGGGCAAGGCAACTCAAAGTACCTTGGCCTAGGAGGAAAGCAAGCTAAGCTGAATTGATTTGCTCATCTTTTCTCAGGCTAAAAGCATGCTCAGATTACACAGGGTAACATTTCTAAGCCACGATAATGTGATCATTCCTACATCCCAATGACTGACTTAGACATTCACCAATTATTGCTAGAAGAGGCACAAGTAATGCTCTTCTGACTCCCACTCATTGGCACAGATCAGAGAAGACCATGTGGAGATGGGCAGAAATTGGAGCAATCTTTGGGCTATTCAACAGGTCAGATGTACCTGAAGTGTCCAAAGGCACATATATATTAAACACAAACATCTGAATACGCATGTGATTCACTCAGCACTGCCCAGTTAGAGCAGACCATACAAAAGATCTCATTTACAGTGCATTTTTTTAGCAGAAAAGACCCTATTTTAAAAGCTGCCACTTACTGACAGCTTGTACTATGCTGATAAAAACACTGAAAATGAGTGAAACAGACACTTTGCTTCAGGAATAATGAAATGGGAATGACTGGTACGTGCCTTGGTCTCAACATGTAAGACTTAACAAGTCTGGTGATAAACAAATGGTTACAAGACTAATAACAAAAGCTTGACAGTTAGAGGATTGAGTGCATGTATGAATTTACCATGGGATTGATTTCATTTACATGCAGGCAACATTAAAGAAAACAGAAAATCTATTGCATTCAGTAAGAAATTAAATATAACAGGGAAAACTGGCATTTAAATACAGCTTGAGCAAGTAAAACATACACTACATAAGCAGGGATCTTTCCAAAAACTCCACTTTTTGGTGCCATGAAGAGTCAGGAGGGCTGTGTTCAAGTGCTAGAAAGGCTCATGATCCCTGCCTGCTTAATAATTTGAACATCTCAAACTAGTATTCTAACACACTTAATGCAGTAAAACAAAGCCAGTTCTCTTCTGATATCTGACACCTTTAAACAATATATTTCAGGACAAGCTGTATTTCTACGAATTAAGTGGATCTAAGTATAAAATAATCAAGAGATGTTCCTCCTATCAATTGAGTGATTGTAACATGAAAAGATAGGAACGTTATTGCACAAGAACCACTAAGCTTTCCCCTCAAAGACGCTGGCTTTTAAATATTTCATAAAGTTGCTTTTTCAAGTGGCACTAAATATTTTTAAAGATGTTACCTCCTCACTAGATGTCTCCTCAAGTGGCTTTTTCTAACAAGGCAGCTGCTTTCCAGCCATTTAGCTTTTCTACACATTCCAAACATCACATACCAGTGCCTGACTCCTCACAGGGCCTGACCATTTTCCAAGCACATGAGTGTCTATGCATAGGTAGCATTGAATTACCACACATATGTTTATCAGAGTATTTGATTGTTACTGTCATCTGGAGACACTGTTCTTGTGGGAGACAAGCTGGAAAAAGCAGAAGGGAAACTGTTCAACTGTGATGAGATTTGACAGGAGAAGCCCAAAGTTTCACAACCTTGTTCTTCCTCTATGCCTTTCAGAAAACACAATGTTTAAGCAATATCAAATTTTCAGTATATGCTTTTTCAGTATCTCCTTGATTTTTTTTACTTTATATGTAGCCCAGAAGTACAACAGAAGGAGCAATGCCCAACGTAGCTCATTACACAGTTCAGCAAAGCCACATCCTGCCACAGGTCCTTGAGATCTGTTCAAGAAATGGCCAGAGAGTCATACACTTCTCTGAAGAGTCCATCTTTCTTCCAGTGTGGACGCTGCCCTCTTCCAGCTACCAGCAATTGAACCCACCTCAGCATTTCCTGCAATGCTGTTGAAGCAATACACACTCTTTGCTACCAGCCAAGTCCCACTCTGCTCCTCCTTTCTTCAAAATCACTTTTTCACAACTTCTTTTCATCTTTTTGTTACAAGCAACAGCTCAGGTCTTTATCTTTCAGACCTGAAAAGTGAATTCACATCAGACTAAGCGCTCAGCATCATGATGCAGGACAGTTTAAAAAAACAGACTTCAATTTTGCCATTATTTCCCCGTCCAAAAAAAAAACATTATTGAGAGAAAATTCTACAAGAGATATCTTCATTGTCATGTGATCACACGCAGTTTGCTCACGTCTACCTGAATACAGCCTTCATCATGCTGTTCATATTATGAAAGTAAATGGTGACCCTGAAAATACATTTTATATATGTATCTTCCTCTGCACACCCACACACTTATCCTAGTGTTCAAGCCAGTTTTTATCAAAAGAAATAACAGCAAGAACTACATGCTCATTAAGAAACACAAACTTCAGAGTTCTGTCTAGTGAGGCTTTATGAGGATTCTTCTCACTTGTAACTGCTCACAACAACAAATGTGGAGTATTACAAGCAGCAAAATAGACCAGCATAAACCAGTTTTACCATTCTCTCATTTGCAACACCTAAACACAAAAGTTGTCATGTTTTTCCAATCAGCTAAATGCCAGCTGCAATGGTATCATTACAACTTACCACATCTAACAAATTAACAAGCAAAGCAATTAAGATCGTATCAGAGACCTTACTCTTAAACATAATCAAAAGTGCTTCTTTACTTCTAACAAAAAACATAAATGTCAAAACAAAAGCTCAGAGCTCCGATTCTCATTTTCTGGCTGAGCAAAGGCAGCTAATCTAGTTCTAAAATGGCATCTGGTTTTGAGAAGTATCTTGCAAAGATCTGGGATATGAAATGGCACAAACCTCAAAAAGATACAAAAAAGAAAGCAATCATTAGGGAGGTATAGGCAGAAAGGAAAAATATGCAGAAAAGAGCATGTGACAAAGAAAAGTAAAGCAGGAGCACATTAAAAAGGACATGGACTATAACAGAGAATTGCATTTAACAAATCATCCTTTCAATTACAAATAAGCAGCTCCCATGCCTCCAAATCATTGATATAAAATGGAAAAGGGAAGTAGGAAAAGGCAGTAAGAAACATAAAATACTAAAGTTTACTATATGGTTTAAAAAAAAAAAAAAGAGTTGGGCTACATCAAGGAAAGTAATCACTAAATCTGTTTATTTTGTTTCAAATATTTCTCAAATACAGAGCTCTGTCATGAAAATGATTGCTCACAAGGCAATCTTAGTATCCCAGGATTTTATTTCATTTTTTTAAAGTGTTCAAGGATGCATAACAACTTGTCAGCATTGCATTTTAAAGTTTTATGATGTTTTCTTTCCTTCCTTTCACGGTCAAGTTTGGTACTTTATCCAGAGCGCAAGCAACGTAGCTGCGCCTCCCTTGTGACCTACAGGCAGCTCGCTCCCCAGCACAGAGAAGGGGGGAGAGAGGAAAACAGCACAGCTGCCCCAAAGCAAAGCAACACAAAATCTCAGCCAGTTATGACCTCTGCTTCGCTGCAGCTATGAAGGGTGAAAGAGAACAGACAGATGTGAGAGCTAATCCTGTTATGAAAAAGTTGGCAATAATGCGTATTTCTGCAGCCTGGCAGTTTACAGCATCCCTGGGAAATGGATGCCGCAAAAGCAGGATGCTTCTTCAGATTAAATAACCAACATCTTGACTGCTTTCATATTTTGTTATAACTAAAAATTAATTTAGGGGTATTGGTGTCTAGCATTTGTCTGCTGTGATGCTCAACTTCATTCAATTTATGTCTGTCATTTTAAAAATTCAGTCTATGAAGACATGATGGTTGCGGTAGATGGTAGGTAATAAGAATGACAATCTAGTCAGGATGGCAAAATTGAGAAAATTAAATTGTACAACTGCAGAAGAATCAGCAGTGAGATCTAAGTTCAACACAATGCAGATATTTCTAAATATTTGCTGTGAAAGTAGCAACTTTTACTTTTTTTTTTCTTCCCCCAAAAGAAACCTTCAGTGGATCCAGACCACCCCACTAACTAGAAAAATCACTTGAGCAGAGTCAGCTAAAATGGACTGGGAGGTCAAAGAGCTGCTCTAGAAGATGAATGGACCCACCAAGGTGAGATTTGCACAGAGCAAGATGACACAGAATGCTAACCAAGCCAGGGAGATTTTACACAGAGTGGAAAAAAACACACAGGAGAAATAAGGCAAAGATTCAAAGACAAAGAGATCAGAAACAAAAATTTTGTTTCTAACTGTGTAGAACTACTTCATTTTTAATTCTCTCTGTTCACAGGAGAAAGAACAAATATATCCACACAAATACACAACTTAGAGCAATTAACAGCGCAGAAATAAATGTCAGCTCCTGAGAAGTTCACGTTATTCTTACAAAATACAAACAGCCTATCTTACAAGTATTTTAACCCAGGATTTATCAAAGCACCTTCCTGAGAAGCTGAAAACTCTATCTGATACATCAAAGGCAATGGAGAAGTCATACCACAACTAGAGACTCCAGAAAACTAAAAACTCTGCCCACAGCCAAATGCCGCATTTGTGGCAACGAATTTGAGGAGTGGAGGAGGGAATGGGGAAGTGATAAGAATAGGATGAAGTGAGTGGTCCCAGTGATGCTAGTGAGACTATGTATAGCACAAGCACATGCCACTATAAATGCAGACTGCACAATCCACCCCCAGCAATCTACACATCAAGGAATCACTAGCAACATCCATGGAATTCTTCTAATTCACCTTTTATATGGACTACTCGGAACCATTTAGATAGATCTGTGTTGAAATGCTGGAGTGAGTTCAAATAAAAGCCACACCATAATCAAGACTAGAGGAATTGAAGTATGAAGAAAGAGGAAAACAGCTAAGCATGCCAAGCTTGGAAAAGATGCAAGTAATGAGGATTCTTACAGCTTACAAACATCTGAAGGATGTAACCATTGAGGAGAGACAGTAATTAGCCAGGACAAAATGGGCTTAACTTCAAACAACACAAAGGAAGCACAGTTGCAAAGTAGTAATAATTTCAGGAAATGCTTCCTGAGAGGAAAGTGCAACAACAGTTATTTTAAAGCATAGAGCATCCTATATAGCTGTGTACATTAGATCATCTTATGTGGAGTGAGTCACAATCTATACCTCTATACCATGATCCTAATAAGTGGCTGCTGGACACAGGCGATAACCAAAGAGTCATTTACCATTTTTTTTGTGAGGTGAATGATGCTGCCACCTATTCCAAACCAAACTGCACAAAAGGTTTGTATGGAAATATAACTATATTGAGTACTTAAACATTCGTTTAAATGAAAATTTTGAAGTGATTACAGCTAATAAACATGCTATTTCTAAACCTCCAAAGTGATATTATGATTCTGATAGACCATATGGTTTCAGTGTATTTATACTGCAGTGAGCTCTTTGGAGCCTTTTTGCATGTCAGCTGTGACTGAGGAGGTGTAGTGGGGACACACAGCAAGTTTGGGGGTGGGGGGGAGGACCTGCTGGGGGACTTATGGTGGACCCTGCACCCGTTGTGGTGGGTTGTGACGCTGCTGTGAGCCACCCACCTCACCCCAAGCCTCACCACTGCCAAATTTAAGGAAATGTTTCCTCAACTGAAGTGTTCTTTCCCATCCCCAATACCCAAATCAATAATCAAATGTTAGTGTTAATTGGCAACAAATTAAATCAAGCAAAATTCCCTGTGTTGAGACTGTTTTTCCAGCAACACGAGCAGATGCTTTTTTAGAGGCAGTATTTAATTTACTGAGACCCCATTCACTGGCTAACAGCACTGAGCTTGATCAAGACCTCCTGTGTCATTGGGAAAGTCATAGCTGCTGTAAGAGTGCCCATAAGCGCACAAGAAATGTTGCTGAATAACACAAAATGTCACTAACTTCCTGCAACATCAATCCTGTTCTTTAGAGGGACACCAGGAGAACCTCTGCAGAGGAGGGGCACTAAGTACTACTTCTTCATAGGTCACTGAGCTATTAATATTTTTTACCTTTTCTCACCGTTCCCATGGAGTTATGTCATGAGACAGAAGTACAGTCACATTAACCCTATTGCAATCCTGCCATTCGCTTGAAAATGTGGCCTATTAGTAATTAATCTTAGAACTGGAGGCAATAATAGCGCTCTCCACTTCACTGATAACACTGCTCATCCTGCATTTATAGCTCGTCCAAGGACCCTTGACAGGGGAGAGAACCAGGGGAATGTGTCAGCTACTGCAAAAGGAGATACAGCTCCTGACTTTGTAACCCACAACTCACCAAAACCTTTTTCTTCATTTCTCTTTCTGCAGCTGAACACACACTTGGAGAGACAAAAGGTCCGTGTTTTGGGTTTTTTTCTCCTCTAGAAGCACACATGTGAGACTCAATAATGTTAATTGGATTTATGAATACCTGTTGAAAAGAGATGAAACTGTAAAGATTTCTTCCCATTTGCAGGGAAACAATCAAAGGAACAATTTCTTATTCGTCTCACTGATGAAGAGATGAGGAAATAATGGATGAGTCACTTTACATTATGATTCAAAATTCTTAAAATAGGAGAGATGAAAACACTGATTTCTGTACAGGTCATATTCATGTAAGGGACTCTTTCTAAGAATTCAATTTGAACCTTCAAGTGTAGTCCTGCTTCTAATTACCCAACTCCAAGAACAAATCATGATCTCTGAATTGTAATTATACAGATTTGTTGCTATAATTCAATTTGTCAGGTGTAAAATGAAAGTGTAATTTCCTCTACCCCCCCCAGTAGCCTTCAAAGAGACACTGAACTTGAGCCATTTGATAATTTATTCCATATTGTAGCTTTCACATTTACTATGCATAAAACTTCTGACAGTGGTTTTGTTTTTTTGGGTTTTTTTTTAAGAAGGTGATTATATACAGCTCTAGTTACTCTACTAACCGATTTGAAAATAAATCCACACTCATCTCTTGCCTACAATATAGTCAGCATTAGCCACTACCTACCTGGCCTGCAGTGATCAGAGCACTCCAAGGCAAGTTCAGAATTTCTCCTACCTGTAATGTGCATGAGGAAAAACATACATGATCTTCGCATGCACAGATTTGCTCTATAGGAACTTCTTCAGGGTTAGTCTTCTGCTCAGTCCCAGTCAGCTAATTGGAAACTCTCTGTATCAACTAGCCCCCTCTTACAGAAAAGAGAGATTCAGCTTTGGCACTCAGAATCGTATTTCCTCTACATAAATCATGAGCTATAAGAAATTAGTATAATGCCGCACCAATTCATTAAACAATGGGTCCAAATACACAGAATGTATATTAAAAATATATAAAAATATTTATATAAGATAATCTAAAATACATAAAGAAATAAATCTGTTCTGGTTCTGGATATGAACCAAGCATATATCTAAAACAAACAAAAGAAATCAACCCATCAGCATACCGTACCTGATGTATGAAAAGATGCAAAATACCTGACCAGTTTTCTGGAAATACTCGAACTATGAAAGTATACACTGTCCATACCACAGTGTGAAAGCTCTGTGGGCTGAAGAAGATAAGCTTGATGGTTTTTTCCTTGTTTTCCCCCTCTTTGGAACAACCTGCATCTCCAGAAATGCAGGAGTGCAGCGTATAACGCCTTTAGAAAATACTTGGCTTGAGTTTTCCTTGCCTCTGCATAAAGCTGTTCTAATGACAACAAATCAATTCCTCCATCAGCTGTGCTCCCGAATACCTTTTAAAAGCCTTTCCAAAATTAAGCTTATATACACAAGCAATTTTTAATATGAAAAAGTGTAATCAATAAAATACTGCTGATAATGCATATGATTTGTGGAGAGTGAGAGCTAAATATGAATGAGCTTTGGACAAGTTCCGAGTCTATCATCTTTCTTAATTACAAGTTGGGTCACTGACTATAAGAATCGCATGACTCAGCTCGGGAATCCCTACAAAGAAATCCTAAGTAGATTTAATAGTTGCATTTGAATTATTTGTTACTCAGAGCTGGAACAAGCCCTGTATTTCAGACCTCTGACAGACGAGGAGCTCCCCAGAGAAATTTTGTGCAGACACTGCTCCCGCCAGCCAGCCGTCATCTGGGATGAGGGAAGCCATGAGCACCCAGGGGTCCCAAAGGGCAGGGAGCAGGGCAACGCAGTGACATGCCTCACTCCCCAAGGACCCTCATCACACAGATTAAATTAAAAGCTACTTTCCTACAGATCAAACACAGAATTGTAACCTTGACTAAGGACAGAAGGGACATTTAGTTCTACACTTTGCTTAAAAGCACAGTCAAGTAAATCAAGGCCGTTCAGTCAAGTTTTGGGCATCTCCAAGGGTAGAGATGCCACGGTGTCTCTGACCACCTCTTTCCAGTGCTTGACCACCATTTTTCCTTGTATCTGATCAGGATTTCCCATCTCTTAACTTGAGCTTGTTGCCTCCTATTACACACCTCCCAGACAAGTCTGACTGACTAGAAATTCTCCAAGTCCATCTGGTTTCCCCATGCAAGAACCTGAGCAAACAAGGCAGACAGGGCCACTGCCCCCATGAATATGCTGACAACAAAAGGCAAACCTTTTTCACAGCCTTTCTCCAGTTCCATCTTAATCAGTCACTGTAATAATTTGTTATCATTTGGTAACTCCACCTTTTCTCTCTATGAAGTACCTTGGGTATTTTTGTTTCCGTCACATACCCAGCTGCAGTTTCCTTTCAGAAACCAGAGCACTGGAGAATTCCACTTTTCCTTCTCTACTTCTCAGTGTTTTATAAAGCAGGTCCTCTCTGGGCACACCTTGGGCAGTTGTCAGCAAAACACTACAGGTACCAGGTTTCACTAGACTTTTCTAATTACATTGCTTGACACTTCCATACCCACGAGCACTCAAAGGTGTTTCATAAAGAAACCGTCAAGTATTTCTGACTCCTGTTGGTAGCAAGCTTTTCTTTCTGCTCAACAGGCTGTTACTATTAAAACTCCACAAACCTTTTGAAGTGGTCCTTTAAAACTGCTTTAATCTCTTTCTAATCTTTAATTTTACCTGATATTTCATGCAAATTCGCTTACTTGCCAAACAAGCAGGTGTCAGATGATTTATCAGTTCATTTGCACAGCAGAAGGACAAGCAAATATTGAGCTTTCTCCCTCATGAAGCATTTTCCTTAAAACTAATCAGAAAAAAATCAGTATTACTTTTAGAAATATCAATGCAAAGCAGCAAAAACCACCATGTATTAAGCCTTATGTTCCACTGCTACGCCCAGAGTACTCTGAACTATCACGTATATTTTAAGAACATTTCATATATAAGCAGCATAAAAGGTATTTTCCTTAAAAAAAGGCTACTAACACCCTTGTTGTATTTGTATAAACAGTTGTTTACTGCTCATGAAAAAGAGCATAATGTTCTTTATGCAAACGCATGAAGTTTCCAGAGTCTCACTTTTAAGCAAATCTAAAAACTTTTTTTGACAATTAAGAATATTTTGTAAAAATAGAATACTTAAAAAAAAAGGAACAAACAAACAAACAAAACAAACAACATGACTATTGCCACAGTGTGCTATGGCAAGTATATAAGAAGCTTATTTATACCACTTCTTTACTTTGCCTTTTTTTTTTAAATTCAGAAACCAAACCAAATGAGTCTTCAACATCTAGATAAACATTTTCCTGTGTTATTCAAAATGGGGAAGAGATTTTGAGTTAATAGAATGGGTAAGTCATTCTTGGTGTCTCCTATGAGCTTTTTGTTTTCTCAGTATCAATGTTTAGGGGTATAAAAACAAGTTAACCAAACAGGTATGAAAAATATGACATACTTATGTAATAAATAATTGCATGAAAATGCTATGTAACTACATAATGTAAAATTTACCTTTGCTGATCATTTCAAGCCTCTTGTTCCAGAGAAGCTTATTACTGTAGCCACAAGTTACACTTTGAACCCCCTGCCTTTTCGAAAGGCTACCCCAGCCAATTACTCCTTGCCCAGCAGGAGCAGAAGGCAGAGAGCCATCCCAGAGCCAGTATCCACGTGCAGCTCAGGCCACCTCCCCACCCTCCCTGCCCACAGCTCCCAGGCACTCCTCCTCACCACCAGCACTGACCCCAGAGGTTAAGGAGTGAAGGGCATATTGCATCACTGTTCGCTGCAAACTGGGAACAGGCTCAGACCTCAATACCAAGCCTGGGACAGGTTTAGGCACCAGCGAGCTTTGAGGACTTCTTTGTGTTATTCTCTCTCGTGATAAAGCCATCTGTTTCCAAGGAAGGAAGACCAAACATCCTATATGATTAAACATCTTCAAGCAAACTTCTCTAAATAGCTACCCATTTCAATAATGACTGGCTTAAAAAAAATAAAAGCTTTTTGCTTTAAGTTGTTATATATGGACTGCTCCACTAGACCCCTGTGTGCATCATAACCCAACTCAGACCCAAGTGTGTGCCCAGGTTTTAACTCCAGACATTTTATCATAATCTATTTGATGAAGGAGTAGCTGATACACTATCCTGTAATGGCTGTTGTGGTTTCCTGTCAAAAACACTTTCAGCAGAAATTAAATACTTAGAAATCACACCTATTTAAACAATTACATTCTGCCATGTAAATAAAGTTGTAAGTATATTTATTGAAAAAAGCAATCAACAAACTTTATGAACAACGACACACAGAAAATACTTTCTTCTTTTTCTTTCTTTGCTTTTTCCCCCCAGTTATAGTCTTACAGGTCTCAGATCATAGAATCAGAACAGTTTGGTCTGGAAGTGACCTAAAAGCTCATTTAGTTCCAATCCCCGTGCCACAGGCAGGGATAACTACACTGATTTTTATTTACTGTGGGAGTATGTTAGATGGAAAGGAAGCAGCTTTCCTAGCCCAGAAATTCATTTCCATAAGGCAATGAGGTAAATTCTAACGGATGGTTTGCAGTACCAAAAAAAACAATCTGACCAAGATTTGGCCAATGTAAGCAATACATCTACACACTGGCTGTGAGAAGTCTTGCACTTTGAATATTTGAGTTCAGCTGGGTCCCAGAGGAGGTAGCCTGATCACTTGTTATTTGGGAAAAGAAGCCTCTCTAAAAATATCGTTTTCACACACACACACACACACACACAAATGCAAATCAGCATGGTCAGACAAAAAGCCTGACGAGTCCTAAATCATTTGTACAAACCAAGAATACAGATGAGCTTCTAAAACCAACAACAACAAAAAAACCTCTCTCATTTTTTTAAATGCAAATCTCAACATTTTCCAAGACATTTCAAGAATTTTACGATGTTCTTAATCATATGCAGTGGGGGGAGCAATGCCAGGTGGGAGATCAGATCGTCCTCCAGGCCTTATTTGTGGATTTGTTCTTACAGCTGTGGAGGAAGAGTTTGCATTCTCTTTCTCACACCACTATTTGTATGGCTACTACCATTTAAAATTCCATATTGAACATATTTGGAAATTTAATCTCTGAATTAATTTAAAAAAAAAGATTAAAAAAAAAAAAAGGATTCCACAGAAATTCATGTTCGCGCACCACTCAGAGGCTTCAGAACAAACATCCTCTGCCAAGGGAAAAATGAAACCCTCTGCCCAATCTGTACCTCTGCCATGGCCAGTCCTCGGAGAAAGGGAATTGTAAACATATTTTAACAAAATAAATTAATTACACTATGATTTAAAAATTCCTGTTTCCTGATGCCTTCATGCAGTTTCTTATCTCTATTGAACAAACAAGGTTAAACATGACAAATATTGTGCCTCCTTGTGAGTAAATGTTGTTTTGTTTACTTTGGGCTTTTTTAAACAACAGTAAGTCACAGCTCATCATACAACAGTCTCTCAAGAACGCTGGAGAAAAAATATTTGTTCTCAGTCCAAAAACTTGTGGAAAAATAAAAGGGTCTGACTAGTATTTGTTTATATGGGATTGGCCAGATAGCTGAATTAGGAAGGCTCACTCCCTCTCCCGTGTTTACATCTGAATCACAAGTGAGCAAACAAAATCAACTCACTTTCCACCACCAACAGGCAGCATTAAAAGAAACTGTCCTACAAATAATTATTAATTGTATTAAGGTATTCAACAATAGAAAATGCTCTGGGGATTTACTTTGTGGGGTTATTTTAGCTCATCCCTACATTTCAAGATGCATCTATTCAATGGCTTTGATTCTTGCAGAGATTAATTGTTCCTGTTGGCATGGCTAAGTGCCCTTCACAAAGGAAACATTGCAATTGTCACCAGTTAGGGGCAATCCAAGATCTTGCAGCTACTCAGTCAAGTCCTACATGAAAACCCAATGTGCTGAACTAAAAGGCCACTCACTACTCAGTGTCCTCCAGATCCACTACTCAGAGTTAACTAATTTTTTCAACAGTGAATCCCTGCTGATAGGAAGGTCAGAAAACCCGTATGTTCCCAGAGCCTACAGGGAAGGCAAGACCTTTAGGACTGCAACCTGCACCTTGAAAAGGTGTAGTAAGTCTAATGACTTCAAAAATGTCCGTGGTTTTGAAAACACAGAAGCAAACTTGCTGGTTTCCACTTAGCAACACGGTAAAACAACCTATTAGCAACGCTGTTTATAAATGTGCGCAACGTGTTAAAATTAATGTTGGGTATCTCTGAGCTAAGAGATTGCTACAGATATTTGCATCAGAAAATACTCAAGGCAAAGGCTCTCCTCAGAGTTATTCTTAAAGGCCTTGATCTGAAAAAACTAAACAAGTGTACTAATTTAACCATGGTAATAGTCTAATTACATTCAACAGAATACCGACGTGTTTGAAGCTTACCATGCATTTAATAAGCTTTTACAGTACAAAAGTCTGCCTCAGTAATAGCTCTGAAGCAGAAGCTGCCCCAGTTTAAATCTACTGCGTACTGGACTCCGGCTCCTGCCATTTTTTGGGCTGGATGATGGACTCATATGGAGTCTGATGGACACAGGAGTGCTGCCTCTCACTGCACGAGGCTTGAACTGCTCTAGAAATGTACTTAAACTGTGATAGCTTCCTGTCCACTCAACTCACCCAAACAACCCTGCTGCTTCTGCCTTGAATCAGGACTGACACAGACAGCCTCAAAAAAACAAACCAGGTGGCTTGAGTTCATACAAATGAACTCCAGAAGTAGAACACAGTTATGATTTTATTGTTCCTCACGCTTTACAAGTCTATTACGTTTTCTTCTAAATGGTTGGTTTTCAATCGTGATTTAAGTGGCACTTATTTAATTATTAAAATTAAATTAGGTAGACTTTATTTTGTCAGTTTAATATTTTAATGAGTTAGGGCTGTTCAGCTTCTCTCACAGAAAAGATGTGAACATTTTCAAATTTCAAACTTTGGTCAAAAAAGGCATTAGCAGATCCACAGGGAACAAAAACACTGATGAAAAAAAACGGTGATTTTTTTTCACCCTTAACCAATACAACTCCAGCCAAACAATTCTACCCTACAAACTCTGGAACGCTAAAGTACATTCCAATAGTTCTATTAAACTCTGCATGTATAAGATATAATTTTAAACTGCCCAGCTATTGGCAATATATGATAAGGCAAACAGAATTGCACAACCTGTTTTTACCAGTATTTAAAATAAACCTATGGTAAATATTGTTTATTTTATATATGTACTAGATGGCTTGAGATCAGTGGACATTTACCCTGATCATGCAGAATTACAACTGCAGTCTTCATCATGAAAGCTGTTTTAAAGGTAGTTTACTGCTTTCTTCCTGTAGTAGGGTATTGACATTTGTAACAGAAATTCTCAAAAAACACTTTTTTTTTATGTCCACCCCAACGTATTTACTTTAGTTGACGTGGAAATACAAAAATATTCTACAACATTTAAAAGAGCTAAAGACAACAGACAGCCTGAACAACAGATGGCACATTCAGAAGACACTTGTATGTCAGTATTTGAACTCCGTGGAGTTTTCATAGAAGTAGAAGCCCTAGGACTTCTAAAAGAAGTTTTATATATATATATATACACACACCAGGGAATTTTTATCTTACCTACTTCTGATCTGTACCAACAAGACACTTCAAATTAGAATTACAGTAGCAATTTACAACACAGAGAGGTCTAAACCTCCTGAAGTAACAGCACCTTAGTCCTTCGAATCACCAACAGAGAAAAGGGGTTTTGTCCAATTAAAAGAAGTGAAGTAGCCCAACACAGCCACTGCTCCACTGTAAATCTCAATGAAACAGATAGAGAACCACTTACATTAGTGCAATATCTTAGGGTGAAAGAGCAGGTATTCACCCACCAGCCCTATACCAGCTACTCAACTGACTCTTTGTTTGGTCTTCTATCTTGCTGCCCAGTCAAAGATTGTACTTATTAACCAGGATAATGCCTTAAAATGGTTTGCTTTATATCCTGAAAGACATTCTAAGGATTTAGAAAAATCACCTGTGGTTGTGACTCCAAACAAGTGATTTCTCTCTCCAGAGAGCTATTTTTTCATAGAAGTTTCAATACTTTTCGAGATTATAAACTGCAAGACAGCAGCCACAGCAAGGAAGATGAATTACGAAGAAAGACTACTGTAATTTGGCATCAATAGCATAAGGCCAAAAAAAAATAACACAGCAAGTGCATTAAAAGTTCAGGAGATCCATGGGCAAAACAAAGAGCTTATAGCAAACAAACTTCTATAAAACGCTACTGCTAAATAGAACAGCCTTGGGAAAAGTCACCAAGTGTGAATCCCAACAAGAAATGGCCAACCAATTAGGCCAATATCAATTGATTAAAACACCAAGGCATACATAAAAATGCAGGAAGAGCCTTAGAAATTTGTAACATCATTGCACAGTACTGACCCACATGGGAAGTTTTGACTCTTGTTCAAAAACACACCTGCCACACGAAGACCAGACAGTAACTGGTTCACTTAGACAGTACATCAACAAAATTCCCCTCCAAAGAGACGCCACAGAGCCTTCCAACAGCAGATTAACTATCGTTATGAGACTGTGCATATCTGAGGGATATTTCAGACAGTACAAACTGCAGTGGGAGAGGACAAAGTCTTATCCACTAGCCCAAATACCACCAATTTCTTTTAACCATACATGTTGCCAAGTAACTTTGAGTTTTTGAGGCCATTCTTCCACAAGTGCTAAGCCCATTTCCCATCCATTCATTGCTTATATTTATCTTCCTGATAAGGAGCAGCAGATTACAATTGGGTAAGGGAGCCCTACCCAAACAGTTACCCAAGAGGGAGCACAGACACCGGGTACTGTGCAAAGCTGGGCTATCAGATACCCAGAATTATATGTAAATAGATACTCCTTTATTTCCCACCACCATCTCACTAAAGGTTCATTCACAGGCATTTTTTCCTTATTTTATTTAATTAAAAAAGTTTTTACAGTAACCTGTTTTCACAGCAAATGTAAATCCAGCCTTTCCTTTGTTCCCTCTTCTGCTCTTCACTCTGAGCTCAGGTTTTCCCAATGTCTTCCCTTGAGGAACAGAACTGTGGCCTTCCCATCCTGGTATTCCACATCTTTATCCCTCAGCCACTGCTCTCCAACCGCCCAAATAAGCCACCTCAAAGCCCTGCACTCAGTAGGCATTACAGATATTTATGCCTTAGAGAAAGGCCATGCCTAGAAACCAAGCAATAGAAACAGCGTTATTCCATCTTATCTACCGAAAAATAACTCTCTGATGTTCTCCACTGAGAAAGACTTTTATAGAAGGACAAAGCTTTGCTTTTCATGCCTCCTACCAGGTGAGAAAAGGTTTGTAACTCTTTCTTCCTGTTACCTTCTGGGAGTTTTGAAGCAAAACTTCATAAAGGTTTAAATGACAAACTCTGTGTGAAACAGGACACAGAGAGAGGACAAAAACGTAAGGATCACCTGCAGAGACAATCAGTCAGGGAAAACGTTTTTCATCGACCTCTCTTGAAGAGCAGGGCAGAAAAAGACGAGTTTCAGGTGAATGGCAGGTCACTCCAGAAGGGGACAGTAGCCAAAAGGTCCAAGGAGCTTCTTCCCTTGAAACCTAATCAGCTCCAGGTTTGAAGATAAACCACATAAAATCATCTTGAAAGAACAACTTCACCATTTGACTAGAAACAAGACTTTCCTACTTGCTGTGAAATTCTACTGTAGCACATATCTTCATTTCTAAACAGAGAGTGGTGGCAGAACTCTGAAAGAGAATCAAAACTTAACAAATATAAGTTTTTCACAGCAGCAATTCTACCCTGTACAAGGAGAGGCTGTTTTCAGGTTCTCAGTTTACAAGGAAGCAATGATTTCAGAAAGTTTGGAGCATGAAGATGAAGAGACAATGAACACTTTAAAGCAAAATCGGCAAATATACCTGAGTCAGAGCAGCTCAAAATTTCTGATTTTTAGCTTTACAAATTGCTATTTCTCCCAGTCTTATGCTAGGATGGAAGACACCAAGAGTATATTAAAAGTCTGTGTTTTTATTGGAACTTCTAAAGAAGTTTGTATTAATAAATATTTTCATCCTTTTAAGTCTGAAAGTTTATTTACAGTGAAAGTGGCCGATCCTCTGAAACAATGCAACATCTGCTCTTCCCACTGAAAGTGACTGACTTGTCCTCCAGTGCCTCAGAGCTATCACTCTGAGCTACGCAATCACCTTGTATCACAACCCAGCAGTATCTTTAGCTCCTATAAATTAAAAATAGCCCAAACAGAAATAAAAGTCTTGATGTCTGCACCTACACTATTTACTTCGTAGTGAAGTACTTCATTTTGCTGTCCACAGAGCCAAGATCTTCCCTTTTAACTCAGCAGAAACTTTGTCAGTTACACTACTCACTGCCCACACATAAATTTTTTGGCCGCTTATGTTTTCACCAGTAAATAAATCAATCAGGAATATTGAGAATACAGGGCTGCTTTTTTGCCACAAGAAAAAAAAAAATAAAAGAAAATGCTGCTGGAGCAAAACCCATTATGAACTGCAAGATAATACACAGTCCAAAAGTTACATCAGAGTGTTGTCAGTCCTGCCAAATGCATCTTTACTGAAATTGTTCAGTGGAAAGAAGGTGATGTATCATGCAATTATTTATTTGAAGTGTACCAAATATTTCTACAGTAGGTCTTGGTTTTGCAACTGTAACAGTAAAATATTACACACATATTGCCATCTCATGGATACCACAACACTTATTTAAAATTCCAAGAAGGCAATCCCTACCAGAAAAAATATGCAGAATCCATAGCAAGTAAAATCGTAAAGATTCACAATGTGATAGCAGGAATTCACATTTGAAACAGTCCAGAAATCTGCCTCAGATTCTCTCGTAGTAGTTACTATTTTTATGACTTGGCTCAGACTTGCTTTAATCTCTTTATTTAGGGAGAAACTGCAAGCTTGCCAACTCTAGCAAACGTTAAGTACTTGAGTAAATTCCCCATCAATATAGGTCGTGCATTCGAGGGAACAAGGATGTGCTAAGTTCAGCTCCATCTTCTCCAAAGGGGGTTTCAGAGTAAGGCAGTGATGGGAGAGAGAGAGAAACAACGTGGCTAAGCCCCTCTTTCAGCTCCATCCTCCTCTCCAGACATCTGTCCACACTTTGTTGTGCCGTGATTGAGATGTTACGAGATGCAGCTCGCCCAGCCTGCTGTTATCCTACAACCCTTTTATCTGAGCAAGCAGGAGAGCACATGTATTGCCAATGCTATTGCGTCGTCACTCTTCCATTAAAGTTCAGTAACAGCACGAAGCGAGTCCAAGCAAGTCAGCAAAACCATCGGAAACCCAATAGATGTCAAGCTACCTAAGTATGGAGGATGAATACAGAAACAGTTCGAGCAGCCTGTGCACACTTCCCGGAGCATCTAGCCAAACTGCCTAAAGCCACCAAGTCCTGTCAAACCCCGAGGTTTGCTTTTAAAAAAAACTTGGCAGCCAACAAACAAAAACCTGTACAATTTCTGAAGCTGTGCTCGAACAAACGCATCTCTCTACCCAAAGGGCTCGGACAAGCAAGTAAACAAGTTTCGGGTCCTTCCTGCACTTCCCGGGGCAGGACCTCGGGCTGTCCCCGCACCGGGAGGACACGGCGGGGAGTCACGGAGAGGGACACGGCAGGAGCCCCCCCGCCGAGGGATGCCCGCAGCCGAGCAGGGGCCGCTTCTCCCCGACCTCCCCCGGGCTGCGGAGTCCCGGCCCTGCAGCTCCCCGCCCAGGAGGGTCCCCGGGCTCTCCCTCTGCAGGCAGCCCCACCCCGGCAGCTCTGCGGGGACTCCCCGCACCTGCCCCGGGGAGGCGGCGGGCGGGAGTCCAGGGCACCGCGTCCCCGCGGCGGAAAAGCCG
>VXAY01001453.1:28816-66152 GCA_013399855.1 Oxyruncus cristatus | reverse complement strand
CTGCCCCCGCGCCCTTCTTTTATTTTTTTAATTCCATACCTCTCTAACACCTAACTCACAGGCATCTCCACCTGCCCGGGGCGGAGCAGCCCCTTCGGTCCCCGGGACCGATGGATCGCCGCCTCCGCCGGCCGCTCTCGGCTCCACCGGCCCGTGACGGCGTAATTGGGTGAAATCGGTCATTTCTCATCCCCGCTCGGGGTAAGCTCCATCCCGCCCTTTGCTGGGCTGCGGCGGCCGCAGCCCATCCCCACCGCATCCAGCCCCACGAAGCTGCAGGATCAGAAGCGAGCTGGCAAAACTTCTGGGTCACGGCATCGGAAAGCGCTGGGCATCCCCCCCTTCCTGGAGCGTTTTCATCCCTCCTCCTGGGGTGCCGCATCCCCCCTGGGGCGCCCGCGTCCTCCCCCTCGGATACTCACGGCTCTCCCGGCCCGGGGCCGCCGGCGGAGGCGGCTCTGCCCGCCCGGCCTCGCAGGGCCTGGGCGGCTGCAGAGAAAAGGAGACCCACCACGGTTTCTTGCAGGCTCTGGCGCTGCCTCTTGCGATCCTCACCCTGAGCCTTAACGCCCGTATAATGTACTCGCTCCGTTCTGTAAAGCCCCCAGCAAAGTGTGGATTAAAAACCATTAGGTACATCAGCATGAGGCAGCTATAGCATACCCGTGCTCCTGCACCAGCACAAGTGTTTCTTTCTTTTTGCAGCTCACAGATCGGAGCTCGCTGCCAGGACCAGAATTTGTCACAGTATAAGACGTGCTCAAGAAAGAAAGATGCTCGAGTGGGGTTTGTTGTTTCTGGTGTTTGTTTTTTCCCCATAATATATCTATGATTTGCAGCTTTATCATGTAAGGCATGAAACACTCGTATAGCTGGCTCATCTTTCAACATGCTTTACCTTTATTCTGGATTGTAAAAAATCAAGATTGATGGGGTGAAATTCCAGTGCCAAAAGAGGGAACACCTTAGAAAAGAAGGCCAGAACCATAATGTAACATCTGAAAATGTCTTTTAGTCAGCATTTACTCCTGGCAACATAAACCCGCCATCCTATCATCTTGCCCTCCAAAATAAAGAAAATGCTGCCAGAAAATCTGGGATGGGGGACACACACAAACACTCTCCCGGCAGAAATTACTCTCTCTTGATGAAGGAAGACCTGTTTTTTGAGAGATGCCTTCTTCTGATAAGCATTTTCTATCATTACTTCCCTTTGTACACAGTGAATTGTAAATTTTGACAGCTGTCATTAATCCTTCAGCATTTTCAGTACTTAAGAAGGAATTATGGAAATGGCAGAAGTGGAAAGTTTTGACGGCTGAGACACAGGTGAGAGATCAGAGTTTGCTGCTCTTGTTACAGCCAAAAAAAACGTGATAATGTATACGCACAGTAACACTATTTTTCTGGTTATGAGGCTGTACAGGTGCATCTACAAATAACCAGCAAGGTCATTACTATGTAAAAATGAAGTCAATATTATAAAATCTGATAAATTTAACAACACAGCACACTTAAGGCCTGGTTCCTATTTCAGACAGGATCCCAGGTATTGTTCTCTCTCAAAAAAATGTCAGAATTTAAGGTAGCGTAGACTAATGAAAAGACAGAAAATTATTATGCATGAAATATTATTATACAAGAAATAAAATCAGGCAACCGTTTTCTGTGAATAAATATATTCCAACTTGGACTTGAAAAATTTTTTCCACCTTCTAAATATAACATTACAGAAGGTGAGAACCCTTCTGCCTGGGAGTGAAACTCCACACATACACCGTTTCAAAGAACTGGAACCTTTTTCTCTAAAATCCTTGCGTTGACACGCTGCTGGTGTTTTTTTGTCACACCTGCTACAGCCATACCTGGGCCCTTTCAGGGTTGTACAGATGCTCTCTGGCCTTCCAAAGGTGTGCAGGCACTGCCTGCACGCTCTTTTTAGAGTCCAAGAACTTAGAAACATGTTATTGTAGCAAAAAAGAAATTATCTACTTTTGTAGCTCAAGTTTTAAAGGCTCAACCTGCTTTGTAACAAGCAGGAGTGACTGAAACAGCTTTAAAAGCTGTTAAAGCTTCTGCTAATGAAGACATTGTCCTCCTCTATTAAGGGTGGAAAAAACCCAAGAACTAAAGACCACTTGATTCCTCCAAAGCACTCAATAAACAAGTGACTAATAGTACTAAATAGCACCTAACGTGTAAAATATACATTTTCTACTCCTACCTCTTTATTATTATTTTTTTTGGCTGATCTTCTCTGATACTTTGCTATCTTAATCCTTCACTGAAGTTTTCCTTCCTCATTCTGTTTCTCTATTATGATCACATGGGCTCAAGATACTGCTTCCTTCCCAAAACTGTTATTTGTAATAAATTGCTAATTTCATCAATCCCTAAACCCCATGGATCCTACATACCATTAGTCTTACCTATTTCAGTCTCTGTCCTGTTCCCCTGGGTAAACAATCTGGGGTTTCAGCAGTGTGTGTATTACTATTTATTCAAATCTCTGCCATATAATAATAATAACCAGTGCTTCTTATTTACTCCTTCTCTTATTCTCCCTGATACTTCCTATTAGGAAGAAATCTCCCAGGAGTTGTTCCTGGATACAACTGCAAATACTAACTCAAGAAACAGGGTATGGATTTGAGAGACTTTCTGGAAAACTTCTGAACTAGAAGCCAGCAAACAAATCACACTAATTCACATAAGTTGTGCTGTTTTTCTGCTTCTGACAATACTCAGTATTCTGCATTCTAATATTTAATAACATTAATCATTCAAGAAATAGCCCTGGCATAACCCAGAAAAAAATATTCAACCATATAAACAATCCCTTTATGCTTAACAGTCTTTAAAGCATGGCACAGAGTATGTGTTACCAAGCAAACATATCCTGAGAAATCATTCACACTCTCCTGAAACATTTCCATCACGGATAGGAAGGAGTATCTGTCCTGTAAGTCACAAGAAACTCAATTAAGCTGCCATAGCAAGTCTTATTGAATTCAACAAAATTCAGTTTATCTTAAGAATATCTCCCTTAAAAAATCTGCTGTCTGAGGCACACCTTTTTACCATCTCCTGCCCTTTAGTCTCCTTGTATTGCTCTTTTTTTCCCCTTTTCACTTAGCCTTGGATGTTTTTCCCTATTTTCGATGTTTATCATCCTTGCATTAAGCGGAAGGAAAACTAGGAGTATCCTATGCACCTTTTAAGGGTCATTATGGTGTAATACACATTATACACTGTATTACAACTGCATTCATTCATCATCTCTGGAGGTGGTACAGCTAGAAAAAGGGGAAACTGGGACAGGCTGGTAGCCTAGTTCCTCAGCACATCCCTCATTGTATGTGAAGAGTATCAGAGTGGGTTCCCTGTTTCAACACTTGAGCTGAGTGGAACACTGGTATCACAAAGCTAAGGAAAGGCAATAGTGACAAAGCCCTGCAGCATGCAGGCAAATCATGGGCTGTAGCCTGCAGCCCTCAACATTTTGTCACAGGAAGAGGACTGTCAAGGCTTCAACTAGTATTTCTGCTCGATCTCAAAAGCAGCAACAAAGATTTATTAAAACATACTCTATTTTTTTTTCTTAGCTTTGCTTGCTCAGCGTTCCAAAGCACATAATTTTATATCGCAGCTTGTTCAGAACAGCTCCAGGAAGAAACTGTCCAGCAAGAATTACCCTCTCCCTCTTTAACATATCCTCGTAGCACCTATATCTAGCACCACATTCCTGTGTTAAGAAATGCAAACACTTTTCTGCCACTTCTCTTTCAGATTACCAATACTACCACTGTCTGATTTAGGATACCATTGGGAAAAACTTTCTGTTGTTATTGAATCAAATACACCGTTCTCTGTATCTACCGTTCTTAATGTATATGCTGCATAATTTCCCCAACAACTCGTGCACCCTACATTGGAATGGGCTGCCCAGGGAGGTGGTGGATTCTCCATCCCCGGAGGTTTTTAAGATGCGACTGCATGTGGCACTTAGTGCCATGGTCTGGTAACCGCGGTGGGAGTGGATCAAGGGCTGGACTTGATGATCTTCGAGGTCCTTTCCAACCTGTGTGATTCTGTGATTTCTTTTTTCTGCCCTAATCCCTTCCTAACAAAAAACCAAAACAACCAAAAATTTCAAATAAATTCACAAATGACACCCTGAATATGAGGCGACATCAGCAAGTTACTGATGTACCACAAAGCAATAACTAGAATGAGACTTAAAAAGGTCAGAAAACATCTCATGATCCAGCCAAGGCAAAAAAACCCTCTGCAAAAGCAACTCTTGCCCCTTTCAAACACTGAAAATGCAATACAGTCTGCTATGTTAAACACTGCCTTAGGAGCCTCTATCACATAGACTGGAAAGAAAATGGAGCCAGCAACTGGTAAGTGAATCTCAAGAACAGTCTGTGATGCAATTATAGTTTTCCAATATCCATTCAAACCAAATATCCAAGTCAAAACCAAATAGAATAAATGAAATATTATGAAAAATCGTGGGAAAAATTGGATCTTATGATCTCATCAAAGGCAATGACTCCATCTCTAGTGGAAGGTGTCCCTGCCTGGGGGGAGGAGGGGGGTGCTATCTTTAGATGGTCTTTTTTAGGTGGTCTTTAAGGTCCCTTCCAACCCAAACCATTCCATGATTTTTCATGACTGACTGCTGTAGAAAATCCTCCTCAGCTTCACTTCTCTATCTATGTAGCAAAACAGTACAAGGAACAATGTAAAATTAAATACACCCTTTAATAAATCAAAAAGCAAAAGCAGAAAGAGCACGGAATGGCTGCACTTGCACAGAGCCACCAGCCAAAGCTCCCTAATATCCAGGAGACAAGTTACATAGCTAGCACTGCATTAAAGCCAACAACACATCAACTCCATAAAGAATATCCGAAGAGATTTCAAGTAACCATGCAGTGTCTGGTACTTTTCTGGAAAGGAAGCTGACTACATAATGAGCACCAACTTTTCATTTCTAACAATTAAACTTTTCTACTTAATTTTATCCCATCAAAACTTGCTTTGTTAAAGAATATAACACTCAAAGATACTTAAGAAATTAAAGGTAAATAATAAGGTAAATGGTGCATTAAGATAAAACCTGATAAACAAAAGCAAATACATGAATAAGTAGGAAAACACTACATTTTGAGACCCACAATAGCAGATGAGTTGTGGCCACTTATGAGAAATAGATTATTTTCCTCGTCCACACAACTTTTTTGAGAGTTAAAAGATCTGGAGTCTAAAGAGTTGATTAAAAATCTTCCACAGTAAATAAGAAACTTCACCTTCAGTGAGCTTGGGCTCATTTACTGAAGCAGAAGGTATTTCCATAGGAAGAAATCCTGAAGTTCATAAACGTGTTAGCTCCAAGCTTTTCCACCGAGTGGTGGTAACGAGATCAAGAAGTTCAGGAGAACTGGTAGCAGAACTCAGAACACCACCAGTGTTCACTCATTCAGGTATTGATTTATTCCATCTCTCCCTCTGTACACACAGGGATTTCTCTGTGTGTGGGAACACGTATCCCCACTCTACGTGTACATGTGCCACACCAGAAACCTAGTGTCACATTGATGAAAGAATGAATGGTTTCTGAAAATATTTCAAGGGACGAAAAAAACCCATTTAAATTTTTTTTTGTTTGTTTAAGGGATGAACTCTAATCTTAAACACAGTTTGCCGCTTTAGCGTTCAGTTCAACAACATAATTTCCTCCATGTTAAGAGCTGAAGAGAATTGGGGTGAGATGGATGACAGGTCAGAATGTAGTAGTATTTATTCCTGAATGAGTAAATATAAATCAGAGACCCACTGGAGAAAAAAACCTCCAGTGAATAATATTTTCATATATTTCATTGAGTTCAATATACGACATGCTATGATGTCCTCCTTTTTCATGTGATCTCTAATAGTCACAGAAAAGAATGGAAATGAAATTAAAAATTATGTGTTTACTTTCCCAACGTTACACATTTCAGTGAGATCCATTTTTCAGAATGGGAATATTTGGCATCATCTGAAAATCAAACCCCTTTACAATATTTATGGTTATAACCTCTCAGCTTAAGACACCATAAATCACATCAGACATTAACTGGTTCACATTCACAGGGCACTTGTTCTAACAGTACCAAAACACGGTAGAATATTAAGCACACACTGGGGAAGGATATTTCCAGTCTTGTCTAATACAAGGCTTTGCCGTGTACTGTTTAGATGGTACCACTTGCACCACAGCTTATACAGGAACAGGTAATAGTTATACACGTGTGTGATCACTGAGTTTGTTCAGACTTTCAGCAGCAGTGACACTGGTGATGATGTTGACTGGTGTCCAGTGACAGGACCTGAAGAAATGGCATGGACCTGTGTCAGGGGAGGTGCAGGTTGGGTATTTGGAAAAGGTTGTTCACCCAAAGGGTGGTCAGGCACTGGAACAGGCTCTCCAGCGAAGTGGTCACAGTGCCAAGCCTGTCAGAGTTCAAGAGGCAGTTGGACAACATCTCATGCACATGGTGGGATTCTTGGGGCTGTTGTATGCAGGGGCCAGGAGCTGGACTTTGATGATCCCAGTGTGTCCCTTCCAGGACAGGGTACTCAGTGATCACTTAGGCAGTCCCAGCTTTACCTTGTGGCTCCGGGGCATTAGAGTATACACCACACGTTGTCAACAGCATCACAAGACTTGCTTTGGAAAATGCAACAAGACGCAGAGGTGGTCACAGCCTTATGTTTACATTGGTCTACTGTTCTGCACCCAAGTTTTGCCTCCTGATTTTATCTCAATAGACTGCTGTGGTTAATTTAGCTTTTTTACAGTATGCCTTAAAATGGCTATAGAACTCCTTGCAGGAATGTGTGTGAGCTACACAATAATAATTTTAAAACCACACAATTTTTACGACTCATGATTTAAATACTGGTAGATACATGTAGTACAGTAATAGCCTTAAGGTACTTATTATGGTCCTCCTGAATGATGCTTGACACTATCACTGTCTGAAAGGCCCTGTCTATTCATTAGAACAATGATTTTTTTTTCCTGAATAACTAATGACTTACCAATGTGTCTGCTGTAGTGAAAGAATATAATTACAAATAGGCACATTAAAATACTATCAAAAGAATTTAATCCAAATTTCAAAATATTAATAACTTGTGTGCTTAATTAAAGATAACCATATCAAAATAGCCTTGAGTACGTTATAGATTACTAGGCTGAAAACAAATCATTGTAAGGAATAAAGTCAGCATTGCTCTAAAAATAGGGAGGATTTCCAAAGCTCAGCATATCTGTTTTGGCATTTTGACAATTAAAAAATGTCTACATAATTCATTTAATTAAGTAAAAACTTACTCATTAGCTCAAGCTATATAAATCATGCTAAGTTTTACCAAATGTACATTTCCTTGAGTATCTGTAAAACCTTCTGTATTCAGAAGACAAGGCAAAATACTATTAATAGCAATATCAAGACAACTGCCACGGGTAAGCTACAAATTGGTGCCCAGGCGGCAACACGAGCAGTTGTTTCTTCATCCAGTTTTTGAGTTGCCTTGGAGTTATAATGCTCTTGTATTGTTGAACTCTGAACTAAAAATCCTTGTCTCCAAGATAGGAGGATGAAGTACAATTACTGTTAATGGCTACACGTTAATTTAATTAAAATGCTGACCTACTTTATTTATTATCAGAGTGGAAGAAGTTAGTTCCAAGATTTTTCTGGTCTATGGCTATGTTCACGTGACCCTGTAGACCAACAATTCTTTGTGATAATTACATGGATAAGGTCATCAAAAATAAACCTCTAGTTTTAAAAGACCATCTTCCACCTTTTTTTTTTTTTTTGCATAATCATGACCCAATGTATGCTTGCATATATATTTATATATAGTTAGTTAGGAGCTTAATTTTTTGCTTTCGTTATTGCTATGTACACTCCAATGTCACTTGACATACTTCTGTAAATGCATTTTCTCCACACAAACCTGAATTTAATACAGGATACCCATTTTCTAGACCTACACTCAAAATAATGCATATTTGCTTTTACAGAATTTCAATACTGACACCTCCTAAATATATTAAATTACCCTTGAACTAACCTTACCATTGGCATTCCCACTAGAACCAAAGATCCTAATGCATTTTAAATGCATCAAGTGAAGAGGAAAAGAAAGTATAAAAATGTTTTAAAACTCAAACCAAAACTCAACTATTCCCTGGGAACCAATATGCTGCAGTCTTTACAGGAAAATGCATTTACTGTAAAACAAAAATACCAAAACCGAACAAAACATGCAGAAATAAAATAAAAAAAATCTTTACACGATTTCTCACTACCCTGGAAGAAATAAGATTATGTTTAAACTTCCTGATCTTGAGTTAGTTTGAAAACAAGGAAGCGAAAACAACAAAACCCCCAACTAAACAAACAACCAATCCATCCCTTAAACCTACTTGTTTTAAAGCAGATCTTGGAATTTTTACCCTATATTTATTAAGCTTAAGCCTGGTAGACTCAGCCACTGCCAGAATGGTTCCTCACTCCCTCATGATGTCTAAACTTGCCACTTTTGAATGTCTTCACTGCTACACTTCTGTCACTTGGAAATCCCCATCAGTTATGTGACCTAACACCAAAATAAAATAATCTTCATTCTTTCCTTCTCCTCTTTACAAATACTCCTGCATTACTGCAAGACACTGAAGTCCCTGTAGCTTCTGCTGGTAAAGCTTTATTGTCATTACTTTAATGCTTGGACATAAATGGTTTCCTTGAGGTTTCTAGTTCTTTTTGTACATCATCTTCTCTAAATTCCCTCTGCTCACTTTCCAGAGCAAATAATTCTCTTATAAAAGTATGTTTATATCCAAATGACCAGAAGTGTAATCTATTTGCAGGCAGATTATATTTAAAGATCAACTCCTAAAGAGAGCAATTTAGGTTTCTTTACTGAATATTCATCTCCATTATGTCCTCCACATTATTTTCAGAAAGCAAAATATGGATTAGTTTTGTAATAACACCATAAAGGTTGAAAAGCAGGAGCTGTAACAAAATTGTCTCACTGAGGGAGAATAAAAATAACATTCAGGGAACACCACTGCAAAATGAGATTGATATAAAGATGCAGGGCACATGTCTACCTCTACACCACTGTTCCTTGATATTCTCCTTCATCTTCCTTGCTTTATACTTGTGGAGGTTCTCTGATGCAGTCTGACTTTGGTACTCCGGGTTGCCCTTACGCTCTCCCTTTGCGGCTGGCAGGCCTGTCCTGTCTTTCTTGGCAGTACCACAGAGTCCCCACAGCCACAATTTGCTTTCCTTGTTGCTTAATTTTCAGTACAGTCAATTCTTTGACTCTCTAACTGATGCTTCATTTTGCAAAACATGTTTTCTTATCATTTCTCATCTGAAGTTTACTCTCCCTTCATATGAGGAACTAATGAGAAAGCCGAGAGAAAACCAAACACTATTTGTATTAATTAATTAGCAGGAAGCCAATTTTTGCTCAATATTGCAACCATATATTTTGGATTTAACAGAACATTCCTCAAACTGAAGGCCAGCAGCGAAGTGAGTGGATTTTGGACAAAGCATTTTCTGCCCCCATGAAAACAGTAGCAGGAAACAAACTCCAGTGGTCAAAATTGGATCATAAAGATGAAAAACCATGTGTTTCTGGTCTTTAAATTGCTACTCTGCAGAGTGATAAGAGACATCATATAGAACCTTATCAGGATTTAATTTCCTAACAGAAATGAGAAAGGAATGTGCAACCCCCCTCTTACATGATCTAACATTAGATTGCTGTACACAATAAAAATATCTTAACAGGCCTATACCTAAGGAAGATAACATTCCATCTCTTCTTCCTGAAGATGCTTTCTAAATACAAATCCTTTTAAAAATAGCATATTTCTGGTTTGCTGTGCATGACTGTCTTCTTCAGGAAATGTTTTCGAGCAAAAACCTGCTCACAGTTACTGTATCTTTTCAGTGCTTCTGTAATAACGCCTCGTAAAATGCTCTTAGTGCATGAGGTTTATGAATGAAGCCTGTTAAAGTATATGCAGTACAAAAACATGATTGTTAAATCTCTTTGAAGTCTAATTCATAACTGTAGTCTAACCGTATCCTAAAGGATCTATACTACAAGCCACCACCACTATGCGAAAAATCTGATTTGCATTTGTATTTTGTACATGCATCTTTGCCTTGTCATTCTGCATCCCCTTATGACTCTTCTATCCTAAATTATATTTACTAAATCCCCCCACATACTATTCTATTACCAGGCTCTACCAACTACAATGTTAATCCAGACAAACTTAGATTTCCAAAGGGTTCACTGTGACCAAAGTCGTCCTTTTGATCAAGAAAATGAGTAAATTTTGACACAAATTTTGTGATGTTCATATTACACTGTATTTACTGTAGGGACACTATAAAGAGCGTTTACAAATGATGCAGGCATGTTCAGCATCCACCTAGGGCCTCTGGGAATAGCAGAGACAAGCAGTGCTCCGAATTTGCGAGGTGCTTGCTCTGCCAAGTAATGGGTAGCATTTTAAGACGAGTGGCTGTAGGAAATGAGGGCTCCCACCCTCAGCTTCATCTTTTTTCTGCTCTGCAGATTTTGCAGTTTCACCTCCCAGTGTTTGTAACCTAATCTAATTCCAGGAATCTAAAATATTCGTTACAACAGAACAGGATTATTTACTACTGTGGCTGTACTATGTAGTATGTGCTGGTCTCATTTTACAGAACTACCAGTACCATTAGAAGGAGTAGTTTTCTATGATCATCTTGTACGTTTGTTAGGCAAACTAAAAAATGCTAATTATTAACAAAACACATTAACATGTGTACTCCTGAACACACTGAGGCTGTGTCTATCTTATCTTGTTTTAATAATTTCTGAGTCCTGTCCCTCATGCTTAAAAATAAAGCCCACAAAAAGCACTTATAGTATATATTCATGACACTGCTTCCTAAAAACATCTCAGAGGAGGATTTGCCTTTTTTCCTCCCCTCTCCACATCTATTGGGATGATGAGGCAGATAGGATTTCCCATCCTTGTCTCCAGCATGTCTTCTGCGTCAGCCTGCTCTGTGACTCTGCAAAGCATAATATACATCTTGGTTCTGTGCCAAGATTGCCTGGGAAGCCAGACTTCCAACCAGCTCTTCGTACCACAACCAAAATCATCCAACCTTACGGAAATACACAGCTGACTATACTCTTAAATACATTTTGGTGTGAAAAAGCTTCAGATAAGAAAACTTCAGCAAAACCTGACCTTTCCTTGGACATACTTCAAGACTTACTGCAATCTTATGTTCCAATAATAGAAACGCCACAAATGAATACGCAAATATTTAAATTTTAAAGTTATCACCCTAAGGGAAATTTTTGGTTAAACATAAATGGCATGATTACCTAATGGGCATAGCAAAATGTTAAGAAAGAGAAGTGTTTGGATAAAACAGCAACGATTAATTTTTCATTTCATTTTTTCTCCAATATAACATGCTTCTGGAGATCATACTTAGTGAACATACTCGTGGTTCCAGGCCCACACAGTATTTTAATTCCATAAGGTGCGTGGGAGGCTTTTTTAAATCCGCATAATTTTGTGTTATTTTCTTTTTACATGTTATTATCATCAGATGGAGGGGAAATTAAACATTCCGAACGTGTTAAAAGCCTTGGTCTTCTTGACTCCTATTACCAACTGCTAACTATTGCTAAACTCATCCATTTTTGGAACATGAACAACCTTGATAACATCAGATGAAGACAAAATAAAAATAGAACTTTGGCAAATCCTGTGAATTGAATTCCGGTATCTCGGAACACCATGTAAAGCTCTTGATTGCCTTTGCAAATGTAGCTCACTACATTAATATTGAAGCTAACTCATTTCCTAAGTTTCCTAAGAGCAGCCAGAACTATAGTCATGCTGGAAAAGAGAGGAACTAAATAAAATACATGCTACAAATATAGCTGTGATTTGTTTTTTCCTGGAAAAGGTTTTGTGAAAACTTTTCCAGAAAAGGTTTTGTGAAAATTATTGCTAACCAACTTTAGTCTTCCTTTCTTTTGGGGTACAGTATATATTTTGTTTCCTCCTTTTCCTTTGTCTGAGTGGACGGTAAAAGCAACCTGCTTCATCACCTAATTATTTGGCTTTTAAAATGACCAGAATTGAAAAACATTCTGTAGGTTTTCTTTCTTCATACAGTCCTTATTTTGACATACAGTCCTGTGTTGAGCACTTGGATTTTATCACTATTTAGACATGTGGTAATGAAGGTGCTTAATGAGCAGCAAGTCCAGTTTTTGCCTGTCTGGGTCATGTTGACATGACAAGACCATGCATCTGGTGCCTCAGGAAGAGGTCCCTGGAGCTCAGCCCTACATAGCAGGGAAAATGCTGGGCTGTAGAATAGGAAGCACTGTCTTGACCCTGCATTTCTCTGCAGGACATGTTGACACATACAAGGTGGTGTCCCTGTTTTTTACAATCCCTCTAGCAGCACTCACAGCAAACATGCTCCGCATAGACCTTCAGGAGGATGATGTGACTCCCATCACCTCCACATGACAAAGCACAAGGCCGAAAAACTCCACAAGTATGGCTGGCTGAGGTCAAGCACCTTCCACTCCAAGTACTCCAGCACCTGTCCTCAACACCTGTGTCTCTCTGTCTGCACTGATAAAGCCTCTGCCAGACCACAAGCTCAAAAGGATCCTCTGATGAGGCAAGAACATAGGCACCCTGTGGCATCACATCAAGGTGTGATGTCACAGGACCGATGTCATGAGAAGGCAGGTTATTATATATGAAGGATATATATGACCCCTTTTCCCCCCTTTCACAGGTGAAGAGTTGCCTGAGGTCAGGAAAACCAACTAAGAAGCCTGCAGGAGATGCTTGTGTTTCCAGCCCTTGCTGGGTGGTGAGAGAAGCAAGATCCCCGAGAGAAGTCATGCTGGGACAGTGGCACAAGTTCCAGCAAGTGAACAACACAAGCATCTCCATCCTACAACCAAGGCAGTCTGTCCTGCTCCTCAAAGTCCAGATGAAAAGCCAGATACAGATATCTGGGCTGCCCTCAGGTCCCAACTGGCTCCTGTGTGGCTGCCACAGCCTGACAGCAGGTATACGATATCTCAGTCCACCAAAGCTCTTGGCTGCCTCCTTACATATAAATATGTGAAAAACAGTGAACATCAGGACCGTCAGTAACAACATCAGGGAGAGGCAGATGTACATTTATATGCAGAGGAGAGTAATTTATGCTGATGTAGGTACAATAAAAACAATTCTGGTATGCAAAATCCTAGCAGGTCTAGGCAATCACATACATGGTGTCCACAGAGGGACCATCACTCAGGTGGGATGTTTCACAGCGGGAAGCTGCAGCCACAATCCACAATTTAGGGTGGAAGCCCACAAAGCAAAATTCTGCTTTCTCATCCCATGGAAAATGAGGCAGGGATCCAAAGATGCATTTGCTATTCTTCCTTCTTCCTTTTTGATGATATATTCTCTCTCAACAGGTTATGGATGTACTGAAGCCATTCTGCTGATGAAGGGACCTATGCAACTGCTGTCTGCAAGCATGGCCAGGGCAGGACAGAGCTGTAGTGGTTGGGGCTGCTTGTGGAGAACATTCAGGAACAGGTATTGACAGGTACTTAAGGGACAGCAGTTGTGACAACACACCCAGCGCGTGGTTACATTCCACATGCTACAGGGGACCAAGCATGGACACGGCTGGGAAATGTCACCTGGACTGAGCCCCCCAAAAGGATATGGAAGAGCTCCGTAAGCTAAAAAACAAGTGAGAGCAAAGGGCCATTTAAACAATCGAAAATGCATCTGAATTCCGATCAGATATAACACCAGCTCTTGACCAGCAGCAGTTCTGGATTTTCCTGCCTTTAACCTTTTTTATCATGTCCATTTAACATTGCTGAATCTCGAACCTTGAGAGAGGCCCTCAACAGTAGTTGAGTCTGGCTGTAAGTTAGTAAAAATATCAACAGAAATCAAACTCATATCTCAAATGTATGCATTTCTCAAAACATAATTGTTATATGATCAATGCCTTTAGGTGCCTTACTATTAGCTTTTATTTGGTAGAGCACTATATAAGTCTTTTTTGCTACAGGGTGAGAAGAGATAACAGATATTTTTAAAAGCACAGAATACTTTAAACACTAAGAACCACCAAAGACCTGAATTAATTCAATTTCAGATTTAAAAAAAAAGCCTCAAATGTCAGGTGATCTCATTGCAGTCATAAATATCTGGAAGTTGTGTAATTATTTAATGCTTTCTTCTGTTCATAAGCCTCTTAGAACAGAAGCACATTCTCCAGAGATCACTGGCTTACTGTGTACCTAAAGAAATTAAGCTACAGTTCAATTATGGGAAATATATTTCATTCCCCTAGGAGAGGGCAAGTGAAAGTGTTTAAGTTCAAACAGAAGTTAGATTAACAATAAGAAAGTTATTTAACCCCTAACGTATATAGGGAGGTCCTTGCACATCTTTGCAGGACAATTTCCTCGCAACCAGTGTAGAAAACAAAGCATAGAAAGCATATGTTTATTTTTGTTATGGATTCAAAATCCATTTTCAAATCCTATCAGTGAACAATCATCTTCCATTTAGTAGCCATGTATTCTGTGAAGTTCTTTAAATAATATTTAAAACCTGACGTAAGCAATATGCAGCATTCATTGCTGTCCATCAGTATCCTGTATCACCACCCAAAGCATAAAGTGCAACTTGGCAACAGGCAACACCTTTCCACTGGTACTGGGTAAACATACAATGCTTTGCCTACAGCCTTTACTTTCCCTCTGCCAATTTAATTTCACCAAAATATTGATGAAGTTCCGAGGTATGAGTGGTTTGTTGTTTTGGGTGGTTCTATCCTATAAGGTCTAACAGAAATTTTTTCCCGTTTCTTTTAAAGCTCCACAACATGTTGCATATTTCACTAGAAATAGTTTTGCTGTTGCTGGTTTTGCCTTCAACTACGCTGCAATTTTAGTGATCCATAAAGATGTTGAGGCCACACTTCAGGAAAGGACACTCAAGTCCTTAAATGCACACCACTTGAGTGGCCCTAATGAAGTCAAGCGGGAGCACCAGTCTACACCAATTGAGGTAAGTAAGCCTTAAAACCTCAAAAAGGAGTTTATTGAAACCAAGATACATAAATGCAAATCTGTTGATAATAAACAGAGTCAGAAACCGGAGAGCTGAATGGCTTCGCTGGCTGCTTTAAAATCAAGATTAAATCAGAGGCTGTCTAAGAACAAGGCTACCTGCTTCATTGACAGAGTGTGGTACATCAGAAAACAATTAAATCAGAGGACTTAGCATTTATTTTTGTTTAAACTGCAGTCAGTACCAGCCATTGACCAATAACAGTATTTAAATAGCAAGCAAGCAGTGTCACTGTTGGGCAAGAAAAATGAACCAGCAAAGATTAGGAAATACACTGTAGTGGGCAGACAGCTAAGCACAGGCATCAGTTATTTAGGGATTCAGTCGTGCCTGCTGCCCACAACAACAAAAACAACTCCCTCTGCTGTATTTTCAGAAACGAGCTATCTGCCAACCATAACACAGCAGTTGCAAACTTCACTAAAGATTTCAGCTTAATTACTCCAGCATTCCTCCAAGCACTTACAACAAGGACTGATCCGTGGCTCTGGAACAGAGCATTCCAGCAGCCTCACATCACTCTAACAAGAGAGCTTGGATGTGAAAAGCTCCATTCAAGCAGTTGACAAGCTTGAAAGCACCACCCCTGCTATTCAATCTCCTTCCAGTTCAGATATTCTTGTAGGCCACATATAATGACACATTATTTCTTTTGGTTTGTGCTGGCATCCTACAAAGCTACAGAAAGTCTCTCAAGCACACTGCAACATGTTTGTTGCCTCCTCCTCCTGCTCTTGGAGTTAATCAGGACTACAGCAGGTTTACACAAGAAGGGAGCCTCCGTTATTCAGCTGAGAAACATACAGATGCACACATATATATTTTATTCATATATGACAGATATATAGATATCTATATCTGCTGCAAAACTTTCACCTCCAGGGAATGCATAAAATATCAATACTTTTATAATGTATCATTGGATTGCAATGCATAATTTTATAAAGGATTGTATTATGGTTATCATACTAACAGGTTATAGACAAGAAAATCTGAGGCATAGAAAAAAGCATAGTCATTCACTCTTATAGACAAGCTCTTGCTTTATACCACACACGAGACCCAAAATAATTCTTGGACTCCTGCAAACATAGGCAGGAAAAGAGCAAAGCCCTTTTGATTGGCACAGGGATAAGCTGCTGCTCAAGGAACTCTCTGCTCATGCTGGTAATTTCCTCTGCGATGTTCCCCATGATTGATTTTCACAAGTAGGAGTGAAACAGAATCATGCAAGCTGGGGCATTGCCTAGAAAATAAATCTTTGAATTCAGCTGACAAAATGAGTCAAACAGCAATATCATCAGGACCATGATACAGCTTAGGTTGCCTTGCCAAAGAGCACAAGAATCTACTCAGGAACGACACTCTTAAAGAAAAGCAGTTACTGTTGACAAAATGTCTTTTTAATGGCAAATAGTGCCGGGCTGGGAGTGCTGGTGCAGCCTTAATGATATAAGTGAATGCTGTATCAACTTAAACCCTACAAAGTTCTGGAACAATAGCTCTGAGTGACAGAAGTCTTCTTTATACACTACTGAAATCAAATGAACGGGAAAGGGAAAGGCAAATAGGTTGCAAAGGCATCTGATAGGAAATTTAAGGGGTGAAATTCACTGTTCCTTTTCCTGTCACCACTTCTTGACAGTTCATTGTTCACATCTTGGTCAGGGCTACCTTTTGCCTACTGGTAAATGGCCCTTTTTTACAACCAAAAATGGTTGTAAAGACCAAAAATGATCTTTCACACCCTCTGAATAAGCTGTTTCTAGCTACCACTACCTTTGTTATTTTAATAAAGAACCTTCTTAGCCATCACAAGGCTATTTTCCATTTCAAATTAAACCGGCTGGCTAGTCAGTACTTAGACGTAGCAAAACAACCTTTACATGTGAAGAGTAAGGTGTCCATCTGGATTCTGCTGTGGTCCACTCTTAGTTTTGACTAAACAGTGATAGCTTGCACTGCTCTCCTGCAGAGTACTCATAAATAAACAAAACCCCTCCAAGATCATCTCCTGATGTTCAAGGATAGAAAGTTTGCTAATAGTAAATAGCTAGACTTAATGGAAAGTGGACTAAACATGACACTTCATTCACAGCTCTCAGCATTATTGAAATAATTGTCATTGCAATTAGAGTTAGAAATATACTTACAAGCAAATATGTTCCAATATTTGCATGACATTTGTGATAAAGGGTGCTCCTGGGGTAACAGAATATAACAACGTATAAAGAAAGTTAAAAATTAAAAACAATCTGCCATATACCTAAAAAGTTATACAACAATAATGCCCAAATAGACAAATTCCCCTCTTTTCCATTATATCCTGCTAAAATAATTCTCTTCTAAAATGCAAATGTATTTCCCAATCTTGCAGCATCTGTGCTTTCATACCTTACTGGTCCACACAACACAAAAGAGATTTCAACTTGTGCACTCTAAGTCTGCATCACAGTGCTTATTTGCAAGAGGGGGAGAACAGACATAATCAAAGGGGCAGATGCGTCTCTGCCCCAATTTCGTATGCTCTGGATGAAATTACTGGAGTACAGGAACTACTATCTATAGATGAACTACTATCTCCACTAGAGTGGAGAAATTCTGTTGGATGAAAAGGATGAGAAACAAGGAGGTGGGGGTTGTAAAATGCTTTTTTTGGGCTCTTTGCATATCCAGGTGAAAACTTCAATAAACAGCAGCTGTAAAAGCCAAAGCCACACATGCAATTTTTCCAGGCAACTCATTCTCAAATCTGCCTTCATTCTTTTTCAGTAATTTCACAGAAAAATTCATATGCATCCAGAATGAATAATCCGAAGTTACAAATTGGGTATGGAGGCAGATGATACAGGGTTTTTTTGTGACAATTAGTGCCACAAAAAGATGCTGCAGAAGCACGCCAAGCAACCATGTCTCAAATTGCCGACTTGGAAACCCAAAACTCCTCCTTTCAATGTAAAAAAACCTAGTGAAACATGGAGCTCTTTTACTGACAGATTTGCAGCCCTTCCCTTGACTAGGGAAAACCAAGAAAGGCTGACAGAACATGTAAGAGGTTTGGCACACAGAAAGCTGCTATACAGGTCCATGTACAGGAATCCCTGTGCATAATTCTCAGGACCAATTGATGAATTGCATCAGCATGTGCAGTTTTTGTCTCTCCTGACAAGACAGAGTCAAGACTGCCAGGCTGAGCCTAAACTCTTCAACTCATGGCGAAACTCTTCAGCTCACAGTGCCCCAGGCCCACAGAGCAGCTGAGCTATTACCTGACTGACAGAAAGGCGAATTTCTGTGAACCCAGCTTCTCTCCTCACAGGATTATATATTTTGGTGTAGTCACTCTTGGTCTGTACCTGTATTTTCTCCATCTGATCAGGGCTAATACAGACATCCTCTCTTTGACTACCAATAGAATGATATTCAGTAATAACCTACAAAGCGAGGCTTATAAAGTGATCGCTTTGACTGTACAGTCTCTAACATCAGAAGTTACATCAATTTCCTCTTTCTATTCCCTTTTTTCTCTCATTATAAAAGTCCAAATTTACATGCTTTACAAAGAATGATTCACCCACAGAATTATCTGGGAAAAGAGAGAAATTTTCAGGAGAGAGTTTTCTTCAACATCTGAGACTTGCTGGTGCCCAAACTCTGTGGGATCTTATTTCTACTGCTCTTACACACTCCCTACATTATACAGGAAGTATCCCTTTATTTTTTTCATTCTTTGCTTGCCCAAAGAATACTTCAAGTAACGCAGATGCACGCATCTGTAGCAGGTAACTGCTAATACCTGATACAGCCTGAGAGGCTGCCCCACTGCAAAGCACTTCAAGATTCAACCCAAACAGGAAATATAGGGCTTTTTAGCAATGATCAATAGCTTCTGCATTTTATTTGCATGAAAAGCACATATAGTGTCTTGTGTTGAATGTGACAGTTTTTCCTTCTGCTCAGTGAATGGATCATAACAAATCATCTGTAAACCTCTACAGCCAGCAGATGCCTTCTCTCCCGTTGAGCTGTGTCAGAGGGCCATGAAAGTACAATGTGTTCTCCTCCTGTCTCTCACAAATCATGAAAATAAAGTGGTACCAGCTGCTTCGGAACAAATAACAACAGCATCTGTTTTTCCTCAGACAAATATAACTTGTACACCACTAATAGTGTTTTCCCACTTTTTTCACCCTATTGTCGTCTCTCTGCATAAAAGACTCTCAAATGTGATATGGGTAATGTAGGATTGAAGAAGTATCCATCACCATTTACAGGGGTAAGGTGCTAAGGAAAAGAGACTAAGTGACTGAAAGTGTCATAAATGAAGTTACACTTAGGTTAAAGGAAAAAAAACAACCAACCAACCAACTGAAATCCCTTCTCAGATCAAATCCTCTCCATCCCAAGGGTTTCATCTACCACATATGCCCACTCACACCCTCAGAAGCCAAAACTTTATGTTTTTACCGTTCTACCACTTCTTTCTGGATTAAAGTCAGCACCATCCCAACATCCCCTCACAGCCACTCCAACTCCAGGACAGGCAGCAGCCAGCACTTGGCATCACATTCTGCAGTTCTTAGCACATCCCAAGAATAAATGGGGAAGAATGAATCAGCTCTTTTAGAGTTATAGCATATCTTGGCCATTAGCAGAACAGAACTACAGGAGACAGTGTTGATGAATGCATCCCTTCTTTTTCTGCTTCTCAGTTAAGCTTACAAAGGCTTGTCTGTCAACTTCTGTTCTTTCAAATCCCAGCATACATGGGGTTTTACTATGATATAATTATCAAAATGCAATTCAAAAAGATGTTTTCTTGCTCTTCAACATCAAGTGTATTTGTAGAGGACATTATAGCTCAGGGAAAAGGGAAAATAATAATAAATCTGCAACAGCAAGGACAGCAAATAACAGCATTCTCATAAGCACTAACAGTTTTATGTCCCTACTAAGGATGAGATAAAGTTGCACTGTAGGTATTCAAAGGAGCTTGAAGAAAGGGAGAGCAAAATATTCTTCTCTCTCGCAAAATGACAAAATATGCCTCTGATTTTCGGGGATCAGAGTGGGTTGCAGCATGACTGCTGTTCACACAGTCTCGACACTGAAATGGAAAGCATTGCAATACACATTTATTCCCCCTCCAACTACATCACCTGGGAGCTGAAAGCGTGTTACATGCTGTGACCTCTCCTTGTCTTCTTCCAGGCATGGTTTAGGCTGGTGGCAGAGGAGATTAGGCTCTGAGCTCCACTGGCTCCAACTGTGTCATTAGGATGACTCATACTGAGGGAAAACTGTGGTTTTTGGTGACTCACATGATGGCTAGTTTGGAACTTAAGCCCTGTGGTTCAATCCTTAGCCTGCAATCCCTTCAATAATCTTTTAATATGAAGTTTAGTTCATATACAGGGCCAGCAGAGCTCCCTTCACTAAAATTAATTGGAAATGGATTGTGAAAAGCCACTCACATTAATCACCATGAACGTTAAAAAGAAAGTATACTTCTTGGGGTGTAGGTTTTTTTGGTGTGGTTTTTTTTGTTGTTGTTGTTGTTGTTTTTTGTTGTTGTTTGCCTTTTTTTGTTTGTTTGTTTGTGGTTTTTGTTGTTGTTGTTGTTTTGTTTTTGGTTTGGGGGATTTTTTTTATCTTTTTAAAGCATACCAGAAGGCCTGCTTACCAAAGACAGTGGAGTGCGGTCAGAACCAGCAAAGGCTTTTCAGAAACCTTTGTAAGCACACAGCACCCCAGCATCACAGAGGTAACAAATATCCCAATTTCGCCTCAGGCCCTTCATGCAACAGGTCACCTTCATCCCCCACCCCAGCCTCAGCTTTCTCCCTCCTGGAAACACAGCTGAATGGCTCATGAAATGTATGGAATATGTTATTTTGATTATAGATCACCTGCAGGTTGACCATGAGAGGCCTCTCTGAGGAACAAGGAAGAACAATTAAAGGAAAAAAGATAGGCTGATGCCAGTTTTTCTGTCTCCTCAGATGGCACGGTGCAAAGCAGGAACAGAGAGCAGGCCAGATGACAGGCCAATTAAAGTTGTTCTTCTGGCTTGGGTGGTGCTGGCACCAAGCTCAGATCTCTTTCTCCTGACATCTCCTTTCTGTCCTATGGCATCTTTCATCTGAGGAAAAGCATCTCCTGAATCACCACTGAGCCAGTTCAGGATTCCAGCTGGCACATATGGTCTAAAGTTTGGCATTTGCTTCAGCACTTCCCTCCACATTGTCCTCCACCATGACAAACAAAAAGATTGCGGTGCAAAGGAACTGGCTCAAAAAGTGCATGTCACAGCAGATCCCAAAGTGATCCCAATGCATTGGTGGAGCTGGTAAGGTTTTGGAGCCTTCCAGGGCCACAGTTGACCTTACACAGAACAGTGGTCCATCCACAGGGGCTGTGAAACCACATCAGACTAAAAGTTTGAGCTTTGCAATAGATCTTTGCTGTTCACTTTTAGCTAAATTGGCATTATCTTACTATTCTGATCCATAAGTTTTCTGATATTCCCAGTAAATGGCTTCATTCTTCGCATGACAGTTATTTCAGTTCTGAATTGCTCCCAATCAGTTGGCTTAATTCCATCAATAACAACCTAATAAAAGAACTTTAATCTTGCAGTAATGGATACTAATGCCAGCTTACTCTGGAGTAGCCTTTAATTAAAGCAATTTAGCCTCAGTACTGGTCACAGCCAAATGACAGTCCACACCACTGAGGTTTTCCTGTTGAGATGCTGTAGCCCAAGCCTTCAGAGCAAGCCATGTAAGTGGAAAGAAATTGTATTTGTGGACTGAAGTGGCAAACTACTCCCAGAGGTTTCTTAAAGATTTCTTTAGCCATCAGCAGGAAAATTGCTCCACAGTTGGGTTTGTTTTGGGTTGGTTTTATTTTTAATATAGACAGCTTGTTTTAAACAAATCATTAATTTATTTCTTTTTTCAGTGAAGTTTGGGGATCAGAAAACAAAATAGTTCTCTTTCTTAAATCTGTGCTGATGTTTATGATAGAGTGCAAGAGAACAAAATGTCTCTGTTCCCTGATTATTCCCCTGGGTTTTACCCATTCCTCAAAAGAGGTGGTGTTTTCAGACCGGTCTGATTTCAAAGAGATTCAAGAATTAAATACTGCCCTTTTTTCTAGTCCTTTCTCAAGAATTCTTCATATAACAGACAATGTCACAGTTTATCATTATTTTTTTTTAAGGTCCGAGGGTTTTTTTTGCTCCTTCATCTTCAAAGTTATTAATTTCCCTTTTTCTACTACCCATTTTAAAGACCTTTCATGAATGTAACACTGCAAATGAAGAGTGCAGATTGCCATGGTGGTCTGGGCACCCTTCAGCAGCCCAAGTGAGCGACTGCTCTAAGGCAACTCGAGTGCTGCCAGCACAAATGCTCCGCAAGCCTGGGGGAGGACAGATGCTACCATTTTATTACTGGCTTCTATAAATGAGGTTTTTCATTAAATCCAGGAAGAAAACAAGGACTGGTACAATGTAAAAAAAAAATGAAAAGACATGGAGTATTTTGGAGAAAGCAATTTACAATGAAAGTAGAGTTGCTGTAGATGTAAAGACTCGGGCAAAGGTAAAACCACTGTAGAGTTCAGATCCTGTAGAGAAAAACCTTAATGCTTTCCTCAAAGATGCATGCATCAAAATTTTCTCCACGGCTGCCGTATTTTACCTATGTTAAGTGATCAGACTGTAAAATACTTAATTGATTAACTTCTCCAAAGCATTTTCTAGCCAGAGAAACACTGAGTTGTAACAGCAGCTATTACATTTTTTAAGTGATAAAGTGAATTAATTACAGTAGACTTTTAAATTTCATTGCATAAGATAAGCACAGAAATGTTAACATCTAGATATTTCTATCACCAAAGGGAAGTGCTAAATTTTTCCAGTCAATATTCCCATGGCAACTTTGCTACCGCCAACAACGCATATGAGACAATGACACAGATTGAGTGTGTAAGATATGAGGGAGAAAGAGAGGATCTAAATGCTTGCAATTTTTTAATTTAGAGAAGCTCAGAAAAATAACACATGTGCCCCTACAGTGAAGACAGCACATGCTGTGTAATGGGAACCCTTTTGCATCCACTGACATACCCTGGAAAAGGTTACTTGAAGGTTACGAAATAATCACTTCAATTAGATTTCTAAACTGGAGAAGACAGCCATCTATGTGGAGTGGTTGAGGAGCAGGGTATTCTCACATGACACCAGCATACAGGCTAGACATGCATCTCCTCAATTTTAAGATGTGAATTTAGTTGAACCTCTTGCCTTCTTGCTATTCCCACTGACAGAGTCCTGCCTGTGCCTGTAGACTTTAGAAATGGAAAAATAAAAATCAGGAGTAACTCAGTGCATTACACATCCTTCTTCACATGGATCTTTAAGACTTGCAAGAACATTTCAGGAAATTTTAGCAAACAATGATTGAAACGATATTATTCATAGGCATTTTCAGATTTTTTTCTTTTGGTCTAATATTTCTGTTTCTCCCAGTTTTCTACTCCAAGCAGTCAATGACTTTGTTCTTAACAAAAGCCTTTTGATTTTCTGCCTGATAACAAAATTAACTTTCTTTTTCCCACATTACTATAAATCCATTTCCCCTATAGACTCAAACATAATTACCTCACGCTGTAAACTTGAGATACTTCAGCAACAAAATCATTAAGCAAATTCATTGTCCGGGGATGGATGCATATATCTGCTTCAAAAATGTCTGTATTTCAGCAAACATGTATGTAGGAAAGATCACAAAAATTGCAGCATTCATTCCCTGTCCTGAGGTGTCTGCTTATGTCTCCATATACAACAGGTAATTTTTTCAGCAGTGAAAGCAGTTTTTTTATATTTATTATTAAAGAACAATAACAAGACAATAGTAGGTTAAATTCAGATAAATCCTTGAAGAAATTTGATAGAAAACGAGAATTGTCTCCGAAATTTTGGAAATATTTACATGTGTGGGAACAGCCTTCCATTAATTCAGTCTGAAGAGATAAACCCACACATGATGCAGGGAAAAAGGTGGCAGAAGTCACACAGCACCATTTCCTCCTCAAGTAGAGTGAAAGAGGAGAAATAAAATTTCCATTTGATATGGTTCCATGTGGTGAGGAACTCCAGTCAACACAGACACCCCAGGTTCCTGCATCAATACCACAGAAATTAAATGAGACACTGGCTTCCTCCTGTCCCTGCAAATTTGCCATCAGCAGAGCTACACCAAGATCTGGGATCACCAAGCATCTGTCATTATCTTTGCACACAAGGAAAAACAAGGTCAAGGAACCTGAGATTCTCACAGCCTCTTATAAACCACTTCATAAGGATATGAGTGCCTTGGAATAGCCAATACTGTCACAAAGGAATTAAGAGCCAAGAACTCACTTCTCAGCCCAGATTTGAGGATGATAGTCAAGATTTGCAGGGCACTTTTGAGCCAGTTCTCCAAGTGGCAGTTGAAGCAGAGGAAAGGTGCCATAGTTTACTCAATATTATCATCATAAAATTAAACAGAGGACAGAGAGCAGAGACACAAAAGACCCCCAGCACAAATCAACCTCCCATGGAGAGGTCTGAAAATGTAACCAAGTTTGAGGCCCACTCTGCTCCACAGCAGCAGCCCTAGACCAGAGCACCTTTTCCAGCATCTGCCCCTTCTGAAGGGGACAGAGGGATTATTTTCTAAAAGGCTTTAGGCCCTCTGGCTCTGTAGTGCTGGTACTGAGAACAGGATGATTTTACTGAAGTATTTCCTAATCTTCCACTTCAGAAAATGGAATGAATGCCCAGGATAGACTACTAAGAGTTAAAGCCACTGTGGCTGGAGCAGTTTTATACCCAGTTATTTTATATCCAGTTATATCCTGTTATTGCTTTGCCAGGCATCTTTGGTACAGTACTGAGCGCTTCCCAGCTTCTTCCTCTGTCAGATTCAGGGAAGGAAAAAATCCAACATCAGCCTATAGCGATGCAAATTCAATTACACTTCTAATAATAGCTGTCATCCTTATCACTTTCCCTGAGAATGTTTTCTGGGTATCCTTCTCCTTTTCTCCTATACTGAAAAAAATATATTTGAATTCTTTTCTCATGGCCTATTCAGTGTTTTGAATCCTGATATAAAGGCAGAGTAGCATTATGCACCATTGTTATGGTGATAATGGGAGTAGTTCCAACAGTGGGCAGCTTCCTTGTGATGGTTTGATATTAATGCACTGGTCAACAAAGGGAGTAATTCCTTATTGTGAAATATTCCATTCAATAACTTTATGAAATCTCACACTCCCGAAGAAAACCCGGCCAAATAATTTTTATACTAAAAGCACCCCAAACAATTACTACTTACGAAGAAGTTCTTTACAGAGAGGGTAATCAGACATTGGAATGGGCTGTCCAGGGAGGTGGTGGATTCTCCGTTCCTGGAGGTTTTTAAGATGAGACTGGATGTGGCATTTAGTGCCATAGTCCAGAACCACGGTGGTAGTGGATCAAGGGTTGGACTTGATGATCTCCGAGGTCCTTTCCAACCTGTGTGATTCTGTGAATACTAGTTTACAAAAGTATTTATTCTCCATTTCCTAAAGCATTTGTTAACCATCCCCACCTCCTGACAGTGTTAAATGTCATTGCATTTCCAATTGTGAGTGGTCTCCTTTATCATATCCCATCACCATAGGAAATTAAAATTTATTTCAGGGAAAGTTTCACATTTATCTATAATATTGCACTCCATTGAGAATCTAAGTAGTTTGTATTTTAAAAATAGGATGCTTTTCAATCCAGTTCCTCCCAAAGTTGCTGGTAACACTCCTTCACACTCCCTGGATTACCCCTCACTTTACTGAACAGCTCTGCACACTTTGCAACCTCTTCAGCTGCCTCTTCAGCTATTGGCAGGATATAGCACTATGCACAGCATCCAGTATTATACTTCCACAGTTTTTTGGGCAATGTATCTGTGACAGGGTATTCTCCAGAACTTTCCTGTTTCTGCTAACATGCAGGGTGAATTTTTAACAGAGGACAGAGTACAGAAGGGTTGCACCAGCATAAGGTTACCAGTTCCCCCCTCCAAATCACACACCCAAATTCTTTTTCTTATACGTTCATGTAAAAATCACTGACTTGCTTTTTGGTCAACACTTTGCCTTCTTTTTTTTTTTTTTTTTTCCCCATGGCTTGGANTTTTTTTTTTTTTTCCCCCATGGCTTGGAGATGTGTGTCCAAAACAGAATTACTCCATGTGCACCTCCAGGGCCTTTCATAATCAGGAATTCATAAGGAAAACATGAGCAGAAACAGGGAAAAACACTCTTGGTAACAACAATTCCGATGTTATGGACCAGCTGACGCCAACAGAATGACGTTATCTGCAAGGACAGAATTTGCAGCACTTTTCAGAATTTTCCTGACAGTATTTGCTCTGCTGCACCAGAAACACCCAACAGTTTCTGATACCAACAGAAGAGGGTGTCTATCCGCTGTGCTTCACAAAAATGAGCAAAACAGAAGTGATCATCTGAATTGCCTTATTTCTCTGTCAGGCAGTTTCGGTGAAGAAGAAAAGTTTAAAGGCAGAAGGCAATAAGTACACCATACAGACACATCTTGCCTACTTTTGCATTGTATAACCTTTTTTAATGCAAGGCTTAAATAGGTCAAATTAAAATTAAAATACCCTATTTGTAACAATGATTTTGCTAATAACTTGGAAGATTATTTTAATCACTTTGACATCCTCTATAACAGACTTCAGACTTCGTATTTATCTGTTTTTTTGCACTTAGGCAGACCTCCTTATTAAGGAAAATCCTTCCGTTTGACTCATTCTACATTCCTACTTTAAAAAAAAAAAAAACACACCACCTTTCACATTTAGATTATCTAGACTGTAAAATAAAAATTCAAATTACTGTCACAAAATCTAATGGGATCACATCGTTTAAATTCACTGAAAAACTAAGGTCATACCACTCAGCCAATAAAGGTTTAAAGTGGGAACATTAAAAGAAATAAACCAGAAAGAAAATGGGCAGTAAATTATTCTGAGGAGAAACATGAATTGTTTTCTTTTTTCTTCCTTAGAAGATACAAATGGCAGTAGGACACATGGGAAAGGTGCTCAGCATGGGAAAAACTCCAGGAAATGTCTACTGGCTTCAGCAGAAGGAAATTATAGTAATGTGGCATGGAAAAAAACCACTTCCTCAACACATAAGAGCTGCCTTTATGTCCCAACTTCCGTTTGAGCTAAGACTGAGAGAAAAATAATCATAGAACAGGAAAAAAGAAAACAAGGAAAAAGATTGCCCTCCCATGGAGGCTAGAGTTCCTTCTAAACAACTCAGTCAAGGACAACACCTCCTTACAAATTTTTCATGTAGAAATGCTCATGGTGCACTCTGAGACACACAATACCCATCAATTCTTGTGAATGCATCAAATATTCAGGTTGTGTCCACACGCTCCAGTCTATGCATTAAGACCATCCTAAGCACTGTACCTCTGGACCATCACTTCTGCTGCAGCAGAATCAACAGCTACTGTTGATGCCTGTCTAAGCCCAGCATCCCCAAACCCCTCAAGGTCAGGAAATTGAGGACTGCATTGGATATTCTTGTTTTAATAACAGTGAGGAGAGCACCAGGTCTCCCCACGTGGTACTCCAGTTCAAAGCTGTCAGTTCTCTGCCAGCACTTACAGCAAAGAGTAGCACCACGTCGCTTGTAAATGATGAAGGATTGCCTAATTCTTCCCTAGTTTGTTCACATACATCTCAAGAATGCAATATGAGGGTGACAAGTGACAAAGAATCAAAATGTTCTAAAGTAATAGTTCATCCTGCAGGAAACAGAGCTTCACCTGCCTGTCTTAGGGGCTAAAGGAATATGCTCCAGAGAACAGAAATAAATTAGAATTGTCAACATCCTGGCAGAAAAGAGGCTCAACAGAAATAATAGTTTTGGTCTTTCCTTACCTAAGAAGCAACAATAATGTTGTCACGCCCCTCTCCCAAATAGTTACAATTCTTTACAAAGACACCTAGGGGCTCATTTCATTTTAAACGTATTTTATTAATGAGTTATTCCACTGAACAACTTGATATTATCTCCCTCTTCCTGAGCTTTCAACAGAAGAGCTAGCAAGCCACTGTGCAAAGCAGCCTCAGTCAATCTACTTTCAAGAGGTTTTTAATGTGTCATGTCAGGTGATAAATATCTCTCTGCCTCCACTAAGCCAGAAAAGAAGCCAGAGACTTCAAGGAGACTGCTTGATATTTGCAAACTTTGAAAAATAAATGACAACACATCAATTATACCTAAATAGAAGAACACAGCTATGCAAGTAGAGCAGATTGTTTTCAAGATATAACTCTAAAAAATGCCAAACTTTTATTTCCTGGGAAAAAAATAAAGCTTCCTCAGTTACTAATTATCTTGGGTCATTTTTTAGATGGAAAGCATTTTATCTAACGTGGTGGTCTGTAAACAAATATAATGAGTTGCTTTTTTCAGGTGACAATATCCTTTTTCTTATTCACAAAATAACCTACAAAGACATTAGTGAATCAAGAACACTAGCAAAATAAAATCTTAGTAGCTGTGGTACATCTGTGTAATGTAACACTAAAATTGATGGAGTGTTGTATTTTCCACACAGTCTGCATGGTCTTGTAGGATAAAAAATTCTTTGAATACTCTGACTGATGCATGAATACAGCTAAGGAATTGACCAAAATAACTTTGAAAGGGAGAAGAGTATTCATTCAAGTTTAAAAATAAGTTTATCCTGAGCCATGTTTATTTCCCACATTAATTTTCTTGGGTCACATTACAATCAACATCTCAGAAAGTGTACATTAATTTTGAATACAAGACACTTGATCAGTGTCAAGTATTAAGTTTAACAATAATGTGTGAACAATCTAAACTACCAAACCAGTGCACCTAGGACAGGACAAAGCTGAACCTGTCAACCAACTTCAATACATTCCTACTTTTATGCCTCCCAGGGTTTCATGTTGCCCTTTTGGCTTCAGCAGGGGTTAAGAGTTGTTACTGGTTTCTCTGTCATAATTGAGCTGAACTGTAAATTTAAAGCTGGACCATTATTTCTTCAGCTCTCCAGTAATGACCCACATCTGCTTATCATTATCATAACCCACAGAATACACCACAAGTAAAAACCACGTGGGCTGGTTTTCCTGGGTTTTAATGTGACTGTGCTTCATTGCTCTGTTCTGTTTCAGCGCATCACTGGCTGCCTAATTGCATTACTAAGGCTTTCAATAACCACAGCATCACCAAATACAGTAAGACATTTCTTGAAAACCCACTTCCTAATTTATAATTAATTTACTTTGGGAAATTCCTTAGGTTTTTTTGACTTCACAAAGCTTGTCTTCAGATTTCTCTTTTCTTTTTCTGTAATACCCAGTACCTTATTTGCTTTCAAACCATTAGTTCATGTGTTCTGCCGATAAATTAGGAGGCTTGGAATGCCAGTGGCCTGGTCTTATTCAGATTATATCAAGAGCAGTCTGAAAAGCTGCACACTTTTTCATTAAAAAGTTTGCACGCTTGTTTAAGAAATTAGCAGTACTAATTAAATCAATATTTTACTGATCCTTCCCTACAGACTTCCTATTCTTATTCAAGCATTCACACCTCACTCTCAATGCTGGTTTTCTGCTACAGTTACAGGCTGCACTGGATGGATCAGCACTGATCCCTCAGACAAATTCGGAGTTGTTTCCACTTGCAGAAGTAACAAGCATCTTTGTTAGACAGACTTACAATAAAAAGTAAATACTGACGGGATTTTAAATAGCTGCACTTAGCCTTTAAGAATTTCTGTTTATTAAAAAGTGGAGCAGAGAGTGTCCTAAACTCCAACAAAATAAAATCTGCATGGGGTCTCATCAGTCTGGGACCAGGAAAAGATATAACCACATCATGCAGTATCTTGTGTAAACTAATTATTTCTACTGCAGCTGATTCAATTTGGCTCACTGCAACTGAAACCAGACATAAGGCTTCCAGATGAGCTGATGGGGGACAGAGTGGCAGCATCTTCTGTCAGGGCAAAGGGACAGCTAAGGCTTGAGATGCTACATTAAAAAGAAAGTAGGTCTTTAATGAGTAACCTTAGTTGACAAAGGCAACCAGACTTGGGAATTCAAACTGTGGAAGAGGTGCATGTGAAGGTGCTCTCTCTTGTTTCCATCCCTCACCTTCTCAAAAGAGCTTAGTTTATAGTACAAGAAGACATTTCAGACAGAAGTGAATTAATAACTACGTCAGGAAAGAAATAAGGGACAAATAAGAAACACCTAGTAATAGAAAACATTACTCACCAGAAGTGAAATTCAAGTCACATAAGTTATGTCACGCAGGGATAACAAAGACACAGAGTCACACAGATGTGTGGTGTAAAGAAATTGAAAAGGGGGGAGAAAGGCTCTTCAGCTGAATATTTCTGCAAGACAGACATCAAAGAAAGAAACTTGTTCTGCATATTAGACATAGGATAAATCACATTGTGAAAATAAGACAAGTAATTTGCTTTACATTCCAACAGGAACGCAATGTTGATCTCAGGGGGGGAAAAAACCAAACAGGTGAAGTAACGGAAATTAGAAAAGGATATTATTACAACTGAAGTATGAAAAATATGCAGAGGATGATAAATCCAAGAATCTAGGCATAAAATTACAGATCCAGAAGGTTGGGTTTTGTTTTTTTTTTTTGTTTGTTTGGTTTTTTTTTTGTTTTGTTTTGTTTTGTTTTGTTTTTTGTTTTTTGTTTTTGGTTTGGTTTGGTTTTTTTGTGTTTGTTTTTCTATTTGTTTGTTTGTTTTAAATTATCAAAATCATGGATAGTTTCATGTGTAGAGACTAGGAGGGAAGAGGGCTAGGAGAGTGATCTGGACCATTTCTATATGGTTTAACTGATTACTTTAGTACATCAGAACAGTGTTCACCTCTCAAAGAAAAAGCTACAGATTTCCATTCTAAGGGGAACTTTACTCTGATAAACTCTGGACAAAGTAGTGTGTGTTTATATTCTGACTTTCACTGGGTGCTAATATCACAAAATAATTTTACATTGTCAGTTGAGATTCTTATCTTGCATTAGTCAATTAAATTGAAACATAATAGGTAAACTGCCAAAAGTAGATGTTGGTGCTGCACTGTCAAGCATTTCTAGCTGTACTCAAAACATTGATCACTGGTTTTAGGGAGAAAGTCAGTTATTACTTTGTCAAGTCAGGCTGTTCTGTTTACTGCAAGTAAACGTGGAGAATCTTTTTGCTGATGTTCTTCAGGGATTTTTTTTTTTTTTTTTTTTTTTTAAATAGGGTGTTAAGCAGCAGGCCAAAACCAGCGTTTCTGGTATTAAAGCGGGGCACATATTTTTATGCCAGCCAACATTTTAATGGAGTGAAAATACATATACTCACATATTTTTTCTACTCAAATATGAGGTGGTACCTACTGTATATTTTTACTGTTAGAAATTAAATAAATTAAAGCTAAAAAAAATAATTACCCTAACTTAACCCAAAAAACCAATTTAGACTGTCTGAGCTGCGTATCTCAAGCAAACTTTCCCTCCCCCATCCTGAATAAGCAGTAGTGACAGCTTTGCTACAGTAGCATTTGTAATTGCCTTCAGGCACTACGGTCTGTGATCGCTGCAGCTGATGTGGTAGATTTAACCTGAGACATGATAAGTTTAAATAAACAGGGTGTGATGGAGCTGATAAAACGGGCATCTGGAAAAAACACTATGATCACCAAAAAAAAAGAAAAGAATCTCATCCAATACAAACCTTCAAAGACTGGTTGTCAAAAACCACGTATGGATAGATTTTAGCTTTACTGGCTAAGCTAATTTATTGGTATTGAAACAGAGTTTCAATGTTTATAACGAGATAGCTCTGACTGGAACTCTTCGAATCCAGCCGTTCCTACCGACATGTCCTCTGTACAGTATATAACAAAAAGTCAAAAGTACATTTTTCAAATAGTCAGAATTGCCTGGAAATTTTCATAACAGATAAACTCCGCTTCCTCACAGTGCAAATTCTTTCTAAATGCAGCTAGGAAAAGGAGTGGCACCAGGTTCATTTTTACCACTTATGTCAATGTTGCTGATGTGGTAACATTTTCCATTGCACTGATCAGCGTGGGCAGGAGAATTGCCAAAGACTCCAATGACGTGGCCCTACAAGTAGTGAAGGAACCTGCATTTCTCAGGGCAGGAAGTGGGCACATCAGCTGTGCTTGGGCTTTAGCCACACATACTCTGATGACAATTCCAGGATTTTGCCCATCTTAAAACTTGTATTTCACTGAGCTTCCATTAAGTTTAGAATTTGTGCAAATGACAGGAGCCTCAGTCAAAAGGGTCACAGGTTAGAAATAACTCTCTGCCATTTTCAGGTTAAGAGTCTTCAGTTGAGAATCACTTAGGAAGCTCTTTTTCCTGAGACTGTCATTGCCACTCTTTTGGAGTTTTGGTTGAAAAGCTGCTACTAAAAGGGGTGTCTACAAAGCCACTAGCGTGGGACAATGTGTACTGCAGCAGGCCAGACTGGGACCAGCTGATGCTTTTCTACTTGATTTGCGTTTTCCTTGCTCAAGATGATGGTCTGTTACTGGCATCGATGACTCAAAGATCAGATGTATTGTGAAAACTGTGAATTCAGGAAGTCAAGGGCATGAGATCTAAGCAGAAAAAAAGGAAGCAAATAAATCTATGAAAATAATATTCAAAGATATACAGTTACAATCACAAATACTTTTCCATTTGTTTTATTCCAGTTGGCCATGTTGTTGATTAAATAAAGCAGTGCATAAAGATCAGTTACGAAGGATGCTACAGATGAACAGTATCAGCCCAGGAAAAGAATCTTAATAAATTGCAAATGCAATTTATTTTATATTAAATTTTAATCAGATTAATCTATTTCTAATACTGTACGCTAACAACTTGGGCACATAGTCCCTCCCATGATATTACTCTCATTCTCATAATGCTACTTGATTTATATGATATTAAGCAGCAGTTGAAAGACAGACACATTAGGGATGCAACTGTCTCTAAAATTCTTATTGAGAGAAATGAATCTTTTTTCAATTGTGCTGTAACATTTCTATCAGATTTTTTAGAGCTGAAGTCTTGAAGCTAAAATACAAGCAACAGATTCTTTAGTTGCTTGGCTTCATCTGTTACGGGAAAGGAAACAATGAAAATAGCAGGCACATGGACAAAGGCACTCTCTTTCAATATTTATCTGAATTTATTTGACATCACCTCTTTAATACTGGATTGAGTGCGGCCTTGTGACCATCTAAGATAAGAGAGAAAAAGAACTTCCCATCATGCAGCCACATGGGGGTCTCCAGAGCTGTAGCTCCAGGCTCACAAGGAAGGTCGGGGTGGAGAGGGACTGGGCTTCAACCCAGCGAGTGCTCAAAGGAGAGAAACTGCTGGAGGGGAAGTTTCTGCAAAAGGAAACATCCAGAAACCTTTTACTTTTCAAATGCTTTCACAGGGCAGTCAGCCACATTCAGACTTTGGATCTCTCTTAAAAGAGAGAAATCTTGATTTCAAAAAAGGATCTAACAGTGTTGGAATTAATTCCCAAGCCATGTGCCTTCTGCACAAACCCTCTGACCCATGTCCCTTATCACAACAGCAGGGTTTAGTGTCAATACAAGCACCAGACTACAAGTAAGAGCACTTGTCCTTCCAGCCACATTCAGATGGAGACAAGCACTGCTGGCCAACGCCACACCTGAGCACCCGAAGTAATACACAGCTGTCCTCATGCTACAGTACAGTTAAAGGTACAAGGTGTATTCCTGGAGCTGGGAGTACCAAGGACCTTTTTCATATTTGCCAGTTCTTCTTCATCTAGCTTTGTGCCACCTACACCCCAAACCTGTATAGGCACTTGGCAGCTCACCCCTGTCAGCCAGCTGGACATCACCAGGAGCACAAACACACCACAGTTCAATTAATGCTTCCAGCTGCTCCCATGACTTTGAGTAAGAGCAGTACCTGGCAGGTGAGGATTGCTGCCCAGAACTCAGAGGACAACGTTCAAGAGGAGCAGTGTCTGTGTCTCTGGTAGTCATCGGGGCAGGGGGAAGTGTCCCAAAGAATCACACTGATCCTCAGTGCAGATTAAACCACTCTCTACACATTATCACTGGCCAGTGCTACCACCTGTCATGGTTAACCCCAGCCAGCAACTTATCCCCATTAGCTCACTTCCCTTGTTGCATTGGAAAGAGACTTGGAAAGGTAAAAGAAAGAAAACTTGTGGGCTGAGATAGGAAAATAATAATAATCATAATTGTAATAAAAAGAAAAACTAACAAGAAGAGAGAGAAAGAAAATCCAGGAAAGACAAGTGATGCAAATAAAAACAACTGTTCCCCACCAACCAACTGATGCCCAGCCTGTCCTCGAGCAACAGCTCCCAGCCAAGCTGTCCCAATAATTTATATGCTGAGCATGACTCCATATGGTGTGGGATATCCCTTGGATCAGCTGGGGTCATCTGTCCTGGCTCTGTGCCCTTCCAGCTTTTTGTATGCCCCAGACTCCTCTCTGGTAAGGTGGGATGGAAGCTGAAAAATCCTTGACTTAGTGTAAGCACTGCTGAGGAACAACTACATCCCTGTGTTATCAACATTATTCTTGTCCTAAATCCAAAGCTATGCCGGCTACAAGTAAGAAAACTGCCTCAGCTGAACCCAGGACATTACTATAGTTTGTAAATGGATTGCAGGACTGTATTCATGTTAATCACACAATTTCCTATAAAAAAGAGGCTGAAAGTTTTTAAAAATCGTAACAAATACCACATTCTTCCTACTTTTCAACAACTCATCTTCCTCCCTGAACTTAACAACCTAGAGAGGTCTGCAGTAACTCACACATTGCACATGGAAATATCACTACCTTGTGTAGTTTCAGCAGAGAGATTTAGAGTTTGTTTTATCTGCAGGTACTAATTTACTTCAGTGGTTACAAACAGTCTGCTCAGGCCTGAGCCATGGGGTAATGCCACCATTCCTCACTGAAAAAAGCTCTGGTTGCAAATGAGAGGGGAAAATACACACCAATTAATTAATTATCCAGTTAATAACCCAGAACAGCTCTGACAAATGAGACCTGCACATGCATTGTGGTGCATGAGCAAAGATCCCTTCCCAGCACGGCTGGCACTGCTGCCCCTGAGCTCTCTGAGCATCTGCCAGGGTAAGAGCACAGCTACGAGTGGGACACCCTCTCTTCATCTCATACCTATTTGTCACAAGTCACCACAAAATAAATAAGGTGACCCAGGAGAATGAAGCCGACAAGGCCATTTATACATCCCTTATATTGACACATGAAGGTAAGACATCATCAAAGCGGCCTAGCGATATTTGACCCACATCCAGCCACTTCAATGATGCCCTCAGCCAAGGCCACTCCTACCCGCTCCTCAGATCCTCCATCCAAAGCACTTGACTCCAGGTGTTACTATTTGCTCATATTCAGTCATAAATCAAAAGGCATTAAAATAAAAACTTCTGGGGAAAAAAAAAAGACAAAAGAAAAGGGCAGAAAGGAAAAACTTAAAGACCAAGAACAACACTTGTACTTACAGCAACTTCCTTCCCTGAGACAAAGCAACCGACACATCCGCTCTCCTTTTCCCTTTCCTCACTCAGGGGTCAGTTCACTGATTTCACACCACCTTCAATTTAACACTAGTTTAAAAGCAAGCTCATGTCCCCCCACTGACACCACGTGCCTTCACTCTCCCATCACCGGGCTGGAGCTCAGCTTTGGGAGAGGTAAAGCCGTTTGCTCCCCAAAGCCACCATATGGCTGTGGCAGTGCAAACTCTCCCTGTCCCAGCTGTCTCCACGCACATTGTTACCCTGGATTAAAGAGGGCATGTTCAGCTTCCTAGTTAAGGATATCAATTTTCCATGGATGCTGGTGAATGCCAAAGTTTGTACATCCCTACACAGGATGTTTTTACAGTATCTGCACATACAGGAGGACATCTCAACACCCTCCAGTTCTTATTTTCATCCCAAAGACCCAAAGCATCTACAAGCAAGACTTTCATTGATATTATTTCCCTGTTCTATCCATCAGAAAAGCTGTTGCCCAGACAGGGAAGTGACCCATTCAACACTTTAAAGGCTGAGTCGGAAACATGATGCTCTGCCCGCATTTCAACAGAGAGGAAAGGGAATGGGGGATTTTCCAGGTGCCCCTTTTATCACACTGTGTGGATTCAGGGGGAACCTGGCAGATAAATTTGGTAAAATTGGCTCTGGCCTTACAGTGCCATCCATCAGCACAAGCCTCTATACCACAAAGGATCTTCAATGACTGCAAACAAATTTCATAGAGGCAGCATATTATTAAAACATTGCTGTTATTAAAAGTAAGTGGATTTGTCTGAGAGTAAGCACATACTTCATGACAGCACATCATTATTTAAGGAACATTTCTTTCTTTGCCCTCCTTCAGAAGAAGGGTATTATTTGTTTTATAATGTAACTCCAAATATCTCTTTGAAGTCCATAAGACACTATGGAAGCCGACACATTCATCATGAATAGTTTCTGCTTCAGATTAATTTCTGTTTTATTTCCTAAGCGAAGCACAGAACAGCAAGTTTTACACAAAGTGAGTTAAAAGTAGATGCTTCTAAAATGAGGACTGTTGTCATGAAGAAACTATGAAGGAACCATAAGTATTCTGTCTAAATATGGATGAATGAAATATATATATAAAAAAAAAAACCCTAAAACAAAACCTGCAATGTATCAGGACCATTTAGGAAGAATAAGTACTATATGCAATTCAAACCAGATGAGTGACATCCCTCCTTTCCAAACCAAAATAACAGAAGAAATTATGTCAGGTTTTGGACTTAAATTCATGCTCTTGAGTATTCTTTTTTTTTTT